>JBAMNC010001231.1:600000-899381 GCA_037902135.1 Cetoscarus ocellatus
CACGGTGGAGCCAGAGGATCGGCTCAGACCAGGTCCTGAAAACTGATCCGCCTGTGTCAGAGGAGTTAGGATGGCAGGTCTGAAACAAGCCTCTGATGGCTCATAAGATCAGCTGGAGTGAATTTAAAGAGAGAGCAGGAACAGTGTGAGACGGGAAGACTTTAGGACAAACACTGCAGGAGCTCAGCCATTAGACTCTCAGCTTTATTCTCTGAATGTCATAAAACAGAAATATATAAGATTATTTAACAGGTCTGAGCTGTGTGCATTGATGTGATTTTAGTGTTTATGTACAAATTAGAGCGCATTAACTTCACAGTGGAGTTTACAGCCTGTTTACAGGAGCTCATGGGCGCTGTATTAGGGACTGATTTAATCACTTATAGCTGAGAATAACTCCTCTTACAGTCTGTAGATCCAGACCTTGATTCCTCTGAGACCCCATAGTAGTTCTTAAAAAGAGTCAACACCCCCACAGGACCTCCACTAAAAGAAATATCCATTTCTGTGCAAAATAAACACCAATTTTAACTGTTTTCATGGATAAAATCAAGAGAAACTTGATTGTGCAAAGATCTTCAGAGGATTCCTTCAGTGTGTTACCTTTGTTTAAGTTAATATAGACCCTTTAGCGCCCCCTAGACCTCAGATTGGGAACCATGACTTTAGGTTTCACTTACTAAATCCACCAAGGAGGTTATGTTTTTGCCGGCATATGTTTGTCTGTTTGTTTGTTTGTTAGCAAGATAACGCAAAAACTACTGGATGGATTTTGCTGAAACTTTCAGGAGATGTTGGTAATGACCCAATTTAAAAATGATTTGATTTTGGTGGTGATACGTACGTCTGTCTGGGTGCAAAAAAAAAGTACCAAAGTTTAAAAAAATCCCATAAGTTAACATTGGGCAGAATTTTAAGAAATCATATCTCTGCCATTTTTAATGGAGATATTATATGGCACCCCCCTCTATCGCTGATTTACATATGCTTACAAAAGACATCGAATAGCTTAGTTTTACCATTGTCTTTAATTTTTTTACTTACTTATTTGGTATCATCATTTGTAGTTATATTAATTGGGCATTGCATCAATGTGAGCTTTTCCATTTTCAGAGTTAACAGTAATAACTAGTTTTTTTTAAAGGTTAATTTTTTCTTGATTTTGTGTCGCCCCCTGGAGGCCACAGCGCCCTTAGCATTTGCCTGCGTTGCCTAATGGGCCAGCCGGCTCTGCTTCTGACATTAGGCTAGAGGTGGGTTACACCTTAAACCAGTCGCCAGCCAATCACAGAGCCACACAGAGAGACAGACAACCATTCACGCTCACACTCATACCCAGGGGAAATTTAGAGTCAACCAATTGAGCATGTTTTTGGCCTGTGGGAGGAAGCCACCGTGCCTGGAGAGAACACGGGGATCAAACCAGCAACCTTGCCCTGGCTGTAGGTCATCAAGTTAAATAAAATAGCATCTCAATGTGTCTCTAGTTTTTTATTGTTTTGTTTATGTGATTGTCAAAGCCCTAGGTGTTGAATTGTAGATTAAAATGATAATTTTCATTGTGACATATAAAATGGTGCAGGGATGAGTCCAAAAAGTTAGAGTTAGCATTTTAACTCCACATCTCAAAGTCTATGGGATCTAAAAATAGCTTTCCTGTTAAATACCTGAAATGAAGTCCGTGATGGAAACATGCATGAGACTTTAACGTTTCATTTTGCAACTTAAAATGCATCTGACATTGCCCTGTTTTTGAATTTTGCTGCATTATTGTGTGTTTGGAAGTATTGTGGCTAACAAACTGCTAACAAGGACTACAAAGATGGCCAGAGACACTAATGCAGTCATGTTTTTAATTGTGATTGTTTTTAATAAATGATAATATGATAGCCATGGGCATCAACTTCATCAGGTTATTCAGTTAGGAGGAAATTCTTGTTAAACTGTTAGATTTGTTTGGTCCGGATCACCCGTGTGACTTTCCAGGTCACCCCATAAAACCCCATCATCCCTGCACTGCTCTGTTACACAAAGAAAGCTTGACTGATTGAGTGTGAAGCGCGTTTTGTCACCCTGTGTGTGAAATATGCAATAAAGTTTGACATGATTTGACCCAAACGTTCATTCAGAGTAATTAGAGCCGATTACTGCAGCAGAAGTTTTATTTGAAGAGCAACAAGGCCTCTTTTATCAGCCTGAAATGGACTGTGACAGCAAATATGAGCGTGTTCTCATATGTAACTCAGGACAGGCGGCTATAATTCCCCTAATCTGTTTTAAATGAGTTAGGAAGTTGGACGAGAGTATCAAAGGCTGTCCAAGGGCTAATTTTCAATCTAAAGGGCCTGAACTATCTCTGCTCTTAAATGGATTTTTCATGCAGGAACAGCTGTCCAAATGAGCGTGGACAACAGAGCGAACCGAAGAGTCGTCCCTGAAAATAGTGATGGAGAGAGAGGATGGATCCCTCTCAGCTTCTCCCCGATGTTTGCAGACGATCTGCCTTGTGTTGACGTGGCAGCGTGATTGCAAAGCCCATAAAGTCCTTTGCAGATGCAGACTCCCTATCTCTCCTCTCCTGTTCCTGCTTGTTTCCTCCCTTCCCTCCGTATCCTTCTTTATTCCTCCACCCCCACGAAATCATCCTCTTTTTTTCCAGCCTTTCTCTCTGGAAGTCTCTTGAAGTGTGTTGTTGTTGTTGTGTGTGCATGACTACTAGGCCATTTGCCTGTGTGATGTGCCGCCAGCTCCTCCAAACACGCTCTCAGAATACTTCTTTTGGACTTCAAGCTTGTGGATTCAAGTCGTTAAGTGCCAGAAAATGAGCACATGAAATATAGCCGTGTGTGTGTCTGACTCGGAGCTGGAGCCGACTCAGCCAACACAGCAGGCCGGGCTGCGCTCGAACCTGAACTCCTCTCTGAGAAACTTCTGGAGACGTGACCTCAGTTAATCCTGAGGCGAGCGGAGGATCAAAACACAGGCAGAAAATGGTGAAAAATGTGCAGACAATTCGGCCAAAGTGTTTTTATTGTGGAGCATTTGTCTGTCTTTTGAGGAGCGTGAGCTTGTGTCGGTGCTTCAGTGTGTTTTATTACTCCTGTTAAAGCAGGGGGTGTGTTTTCATCCCATCAGGGAGGAAGAGGAGACCAGAGCGTTGTGTGTACTGGCAGGCAGCAGCGTTGGACATAAGATGGAGTGCACTGTAAAACTCTGTGAGCTAGTTTAACTTCAAAAATAAAGGCTGCTTCACTTTATTTTCAATACTCTGTCTGACAAAAACAGAATATAATAGAATAAAATAAACCTTTATTCATCTCACACAGGATAATTTGCAGTGTTACAGCAGCAAGGGGACAACAGTGATGAATAAAAATAGACCAAGTATAAAAAACAGTATGTGCATTGTTAGAGATATCAAGACTAGAGTATAAAAACTAAAAACTACACTTTAAGAATTATTTACACATTTACAATGTAATTGTACATGGAATATTGCACGTTGTTGGGAGAAAACAGGCTGACTTCGTATCAATGAGCCCAATAAAGTGTCTGTTACATATCAGTGAAGTTCTTTCTTTCTTTCTTTCTTTCTCAAACTTAAAAAACAACAACAAAACAACAAAGTCAGTGTGAAATACTACATATGTACACCAAACAGCTGTACATGTCCATCAAATCTATTTACACATGTGAGTACATACATATGTAAGCAGTGGTGGACAAAGTACTCAACTCCATTACTTGAGTCAAACTGTAGCTACTCCTGATCAAATATTACTCAAGTACATGTGAAAGTTGTTCAATCAACTCAGTATTGGAGTTCCTGCTTTTGAAAATACTTAAGTATTAAAGGTACAATTTTGTTTTAATGTCAACAAGTTATTGTATTGTTGCCACAATGAATTTGCAGAACCTAATGACTGAAACAACCTGCTCATAGAAACTGTAGAATAAAAAGCTTGTAAAATATGCTACGAAGCTTATAAATGCCTGAAACACGATTGAATCAACAAAAGGACAACCATCGCTGTATTTAAAACAATATGAATCATTCTTCATTTCAACACTCTCAAACATGGACTTCAGATATGGCCATGGGTGCTCTGGTGTGGAACCGGCGTCTGTATCTGCTGTAGCCATCATTACTGCCAAGACGAACCGTTATCTGAGCAGCGTTAGCTTAACGTTTACCTGTTGATTTGAGTAGCATGTGCGAGGTACAGGTACGACATCACAACTTGAACAAATCACACACAGATCGCATTTTAGAAGAGAAAAGAAATTTAATTTGCTGACCTTCGAGCTATACTTAAAAGTAACGAGACTCTTCATAGAAATGTAGTGGAGTTAAAAGTACTAAAAAGATCTCCAAGGGGAATTATTTCTTCGTTGATAAAAAATCTCAATGGTCTCTTCCTTCCAGTACACAAAGTACAGTACTGAAGTACAGTACTCAAGTAAATCTACTTTGTTACTGTCCACCCCTGCATGTATATCAACACCACAACCAGTTTGAGAATGAAGCAGTTCTCCTTGACTTTAAAACTTAGATTTAAAGGTGGAAAATCACATATTGTTGCTTTAAGTCCAACCAAACGGCTCTGCTTTGTCTACCATGGGCACCAAAGCTCCAAACAGATGCCTCAGGTTGATCACCAAAGCTGACAGGCTCTTCTAAAAGTTGGACAAAATGTTTTGCAGTGTGTTTTGTTTGTGTCTTACGGTTGTTTCCCGTCAGAGCAGGACGTCCAGGTGGCGTCTCGGACAGATGCAATGAATTAAGTGAAGTCACCTGTTACCATGAAGCTCTGAGGTTTAACACAGCGGCCAGGACGCCGAAGTTTTTCCTAAAGCAGCCTGAGCCGCTTATCTAACTGCTGTTCTGGTCTTTAGAAAAGTTGGTTTAACATGTGGAGAGCATTAATGGAAAACATTATGAAATCTTTTTTTAAAATAAAATATCCTCTTTGCCAATTCTTTTCTTTTGACTCATCAGACAGCCGCTAAGCTTTACTGTTTTGGTTTGGGACGAGCCTCCTTCAAAAGGTTTCACGATGTCATGTGCTGTTTGTATCATAAAGTCATAAAACGGTGCCATAAAATGTCTGTGCGAGGCAGACCGGCTCTAAACATGAGCATGTTCCCTTTTCCCCCTTTAAAGCTCAGTATTTGTTCAGTTCACTCTCTGCAGTCTCATCCAGAGTAAATCATCCTGCTCTGCTGAATCAATATGATATATTTGACATAAATCAGCTTCTTTCTGCTACTTAAACAATATTAAAGGAAATGCAGCACTGAATGAAACAATAAAACACGACTCAAAAATTAAATCAGGATATCTGGCAGGATGCATTTGAGTGTGATTTCAGACCTGTTGGCACAAAAAGAAGGTAATAAGACCTTGGATTATGTAACTCGAGAGTGAGGAGATGTCAGGTCAGAGAGATAAAAGACTAAACAGATCCCATCAATAAATCAGATCATTCACAGAAGTTTAGATTTAATGAGGATCTTTGAAACTTGTTTGATGAAAATTTTAAATTGTAGTTATTAACCAGCCTTCAGTTACACAACGACTCCACGATGGAGGGAGAACTTTTAGGTCCATGTGTAAGCAAATAAATACAAATCAACATATATATGAAAATATATACCAATGTTTTTTAAATTCTGTTTTTATTGAAGGTTTTTAAAAAGAAAAACGTTGACAGGCAATCTGAAAATCAAAATGGTTGTTCATACATGAAATAAATATTCCAAATCCCACCAGCGTGTTCCCCAAAACCCCAAGCATGACACATGAATGTGCATCTAAGTATCCAACCACACAATTAGATGTACACATGAAATGCACACACCTGCTTACACCAAGTTTACACTTACATGACCATGTAAATAATAAGATACAAATAACATTGACAACAACTGACTGAGATGGTAAAATAATAAGAGACAACAATTAAATGAAAAAAAGAATATTTACAAATGTAAAACCAAAATGTTTGCAGAGAAATATATAAGAAAAATTATGGTAAAAATATATAAATAATAATAAATAGAAAGATAAATAAACAAATAAAAACAAATATATAGAAATACTAATGAAATCCTTAAGGAGATAATAAAAATGATAATAATAAAAAGAAACTATAATGACAATAATAACAATTAATGTAAAAAAAAAAGGAAACAAGACAAGAAAATGGGGTCACCGGAAGAAACTATAAGACTGAACAGAATAAAATAAAAAATAATAAATTCAAAGTAAATAAGGAATAATTAAAGATAAAGACTGATTTTTATGGGTGTCATGGTGGTGCAGCAGGTAGGGCACATGCCTCACAGCAAGAGGGTTGCTGGTTTGATTTCCATGTCGGTCAGGGCCTTTCTGTGTGGAGCTCACATGTTCTCCCTGTGCATGTGTGTGTTCTCTCTGGGCACTCTGGCTTCCTCCCACAGACTGAAAACATGCTCATAAGGTTGACTGGTGACTCCATTTGCACTTAGGTGAGCTTCAATGGTTGTCTGTCTCTCTATGTGGCCCTGTGATTGGCTTGTGACTAGTTCAGGGTATGCCCTGCCTCCCCCCCAATATCTACTGAGATAGGCTCCATCCCCTGCGACCCTGAGAGGGGTAAGCTGTATAGATATTGGACGAATGGATGAATCCTTACTAGATTTTGGAGGTCAAAGGTTAAAGCTCCCTTGGTGACATGATCACCTGCTGATTGCAAACGTGATTCCTTGTGAGTGTTTTGAATGATCCGTTAGAGTTTGCACAAATGTCCTCTCTGAACACAAGAATGAACAGATAAGATTTTTGAGGTCAAAGGTCAATGTCAATGTCAGCTTTATTTATATAACCATTTAAACAGCCAGTGGCCTACCACAGTGCTTTACAGTAGAAAAGGCAGACATAACAAAAAACAGTAAAACAATAAAAACAATAAGAGTAACAAAAAAAACAATAAAAGTAATAAAACAAAAACAATACAGTATAAATATGTTTAATAACCAGTAAATCATGAAAAACTCAATAAAAGTGTCTATACTCTGCCAAAGGCCAAGGTGAACTAGTGCGTCTTTAGTCGTGTTTTAAAGTAGAGAGGCTATTTGCAGTCCGCATGGTAATGCGTTCAACAGAGTGGGAGCCGCAACTGAGACGGCCCGATCTCCTCTAGTTTCTAGGGTTTAACCTTGGCTAAAAGCCTCAGCTGAAAAAAAGCTGAAAAGGTAAGAAGTGCTCTTCCCCTTGTGACTAACTTTTTTTTTTCAATATTTTTTATTTATTATTAAAAGAAAGCACTCAGATACAAACAAGCAAAAAGCAAAAATAATAAATGAAAAGGAGTAGAAAGAAGAATAAGCTAATATGATCTGCCCCTTTTTTTACCATACACTCATTAACAATGTTCATAATGAAACACAAAACAACTTTAAATCAAGTAGCTACAGGGCCAAGGAAGCCCTCTACAGGAAACATGGGTTTAATTTACATTTTATCTGAAAAGAAGGTACAAAAAAGTAATGAACCCAAAAATACTACACAGACAGAACAAAACTTTGCTTTCAAATCTCATTGTATCTTCTTAACATGATGATTTTAATTCTAATTTTTAATATGAATTTCAATTTAGATTCTTTGGTCTCTCTGTCAAGATCATTTGCAGGTAAATATGATATCCCAAAAATGCTTTGAGGGATTCCTGTCTAATATTAGTCTAATCTAGAGACATCAATCTTCCAGGTTTTAGTTTTAAATGTACATTTTGTCCCTTTACTCTCATCAGGTCAGCTTCTTTCTTCCAGCATGTCCGGAGGTTGTTTGAGGAGGTGCTGCTGCTCCTTCCCAAGTTCAGACCATCAGACTGTACAACTCCTCACTCAGGGAAGGAGGAGTAACAGGAAGATAGAAGACGGGAAGGAGCAGTATATTATCTATATTTATATTTGCAAATTGTTTTTTACTTTTTTACTTTCCTGTGTGCTTTTTTACCCTATAAAATGCTGCTGGAATCTTAATTTCCCAGAGTGAGTCTTCCCAAGGGATTACTAAAATTCTGTCTAATCTAATCTAATCTCTAAGAGGGCACACAGGGCTGATGTAGATTGAGGATGCACCAACCAAAGAGCTCACCTGCCTGTGACTTTACCACCAAATATGTATATTATCCACAAAGAGCTCAGAAGAACGAGGCCTGTGAAGTCACGCCAGGAATTCACAGCACGTTTTTCCACCTTGATTTTACTCCAAACAATGCAATGTGCCGTGATTCCTGAGTTTATTTGTAGTTTAAGGGTGAGGCTGAGCCATCAGTGAACGTGTTTGATGTGGTGAGGGTAAAATTATCCATGAACATTCTGGATAATTCTTGACGAGTGCACATAACTTAAAATCACTCTGAGGCAGCGGTTATCAGCTGGCAGGCCTTAAATCTGGAGTGAAAATTGGACTTATCTATGTGTTTATGGCTGTATCTGTTTCTCCACGTCTTCGTCGATAACTATCAAGGCGTGGAGCGTTCGGTGACTGCACACAGGGAGACGGAGCAGGGTCAGAGCCTCCTCGTCTTACTCCACTGAGCAGCTTCTTCTGACACCCTGGCTTCCTCTCCGTGGCTCCTCCGTTGGCAGTGCTAATTGCTCTCTGGGCCGGGGAGCGTTCGTCTGTCACTCGAGGCCTGTGCAAACACATCTGTGGGTCACGGGCTCCGGAGAAGAGTGTGACAGCTCCTGTTTGTGTGCACGCTTGTGTTTGTGTTTCCAAATAAACTCTGGGCTGGAGGAGCCGCTGTGCAGGTTTACATGATGGTGTGGAAACAAAATACAGAGAAGAAAATGCTTGTCATTTCAGGGTAATTTTGGTGTGCTAGAGCTGACAAATAATTCGAACTACATTTGTAAATGTGCTGAAACTAATAAAGCAGTAAAAAAAAATAGTCTTCATATCTTTATTTATTACTTTATGCTTTTATTCAATCTTAAAGTTTGTTCCAGTGACAACTTTCTCTTGCCTTGTCTCATTTTTACATTTATTGTTTTTATTATTGTTATTATGTTATTTCTTTTTCACCATCCATTCTCTAATCACTTATCCCTTTCAGGGTCATAGGGGGGTGGAGCCTATCCCAGCTGACATTTGACGGGAGGCGGGGTACACCCTGAACTTGTCGCCAGCCAATCACAGGGCCACATAGAGAGACAGACCATTCACGCTCAAACTCATGAGGACAATTTGGAGTCACCAATCAACCTAATGGGCATGTTTTTGGTCTGTGGGAGGAAGCCGGAGTGCCCAGAGAGAACACACACATGTACAGGGAGAACATGCCAAACCAAAATGGAAATCGAACCAACAACCCTCTTGCTGTGAGGATTGCACACTACCTGCTGCATCACTGTGCCGCCCATGAAAGTTAATCTTTGTATCTTTATTTATTACTTTACCACAAATTTATTATTTTTTATTTCATTTGATTCAGTCTTAAATTTTGTTCCAGTGACCCCTTGTTCTTGCCTTGGTTCTTTTTTACATATATCATTATTATTATTATTATTATGTTATTTCTTTTTTTATTATTTTTATGATCTCCTTTAAGATTTCTTTACAATTCTATATATTTGTTTTTATTTGTTTATTTATCTTTCTATTTATTATTATTTATATATATTTACCATCATTTTTATTATATATGTCTTTGCAAACACTTTTATTTAACATTTGTTTATATTTCGGGATATATATTGATGTGTCTTTATTTGCCATCTTGCCAAGTTATTGATTATCTCTTCCCTTTTTCCTCACCTTTAGCGTGTTGTATCCCTCTGTTCTGTAGCATTATAGTTGGTGTCTGAGTTACATCTGTTAATTTAACACCTGATTTTAACTGAGCTACAAATGTATGCACTTTTTATGTTTTTGAATGTAGACAAATTGTTGGACAAAGCCTTTCCTGTAAATGTTTCATTAACTGCATTATCTATTGTAGAACCACCGTTAATGAAATAAAAAATTTCACTAAATATCTTCAAATTTAAAACCCTAGATCAAGCCCATTCTAGACGAGAAAAATGAGGATCGATTCATTTTCAAACAAAACAAAACAAAACTTTTTCAGGATTAAGTCATGAATTCATACAAAAAAATATGTAAATATTAAAATTAAAAACTCACAAATACAGAATACAAGAGGAAAAATCAGAAGTTTCAAGTTTCTCAACTCTTATTTTTAACTTTAACAATTTGTCTTGCATCTGTCAAGTGTTCTGCAGTTCTTGATGACCAGACAACATCATCTGGTCCAAATCACTGAGTTGTTTTTTTTCTAAGATGTCCCAGTTAACAATTTTCTTCTAAACGTCTGTATGCTAATAATAATGACATGAAGTGAAACCACAAGAATTTCCTCATGACTCAGTCCAAGTAAATAATATAATTTGATCAGACTCTAAATTCCAGACATGATACAAGGGCAAACAAAGTTCCATCTGGTACGATTTTCTTCCTCTCATCACATTTTTTCAATTATTCTCTAACAAAACTAGCTAGAAACTGATAGAACTTAAATAAAAAAATAGGCTGGCTTACACATGAGATCCCTATTAACTGTAGCGATATGGACAAATATCACTTTTTAAGCTCTGTAAACATGCTATGATGAATAAAGGAAAAATATCAGCCATTAGACAAGCAAAGAAAAATGCTTTTTATTTTCACTCCCAAAGCCTGCACATCTCTTTGTGCCCAGTTTGAATTTGTTTAATTACCATTTTACCGTTGCTTGATTTTCTAATTTCATGTTCTACCTGTCTTATTTTGAAATCATTCCTGTGTTAAATGAGGGATAAAACAATTACAGTAAAATATTCTCCCAGTTTCCTAAGTCACGTCTTAAGGAAGAAGAATAGGGCCACTGAAAAGCATATTTTAGAGGTTGAAATTTGTTGCACGTCTGTGAAAAAGTCAAAATTCTCTTCCTCTTCCGTAATGTCTAAAGCATTCATTTATATCCAATTTAATTCAATTTAAAGAGTTTTTTTGGCATGAAGTAGGGTATTATTGCCAAAGCATTTCATAAAAAAAGATAAAAAGAAAAAAAAAACACTTGGTAATATGTAAATTTAATATATATTTAAAATTAAAGGGAAATTGTAAATATTAATGACAGAAAATAGTATTGTGATAGCGAATTAAAAAAGGTAGAAAGGTTTATGATTAAAGGTATAAAGAAATCCGATTATTTAAAAGTGTAAAGACACAAAAACAAAGTGTATATTTCAATGTTAGTGAGTATGTGTTTGTGTTTTTACATTAAAAGTAATTTTTAATGTCTAATTCACTTTAATGCTTTGGCTGGGTTGGCGCCCGGTGGTCAAAGTGTTGGAGTCTGTCGCCTGGCCCTCTTGTTCCCCTCTTGGGGACTTGTTTTATGGACATAAAAATATTAAATAACCGAACACCATCCACACGGAGGGTCTCTCGGCAGCCCGGTCGTAGTCGTTTGTTACAGGTCAGTGAATTTCTGCTTAAAACGAGACGTTTGTATGGACTAACTGTGCACTGCGGTTAGCTAGTTAGCGTTAGCCGCGGTTAGCATGCACGTGCGTTAGTTACCTGTAGAAACTCAGGACTGCTGATTAAAGCGTTTGTTATCAGAGCAGAGAGAAAACTGCTCAGAGAGGCTTTAGAGACACAACAGCTAACCTATAATACACCAGGCTAAGTGACCTGCTGTCTTACTGTCCAAGAAAATGGAAACAGCCGTCAGTATCAGGTGTATCGGTTTAATTGGTGACCACGCTAAGTGGTGACTGTGTCAGTAGTTCACAACCAACTCCTATAGGAGTGCAGCTGTGCTTAGTTTTTATTATTTGTTATTTCATATATATGTGTGTGTGTTTTTGTGTGTATGTCACTCAGTCAGCTAATTAATCAGTCAATCTGTATTTGTATAGCTCCAGTTCATAAGTGTTATCTCAAGTCACTTTACATTAGAGCCGGCTGAAGCTATACTCTTCATTTTATTGATACACATATATGCATATATGCAAATATATATAAATATATTTTTGTATACACATACAAACATCCAGAGATTTATCCATCCAGACAGGGAAGGGACTAAAATCACATTTATCTCTCCTGAATATAGACCTCATCAATCAATCTTTATTTGTACAGCACCATATTTGTTGAAGATAAGTGTATTAAAGGTGAGCCCCTTTGAGATGTGGCATCTCATTTTCAAGAGGGTCCTCAAGGTATAGATATTTGGCCAATTTGTACCTGAAAAATATAAGCAAAAATGTCACATCCGCTGATAGTGATAATAAACTTTTTAGACAATTATCTGCTGAAACATTGCTCCCATAATTCTTAATGAAGTAAATATTTAAAGTCTGATATGGTTGAATTTTTTTAGGCATTAGTCGGTAGAAATAAACACTGATCAGGCTGTTTTTCTTGGGTATTATGTTCCCTGAGATTTTAGCATGATCGTAGACAGGGGTGGGAAACTTTGATTTTACCAAGAGGGCCACATACATTTTTTTTTTAGTGCTTGGAGGCTGCACTGTTACATATTGTCAGGCACTTTCAATGAGGAAAAAATATAAAAATGAACTAAAAATAGAACATATAATGCTACAAAAAGGAATATGCAAACATTATCAATTTTAACTCAAACACAATGAAAAATTCACAATTTAATGAGCATGACACACAACTAAAGTTAATTTTAGCTTCATTGTAATGCAATAAAAGGATGACTGTTTACCAGTATTTAAAGCACAAATGTATTACCTTATTCATTATTTCCAAATATAGTTTATACTATATATACTATATGTATGATTAGGGCTCGGCAGTATATTGATTAAATTCAAATAATAATTCTAATTATTTTCGGCAGAATATTTAAAAATTAAAAATCAAGATTTTTTCTTGACTTACTCCTATTGTAAGTTGTTGCAATGTTTGAAAATATAAATACTAAAAAAATTAGAGTTTTTATGATGAAAGGCCATGTCAGGTTTTGAACAGGCACATGTTTAGGCTAATATTTTGTTTTTTAAAATGATATTAAATATTGTTCAGAGAGATTTTAATGTTAACATGCAATGAAAATAGTTCAGTTTTCAGTGTTTATGTAGACAAACTACATAATCAGCATTTTTTGACATGCACTTTAACTTTCAGAGGGACATTTTGTTTAGTTTGGGAATATATTTTGATAACATAAAAGCAAAACTTGATTCATGTCATTTTTGTGTTACTTGGATTTTTTTTTTGTTAAGGAAAAAAACGATCAAAATCGTAAATCGAATGTTGTTGATTAAAATCTTGGATTTTATTTTTGGGCTGTATTGTCCAGCGCTATATTATATTATTCAATATCGATTTATCAAATCCTCTGCATTGATTCACCTACTGGCCAGTGGGGGGCGCTGTGGACTTTTTCAGTATTTATACAGAACTGTCTGATTTTTTTACTTTTGTACTCCATATGCACAAATAGGGTATCACGGTGTATTTGAAGTTTTTTACTCAAAAATGTGATATGACGTGCCACATATGTTCACATGGGCATAAAAATAAATATTTAAAAATTTTCAACAAGTACTGTAATTTTGTATTTCCACTTCTTACTGAATCGACATTGAAGCATTTAAATGAACGTTGAATTGAATCGCAACCTAAACAATGGAAATTAGAATCGAAACATGAGATTCTTCACAATACCCAGCCCTATTCATAACAGATATTTAGAGAAACAATCATGACGAAGTAGAAATGTTTTATCACCTCTCCTAATTTGTGCATTAT
This sequence comes from Cetoscarus ocellatus, assembly GCA_037902135.1. Classification (NCBI taxonomy): domain Eukaryota; kingdom Metazoa; phylum Chordata; class Actinopteri; order Labriformes; family Labridae; genus Cetoscarus; species Cetoscarus ocellatus. The sequence continues at coordinate 613,829 of JBAMNC010001231.1, forward strand.
GTAGAACTGGTTACTCATGATGAATCATATTTAGCAGTTATGTTTTCTTAACATTTCCTATTTGTTTGTTTGTTTTTTTTGTTTGTTTGTTTTTTTCTGGGGGGGAATTGGTGGGCCGGCAGTCGCCCATCCCTGACCTTAGGTGTGTCCTGAGCAAGAAAAGCTCGAAAACTACTGCATTAGAGCATCTCTGACGTGGTAAAGCAGGAGTTTGGCATCATGGATGTGCAGCCAACAAATCTTCCGCAACTGCGTGATGCTATCATGTTAGCATGGACCAAAATCTCTGACGAATGTTCCAGCACTTTGTTGAATTAAAGCAGTTTTGAAAGGCAAAGTGGGTCCAACTCAGTAAATGAAGTGGTCATTAGGTATCTTAACAGCTCTTCAAGTAGGCTTATAAATACCTGATATGCCTGATTTTACTCATGACATGATGCAGATTACAGTTTGTTTAACTCCAGGCTTGTTGCACCCTGTCCAAACCAAACGGAGTGAAAGTACCTCCTGTTTTCTTGGTGTACAGGAGGAGAGGTGTGAGAGGATCGCTTCTACACGACGGGAAATAAAACAAGGCTGTGAGAAAAGGAGAGAAACTTTGGATGTTAAATCTGACATTGAGCGGTAATTAAAACAACGATTAAAAGTCAAAGAATCCATTTCCCTGCAGCTCCTCCTGCGATAAATAACACGAGCGAGGTTAATTTGTGAGCATCGTGGCTGAGTTACGCCTCTGCCATCGCTGTTGTTCCGCTTCCTGTTGATGCCGCGGCTGTCAGAGCTTGTGGGAAAAGAAGTGAAGAGGTTTCTGGCTGCGGTTGTCCCTTTGTTTACTGTTGTTTAGTCTTTGGTATTTATAGGTACAGTTCAGGCTGCTTGAGCTAATTACACTGTAGGGATGATTTCAGTAATGACCGGTTGGTTTTCTGAAGCATTCAGGCCTGTTTTCCTCTGTGTTATGGGGCACAATCAGGGAATTTTGTTTTTCTTTGATTCATATATGTTTGTCTTTGTTCATGCTCGTGTATGCTCCCTCAGGGTTTGTAAAATATGTTTGTTATTGCTGTGGAGTGGTGGCTTGTGGTTAAGAAACATTTTTCATCCTTAGCTATGAATTTGCTGAACCCAAAGAGGCCCGGGTCTCCTTCAGCTCACTTAACATGCAGTAATGGACCCCAGGAATGTTCTTCAATCAGACTTAATTATAGTTTTTCAGATTCTGCTGATCCCAGGTCAGTTGTTAATCCAGGATCCTGGTTCAAGAGTTCAGTGTCGTTTGTTCAGACTTCAGAGGCTTCAGGACACTTCACTCTAAATACTAACCAACTAAAACACAGATGAAGCTAAAATTCATCACAACGTCCTTGTTTTTCATGACAAAAAAAGTAGAAGAATATTTTAGAAACTAATTTTTAACTAAATGGACTACGCCAAGAGATGTTTTCAAACATTAATTGTAGTCATGTTACAAAAATGTCCAACTCATGCAGCCTCAATCACCCTGCGCACTATAGGTATTCTCTAAATTAAATTTTTATATTCTTAATATTTATCCTTTTTTCTTATCCTGAATTTGTATATACAGATTTTTTGCCCTATCCTGTAGGATTTTGTCTTGTATTCATTTTGAACTTATACTTTACTTATAACTATTTATACTTTACTTATAACTATGTACTGAAAAAAGGAGAAGCTCTCTAAACTCGCTGTTCATTTAGTATAATGACAATTCAGTACAACTCCTCGCTGGGGGGGGGGGGGTGTTACAGGAAAAAGGAGGACGAAAAGGAGCAGTAGCCATTTTTTTAAAATTTATATTTATATTTGCTAATTGTTTTTACTTCTTGAGCAAACATCTGAAAATAAAAATTTGCACAGTAATAACTAATTTGTGCATATGGAGTACAAAAGTAAAAACGTGACAGTTAACACTATAATTATAAATGTCCACCTGGTCTTTTTTGTCTTTTTTTTGTCAATAAATGTGTCAGGAATTGTCCTTTGAATACATTTTTCATATTCATATTTGTCATTAATATGTTATAACTGCTTAAAAAGTGTGTAATTACAAGAAAAGAATAAAAAACAGATTTGGATTTTCAACAGGATTCTCTTCATAAACTGTAAATGAACATGTAGAAATTTTCTGAGATGACCAAAAATAAACTTCACCTATATCACATAAACTCAAACATTTTTATTTGCCTACAGCATTTAGTGTCCATGTTACAGCCTGTTATATTAGACCATGTCCAGGCATTTTTTTTTTTACTTATGGTAGTCCCTGAAGCAGTTCCTGTCAGGCTGAAGACAGAGATCTTGACATTTCTTCCTCCAATATTTCTAAAATGACTTTTTATGGAATCCATAAAAAATTTTGATGAAAAAGACGATCAATGACAAAAAAAGACGGTAAAACACGGAAAAATACTTCGGAAATACGGCAAAACACAGAGAAAATATGGCCAAAGAACGAAAAGAAAACACTCCAGAATGATACTAATGCTATTGTGTTTAGTTTTTCACATTATTTCCGCAGAAAATACTGATAAACCACTGTTAAATCACTCTCATGTTCATCTCTCAGTCCCATAACTCTGCAAGCATGTCTTCTTCTGCGACCGGTGACAGCTGGATAAACCCTGAAAAGGTGCACAGCGCCCCCACTGGCCAGGAGGTGAATCAACTCAGATTTGCTGAATTGATATTGAATTGGGAGGAGAAATATTGCAATGCAATGATGAATGGATATTTCTGCCCATCCCTACTAATTTCCTTGAGGGAGTCTTCTCAATGGGATTAATAAAGTTCTAGTTTATCTAATCTAAGATAATCTAATGAAATCGTTGAAGAATTGGATCGATAAACAGAATTATTTATGTCATTGGTATCAATAAAATTTTAACAATTCACATTCCTCGACATAACTAATGTAAACACCAAAAAAACCGAGAGAAGTCCCCAATATTTCCAACTTATAAGGTTATAATGCAATATTTTTATGTTGTTTTTACTAAGTATGATCTGGATCCTAGTCTTGTTTATATAACTGCAGTTGTAAAAGCCTGATATTAACAGCTGACTGTTAAACTTGAACTGAAACGCCCTCTCTGTGTTTTTGTCTGACGGTCTCGACTCATGTGGGGAGAATTCTCGCCGTTTAGCTGACTGACTGTTTTTTTCTGCGGGGAAGCTTCATCAGGAGAATGCAGATGCTGACAGGTAACTTTAATAAATGTTCTTGTCTCCACGAGTGGCTGCTGTCTGCTTCACACTCTCAGTAAACAACAAAAGATTTCAGATTCAGCCTCCTACACAGAAATACTGAGAATTCATTCAGTTAACGCCAGAGTGATAATTCAGCCCAGATCCAGTCAAACACACACATGTGGAGTGCGGATGTTGCAGGAATGATTTGGAAGTGCGGCGGACACGTTTTCACAACACTGCGTGCTGGGTTGAGGGTGTGCTGGATGGGTCAGTGAAGTTTGACGTGAGAAAAACAGTCCTCTGTAGTCCTGGAGACACACATCACATTTTGTCTGACTGCCAGTGAATGTGTCCTCAAACGGCTTTGTGTTGATGAACTCTTTCAGTGAAATAAGGCAAAAGAGTGTAAAATTAGCACATGTGGAGTTAATCTATATATCTGAATTAAAGCTTCTGAAAGCTGGTGTCAAAGTTCTGCGGTCTAACTCAGATAATTAAACGCCAACATTTTGTTTCGTAAGCATCAGCGTGCCTCTAAGATCCAGAAGGAAGCTTTTCTGAGGCCATCACAGCACTAATATCTCTCACAACCATAACCTAACGTAATTATTTCGCCATTACAAGGAGCTCACAACATGATTCAAGGCCTGTTTCTACTTAGAGCTTCAAGGGCCTCCATCCACTCAGCTGTGATTCAGGTTGGCAGCTCCAAACTCCATTTCAAGGTCCCTCGCCCTTATTGTTGTTAGGCTACTGCGCTAACCTCTGCTACTTCAGTGGTATTTTAGTTGTTTCTCATTCAGTGGTACAGAAATGATGCTGCGTTCCATTTACATCAGAGCTGATAACTCAGACATATCCGAGTTATCAGCGTTCCAGTTACAAAGTCGGAAAAATCTTGCTGATCCACCAAGCTATTGTTAGCTGCTGTTAGCATACCCTGCATTGTAGTTCACATAAGGATGGGAATCGAAAACCAATTCCAGCTGAGAATCAATAACAATAACAACTCCCTTAAGGAATCGATATCAATAGACCTTTGGCTTATCAATTCCCTTATCAGTTCCTTCCACTTTGTTGATCTGCATGCTTTGGAAATCAAAGATGCCACACACTCTTCGGAGGGATCAGAAGAAATCACAACAAAGAAGTCAAAAATCATGGCAGACAGCGGGTGGGAGTGGTCAAAATTGTGTCTTATTTTTGACAGTAAAACACTTACTATCAATCTTTCAGTAAGTGGAAATACCAGCAACTTGTAAGAGCATTTATCTATGCAGAACTTTGGCAATGAATATCAGGAGCGTCGTGTTTTTGTTATCGGTGCCTCTGAAAACTTGTGTGGTCCCATTTTTTTCCACAAAGAAAATGTGCAGCAATTGGTAAGGGAATTATTACAGAATCGAATCAGAAAACAGAATCGCTAACGGCATTGGTATCAATAATATCTTATCAGTTCCCATCCCTAAGTTTGCACATACCACATGAAGAATGTAAATCACACTATAGCTACATTTCTATATATAAACATCGAACAATATTATGTATACGGCTGATTTAGTGCAACCAGAGGTCCCTATACTAGTCAGAAGTGCTAATAAACAGAATATTACAGGAGCTTAGTAACTGTTTACACCTGGGGCAGACATCTTCGATTGTCAGCTTGGGCGTGGTGAGGATCCCTCGACTTCCCAGTAGGAAATTCCGACCTCAGGGGGCGTTCCAGATGAAATTTCCCACTCAGAACTCGGAAATCCCGACTTCCCAGAACAACTGGAACGCAGCATGAGTCCAAAACATGGAAGTGAGTTAGCATTTAGCACTTCCTGGTTCCCAGCCCCCCCAGAGTAAATGGGAGTTAGAATATTGGTTGAGGGTAAATACCTGAAATAAAGTTTGTGGTGAACACGTGCACATGAGATTTGTAATGTTTAATGGGAAGTAAAAAAATGCATCTGTTGTTTGTGCTTTTAAATCCTTAAACCAACACTCTGTAGTTTTTCCACCCTAATATAATATTTCAAGAGTCATTGTGAAGGTCTGAGGGGGTCTGTATCACCTTCACTGGCACTAAGTAACTTCGATGTGGATGGTAGGAACACTTCCACACTAAAAAACTACACATTTTTACTGCTTTGACTGCTTTCCGCCATACGTCACTTCCCCTTCGAGGTGAAAGCTAAACGTTGGAAAAAGGAGAATATAAAGCAGTTTATGAATTTTTAAAACAGATTTTATGAACAGAATTTAGTTTAAAGTAAATATGCACTTATTTTCCTAATGGAAATAGGGACCTCTGGCTCACCCTCCTGCATAGTTGGTGGCAGTAATGCTCCTCTGACGCTGGATACCACCCGCTGTTAAACAAGAAGAAGAAGAAGAAGAAGGCTAAATGTAGCGTTGTTATCATATAGAAGCAGCGAAAAACCAGAAGAAAAGAAAAGTTTTATTGGAGGAGACGAAAAAAAGAAAGCTGGAGAGTAACAAGCTAAATGCCTGGACAGGGATAAACATTGGCCTGGCGTTCAGTTATTCACACACTATTGCCACAGCCAGAGCCAGCTGGCCCATTAGGCAATATAGGCAAATGCTAAGGGCGCAGTGGCCTCCACAAAGGAGTCTGTTAGTCCTGCAGGGAAGGAGCAGTCTTGCTGACTATTGTTTTATTTGGCCAAATTCAAGCAGCAGTGTGCTGCTTTTTGGTTCGCAAGCCTCAAATAAACAGCTTTTTTGGAAAGTCGGGTTGATGTGGAGTGGCTCACGAGAAATCTGGTGTCATCAAATAAACAGGTCTTATTTCACTTCTATCCAGACCAGAGTTTGGTTTGAGATGGTGTGAAAACCGTCTGAACCAAACAAGGCAAGCGAACCAAAAAGCAGGGACTTGTGGCCTGAATTTGTCTGAATATCACAACAAGCGAGCTTACGTAGCATTCACGGTAGGACTGGGTGATATGGCCTAAAAATAAAATCCACATTTTTTTTCCACAACACTTGATTTACGATATTGATCAATTTTTTTTTCTCTCAAACCCCCCCCCCCCCCCAAAAAAACTCCAAGTGACACAAAAATGACATGAATCAAGTTTTGCCTTTATGTTGTCAAAATATATTCCCAAACCAAACAGAACTTCTCTCTTAAAGTTAGAGTTTGTGTCATAAAATTTTGATGATGTAGTTCAGATGTAGGCAGGTTTGTCTATACACACTGAAGCCTGAGGTGTTTTCACTATATAGTGACATGAAACTCTCTGATCACAATTTAATCTCATTTAAAAAACAAGTACAAGCCTAGAAAGGTGCTTGTGCAGAACCTTACAGGGCCTACCATCATGAAAACTGAACATTTTTAGTGTTTATATTTTCAAACATTGCAATAACCTACAATTAGAGTAAGTCAAGAAAAATATCTGGAGTTTGAATTTTTAAGTCTTCTGCAAAGTATTTCAAATTAATTGTTTTATTTCCCAGCCCTAATTTACGGACAATATCAAGCAGAGTGTGGCTAACATTAGCATTGCTAGCACCACCAGACTCTGGTCTCTTAACAGGTTAATGTCTACAAGTCAGTATAGAAGATGGTAACACTTTGCTTTTGTCAATATTCAAGAGTCACCTAAAACAGGCTAAAACAGGCTAAATCCAGCTTTATCTTTATTTTATGGCTCAGAATGCTTTAAACTGCTACGAGCTAAACAACGCTACCATGCTAGGCTGTGTGTTTCTGGGTAACAATGCAACAATAGGCAGGAGGGAAGGAATGAAGACTGCAGCTACAGCCCCAGCTAGTGGTGGGTGGCTGTATTATGCATTTCTCAGGTTTTGGCCTGCCTTACAAAGTGCTGCCTGATGGAAAAATAAACCAAGTGAAAATTTTAACAATTCACCCCGAACTGAACTGAATCTGCTGATCTTTAGGTGTGAAAGCACCCTTAGAGGACAATTTGAGGCCCGGGACTTGATGACAGCTTTAAAAAAGGACTAAAGAGTGAGGAGGGAACCGAGATGTTTGGTGTTGACTGAGACGTCAGCCTGCCTGTGTGTGTTTGCCTGCGTGTTTGTGTGTTTAGCTGGAAGGCATTTGTCTCCAAATATTGATCTCTATTGACCAGATCAACATCTGAGAGCTCAGATACTGACAGCTGCCTCGGTGGCCACTCTCTGCTCTCACTTCTTCTTTTCATCACGCAGTCTTCGCCACCTTATCGTGTACCCTCCTTATCTCCCTGCGGCTCATTATGTCGCGCAGCAATCCTCAAGGCGAGTGTGTGAAAGAGTGCACATCTAAATCCTTTGCTACTGATTGTTTTCACCATGTTTAAACACGTTCACACATCATACTTTCCCTGCTCAGTGACGTGCTCTGATCTTAACAAATTAGATGAATGTTTGACTTATTATTCTGTCCGTCATGCTTGTTCAAATAAATCTGAGTTGAGTTATTAGTTTCCTCCTTTAGTGCCAGTTGATAGGCCCTGTGCATTTAACCTGATTATCAGGAGTGAGCAGACATGTACGGTATGCTAAGAAAAGATGCTGCCAAGTTTGGTGCTCATATCCCCTGCAGGCAATGCCAATCATCCCAATGCTGTGTTGGTATATTTAAGCCAGCTAGAGTTGTTTTTGTACCAAGTATCTACATTTTTCCTCAACTGAAGTGTCTGGATTTGGCAAGTTTGCTGCTTAATTCAACAGTCTAATACCACACCACCAATGCTGTACTCATTAATACAGATTAACACTTAATAATACAATCCCAGTTCAGTTTGGCAACAAAAAAGACACCCTAAACGCCAAGTTTTGGCTAATTGAATGTATCTCATTATCAAATATTGCAGGCAAACTAATGCACACTCTCTTAATTACAGAAATTCTTTGGCAATGATTGGAAAAGTGGGTGAAACTGGGAAGAAGCAAATCACCAAATGTTCACAAAGATTTCTGCAATTCAGACAAAGCTCCCTCTCTTATGTGGTTAAGATATATGACAAGAAATATAAGACAAGACTTCTGTACTTTTTAATACCACAAATGTTTGGTGTAATTGAGATTTGATCATGTGGAGTAGATGATATTTAATTTAGGAGAACATTTAGTCTATATTTGTACAATTTAGACCGTGTGCAGGGTTTGGTTTTCAACTTTTGATTATTAAATACAACAGAAAGGTTGAATTTCAGTATTGAGTGTCTAGGACTTCTTCAAACAGGTAGAGCTGGGTAAAATGACCTAAAATTCATACCATGATGTCTAGATGTCTAGAATTTCAATTAAAGTTACAGTCAGTTTAAATCATCTAATGTTTTTCATATATATTGTCCAATTTGATTGGGGCACCTCTAGTTTAAATTCACATTTAAGCTGTTGTAATGGTGATGTAAATTACTGTTGTCCTGTGCTCAAGGGTTGATCCATCCCAGCACATAGCTTGTGTCCAAACTCCTGACAGACTGACAGAGACTTTCTGCTAAGTGAGCACCTGTTGCTCGTATATGCAGACATCAAACTTGCAGACCAAAGAGGGCCACACATGTTTACCTAATCACTGTGCAGTAATTCACTTTCATTGAAAACACCAAGACGCCTTTGACCTGAGGTGGATAAAGTGGAGCCATTTGGTCGGTTTGTGACTGGCTCTGCTCTGAAAGTGTTGGAGAAAAACAGGCAGAAGTCTGGGACTGAAGAAGCACCCAATGAAACAATGTGTTATAAATAATCAATGAAAATATTTTAAGTACTTATTAATAAGACAGATATTAACAGGCAGGGTTTTATATTTATGTCAAAAGAAATTTAACCTGCAAATTGCTCTTTAGTCAGAGTTGTTGTCCAAGAAAAATCACTCTATGGGCTTCTCTTTATTTACCTGCCACGATGGCTGGCACTGGTTTTGCCTCTTCAATTCAATGGTGTGCTTGAGCTGGTGATGAAAAAATTGTTTTGTTGTAGAAATTGCATATGCAACAGCATTCAGAGTGGTTTACTGTCCACCTCTACAAGGTAGGGCTGTCAATTTATACTCGATATTCAAATATCCGTCCAGATATGGGAATAACAGCTCGATCCAACAGAGGGCGCTCCCATAGCAATCCAACTATCCATTGCTCTTTCGACCTCAACAACAGGAAGTATACCTAGAGGAAATGGAGGACAGGCTAAGTCACTATGTGGAAGCACTTTGGGCTTCACACCACCGTTGGCAAAATAAAACACTAGAAAACACTCAGAGAGCACAAACCTCGGCCAAGGTAGCTCACACATTGATGTTACATCTATAAGCAATAGTTCTATGATAAAGTTGCCATCATTCTATGATTCATGACCCTGAAAACCCACGCCTAGCACTCAGAATCATGTTAATATCATAATTAGTTCGACAGTTATTGAGCAAAATCATAAATGGAGGTTATCTAGATCACCACCAAAATCTAATCACTCTTAAGTTGGACCATTACCAACATCTTCTGAAAATGTCAGCAAAATCTGTCCAGTAGTTTTTGCGTAATCGTGCTAACAAACAGACAAATAAACCCCGGCAAAAACATAACCTCCTTGGTGGAGGTAACAAAGACCTGGCTGTTTGTCCATAATGTGCAAAACAGCTGGCTTACTCTTCTTCCCCAGCAATCTATGAGCACATTTGTTGGTATTCACTCATGGAGGAGTACTCAGCCCTGTGTGGCTGCTTCCTTCTTGGCCGGCCCCATGCTAGAGGTGCCAAAAAAGGCCATCATGGACAAGATTACAAGATTTACATGCAAGGACATGCTGCCTACCAGTGTGGCCTCAGAAGAGATAAATAGTAAAACGATCCCATAGAAATGTATGGTGTTGGTATTGTAGCCGGGCCGTGGTGAGTTGGTGTTGGTGAGATTTGATGTTCTTGACTTACTCCAATTGTAAGTTGTTGCAATGTTTGAAAATAAAAATACTGAAAATTTACAGTTTTCGTGATGATAGGCCCTTTCAGGTTCTGCACATGCACATGATTAGGCTTTTATTTGTTTTATAAATGAGATTAAATACTGTTTAGAGAGTTCCATTTTAATTTACTGTGAAAATAGCTCATCTTTCAGTGTTTATGTAGACAGTCTGTTGACTACATGATCAACATTTTATGACATGTGGGTGCTGGTTTTCTCTCTCGTCCCCTATCATGAGCCTATCCATCGTCTCTCTTTCTTGTCAATAAAGGCACAAAAATGCCCAAAAAGTAATCTTAAAAAAAAGAGAGAAAAAAACAACATAGGTTTAACATTTTATGGCATGCACTTTAACTATATGCGGGTAATTCTGTTTACTTTTGTAATATATTCTGATAACATAAAGGCAAAACTTGACTCATGTAATTTGTGTTACTTGGAGGATTTTTTTTTTTTTTTGAGAGGGAAAGTATCGATTAAAATCGTTACTCGAGTGTTGTGGAAACAAATTGGGGATTTTATTTTTAGACCATATCGCCCAGCCATAGTTTGAATATCTTTGGTTATTAGCGTGCATGCTTGAAAATCGATAGAGTTTGATTTTTGGGATAAGCGAAAGCCCTACTACAAGGTATAAGAATTAAGCGTTTCCTAGTGGAATTATGTCCAAATTTAAGATTTCTAACAACACTACATACATCTGCAGAGGCACATTGACATATATTCCAGGCTTGGTGTGCTGCACTCATGGTGAGTGTTATCACAGGTGGTACATGTGTGGGTTTACGCACATGTCTGGAATTCTCAGCAGACAGATGGACCCTTTACAGCTTTATTAACCTCCCTGAAAACTGATGTGAGCCCCTTGAGTTTCCCACTACAGCTCCACGTGCTCTACAAGGTAATGAACAGCTTGGAGTGGCAGTGTTTGCTGCCTTTTGAATCACTCTTTTCCAGCTAAAACACATCTTTTCAGGTGTGTGTTCCTGCATTACAGATGGCAGGGAGGACAGCACACCTGCAATTTAGCCCTGCAGAGGAACAGCATCTTCAGAGGATCCACGTTTCCTCACAGAGCTGCTTGCGTAACACGGTGACAGACAGCGGAGAGGTGGTAAATGTCTGTTGTGTAAGCCGGGGAAGCCTTTGAACCACCTCCTCGTGTTACAAAACACAGAAGGGGCACCTGTGCTCGCTGCCCCGTCATCTCTTTAACCTGCGCCGGGTGACTCCTTAGTGTTTGTTGTCAGGAAACCAGTCTATTAGTTTGACCCTGCGCCTGTTCTCGCGGAAATGGCAGCCTTTTGCCTTCCGACGCCGCCCGGCCTTGCAGCTCGAAGCAGAAAATGCCAGGGAACGCGGAGACGGCTCACTCGGCTCATCTGACCTCCAAAAAGTTGAAAGAGAGACGTGAGCGAGCGCAGAGACTGAGCGGAGGATGATGGATGGCTCTGAGCAGTGTCACAGCTTTGCCTTCCTCTACAGAAAGAGAACAAATATCTGCCAGCGCTGAATGATGTGTGTGGCCTCTGCTCCCATCATGCACGCTGCCAGGTTCTCTCTTGTGGCTCTCCTCTGGGTGTGTACAGTAGAGAGAAAGAGAGAGAGCAGGCTGAGAGGGATGTGGAGACTTTGAGGAAGAGGGAGAAGGAGACAGAAAGAAAAGCACGAGGGATGGAGGAGGGTCGGTGTGACATTGAGAAGCAGAGAGGAGAGATCTCAGCTCTCTCTGTGGCTTCAGACGGGTGGTTCATCGCTCTGTGCTGGTCTAATGATCACCCTGAAGGCTTTATGTCCTCGCTACGTTCACATTAGACACTTTGTAGTGTTACCTAAATGTCACAAAGCCAGGACACCTCAGGTCTGAAACTGTGTCAATGGGAGATTTCTCAGTATATTTGTTTTTGTTTTTTTTAACTTTCTTTTTATAACAGATCTGGCAACACACATAAAACATACATTTCAACATCTGTGTTTTTCCTTTTAAAATTTCCAGCTGTATCAAGACAATTCAGTGGCATATTTAACAAAGATCTACAAAAACAAATAGATAAATAATAAAAAAATTGAACAGTTAAAGTATGATTAAAGGGAAATGTAGTCAATAAATATTGTCAAGAGAGGTCGGAGAAGAGGGGAAAGAGAAAGAGAGAGTATGTTTGTTTTAAGATATTAACCCTTAGATGAGACTCAATAAATAAATGCAACTCATTAGATTTGGGACACGTCAGAAGAAGGCCAACATATTTTATAAAATTATATAAACGTCCAATTAAAGTGATTCAATTCTGTTAACGAACTCCAGTCCTGTCTATTTCAGTACCACTTTAAATACCCGGGGCTCACCATGTTTTGGGTAGAATATAAATGAAAAATAAATTATTTCCTAAAACAAAGGAGCCAGGAAGTTTTACATCTGAATTATATAGTCTAGGAAATGTCATTGATTTACAATACGATAATTTTGAATGGGTTTTATTATTCATGAAGGGTCAGATTAAAAAAAAGAAAAAAATCTACTCATGAGAACAAGAAAATGGACATGTCAAGAGTACCAAACCCCAAATTTACTCTTAGCAAAATAAATATCCAATCAAAATAATTTATTTTTTATGTACCTTTAATTCTTATAAAAAATGTAAAGCTTTGAACAATTATTCTAATTTTAAGATATCAGTACCACTTTGAATACACAAAGCCCATCGTATTTTAGAGACTAAAGAAACTAATGAATAATTTCAGTGGTATAATTTTTTTCCTACTTTTGCGGTTATTGATATGTCATTTATTGACGATTGATTTGATTTAAGTGCTTTTTTTTTCGGTGAAGGATCAGACTTTGACTAAACCGTGGCCCATAAAGCCTTTATCCAAAAGTGGACAATTATTATATGATTAATTAAAATTTCATTCAAAATGTTTAAAATTTTTAATTAACTTCAGGTCTTTCCAAAAAGATAAAGTATTGGCCATTATTCTATCTTTAACCAGTTCAGTGCCACTTTGAATACCCAGAGAACTGTTTTTTTGATGGAAACTAAAGGAAAAATGAATTATTTCCTTACATAAAGGAGCAAGATCATTTTTTCTGAATTTTTGCAGTCTTTAAATGCATTTATTAACAATTACATTGCATTCCTGTGTTTTCTTGAAGTGCCTCGTTTTACTGTTGATTTCTGGCAGACCAGATGCAGCTGTTGTTGAGGTCAAGAGAGCACTGGCCAATCAGGTTGCACTGGGTGCACCATCAAGTGGTTCACTGCTCCAGGCACCTTAATGTGCTGTTGAGCTGTTTATTTTACATTCAAATGTTTATTTACATTTTCAGTATGGATTTTTCCTCATGCTTGAACGGATTTTTGAATATCGAGTAGAAGGTGACAGCCCTAAATACGAAGTTATTAGTGCTTTTGTCACTTTTCTCTCTGGGGGTGGTGTAAGGGGCAGGATTCTCTTCTATTGTAGTATGTTAACTTAACTTAAGTTTCTGTTTTTAGGGATTTAATTAGTGTCTTGGGTGCTGTTTAAGGGTCATTAGTGCCTACATTTTGCTGATTTTTTTTTTTATATCTTTTCGTCCCGCTGTTGTCAGGTTCAGTTCCAAACCCTTTATCCCAACAGCTGCGGCCACATGACTGAAAGCTGTCAATCAGTCAGATAGTTCTCGATAATGGTCTACAGACTTATGAACAGTAGAAAAACAAATACAACAGAAGAACACCTTCCTCATTAATATGTAGAAAAGTGGTCCGACCATGCCAAGTTAGTTTTTGGTCGCATTGATTTTTATTTTGGATTCTGGATGATGGTTCAGGTTTTTCGGGAAAGTGTTTCAAGGGTATTAAAATATTTTATTCATCTTTCCAGACAGAACAGACTGTTTGTTGAAAGAATCTGTCGATAATTTTGATTATCAATGTTTTGTATTGCCTTTTGACTCCCCTCTGCTCCCTGACCAGGAGAACTTGTGTAGATAATGGATGAACTGATGGATGCATTGATTTCTGACTCCTCAGACAGTTTCCCAGACCTGCTGTTTGAATCCACTGTTGTTAAATTTCTATGTCCAATTATTTGGTTCACCTGAAGTCAACTTTCTGAATCTAAAAACATCAGAAGACTTTGTTTTTGCACAAACCCTCGACAGCTTCAGTTGAAATATGTTTTTTGTCTTCTCCACGCTACATTCTCTTAATCTATACCCAGGCCACAATCTTTGATCTATATTTTAGACAGTCAGGGTCCGTGTCCAGAATAGATAAACTTATCACAAACTTGGCACTCCTGTCTCGTAAAGCCTGGCAACTCTGTTCATAAATTATTGCATGTCGGGGCGAGCCGTGGCCCTGAGGGTTTTGGAGGAGACCTTTAGCAGAGCTGAGACTGCTTTACACCTGTAATATAAATTAAGTGCAGGCAGAGGAGTGGAAGGGATGAACACCTGAACCGCTTTCAAGACGCTGTGGCTGCAGCCTGCCTTTCCTGTGTCATGATTTATCACCGCAGGATGGAGCGAGGCCATGTTTTGAATCCTGAAGTCCTCCCCTGTTGACCTTTATGGACAATTTTCAAACAAGCAGATCGAGAGTTTACAAGGCAGAGCAGGACCATGAAATCCTACCCCACTACCACGGTTGCGTTGCTGAATTTTATTCTGCTCAGACTTTTGTCTGCTGCACATAATCTTACATCACTGTTTGAGATGGACTTTAACAGAGGAGCTCAAATATTTAGATAAGGTGATGAGTCTCCTGAAGGATGATCTCTCTGGATTATATTAAAATTTTTGTTTTATTGGATATATCTCAATCATCCTGCAGTAAAAGTGGACCTTAAATTTGCTTGTAATAATAATAATGCACCTCATTGATGCTTAGCAGATGTTGCTTTTCAGTCTAAATTAATTTAATCTAAGTCCTTAAAAACATAAGCAGAGCACTTGGAGAAAAGCCGTAATTCTTTTTTTATAGGACGCAAACCAGAAGGGCTTGTGAAAGTTTCCTTCTGCTCCCCCGTGTGCTCGTCCCCGACACACAGACTGTTGAACTGGCAAGAAGTTTATCCTCCATGCTTCACGCACAACCGGCATCTGCCACTGTCACATGTTCGATTTTATGGTAGCAGAAATGTTTAACTCACAGTCACGTGTTGAACATTGTTTTTTTTTAAGAGGCTTTTGCTTTTTGTGTTCTCTGGTGAATTTAAAGTATCTTTATACCATTTCAGACCCCTTTAAAAGAATTATTCTGTCTTTCTTTCACTTTTCATGTTTTGAAATTCGTTGAGTGCATTTAACTATGGATGCACGATACTGGATATTTGCCAATATACAATATGCTTTAATTCTGAGCTCATTATCGCTGATACCGTGTGCAGGAGTTTATCTTTAAACGCATCGGCGATCACTTAAACGTTTGGCCAAATCAAATTGAAGAAAAACAACAGTAGAACTCAGGAGTATGTTAAATAGTGAAAGAAAGAGCATTTCCACACAAACAATGTGAAGGAAACTCAAGGGATTGGGACTGAACAGCTGTGTAGCCTTAAGAAAACCACTGATCAGTAAGGCTAACTGGAAAAAAAAGGCTTCAGTTTGCTAGGGAGCATAAAGATTGGACTCTGGAGGACTGGAAGAAGGTCATGTGGTCTAATGAGTCCAGATTTACCGTGTTTCAGAGTGATGGGAGCATCAGGGTAAGAAGAGAGGCAGGTGAAGTGATGCACCCATCATGCCTAGTGCCTACTGTACAAGCCTGTGGGGGCAGTGCTATGATCTGGGGCTGCTGCAGTTTGTCAGGTCGAGGTTCAGAAACATTATGTGCCTCAAAGAATGAGGTCAGCTGACTACCTGAATATACTGAATGACCAGGTTATTCCATCAATGGATTTTTTCTTCCCTAATGGCACGGGCATATTCCAAGATGACAATGCCAGGATTCATGGGGCTCAAATTGTGAAAGAGTGGTTCAGGGAGCATGAGACATCATTTTCACACATGGATTGGCCACCACAGAGTCCAGACCTTAACCCCATTGAGAATCTTTGGGATGAGCTGGAGAAGGCTTTGTGCAGTGGTCAGACTCTCCCATCATCAATACAAGATCTTGGTGAAAAATTAATGCAACACTGGCTGGAAATAAATGTTGTGACATTGCAGAAGCTTATTGAAACACTGCCACAGTGATTATGTGCTGTAATCAAAGCTAAAAGCGGCTCAATGAAATATTAGAGTGTGTGACCATTTTTTTGGTGGCTATTTTCTTTTTGGCCAGGCAGTGTATTTTTCCACACAGGTTAAAATATCTAAACTTTTGAAAATGCAGATATCATCGGCAAACGAAGCTGATTTGTCCAACCATGGGTTTTTGAAGCAGTGTTATTTATGTTGACTAATTATTTTGGTCATAGTTTTCGTCAACAACCTTTTTTCCCCTGACAAAAACTAGACAGTAACTAATAAAAACAAGTGCACATGGACAAAAACTCAAACTAAATTAACTGACATTTTCATCAACAAATAAAAACTAGACGAAAATGTTTGACAGAGACTTAATCCAATCAGACCTAACTTGGTCATGTAGAAAGTAGGGGCAAGTTAGGAATATATCCAATCACAGCTACTTTGGTTGTGTGGAAAGGTTGGATGAGTTAAGAGGGACATCCAATCACAGCTGCCTTACCTTGGTGGTGGTGGGATAAGTTGTGGAGCGATCCAATCAGAGCTCCTCTCTTTATGAATTGATATATTTATGTAGAGCAGGTTCACTGTTTGTTGTCAGTTCTGGTTTTGTAACTGAGATGCTGTGACAGGTAGCCTAAATAAAGGTGACTGCATTTCACACAAAAGTTCAATTTGTTTCTGTTCATTTATACATTCAACTTTACTAGCATTCAATAAAGCGTTATTCGATGTTTCATTTTATCCAAGTGTAAAACATGACTTCAGAAATTGAAGGAAACATAAAAAATGCCTTACCCTTTACACTTCATATTTTAGTCGACTAAATTTACAGTAGATTTCATTGACTAAAATGTTGTGAAATTTCATCAACTAAAACCAGACTAAAATTAAAACAATTTAGATGACTAAATTATGACTAAAATTAAAATTTATTTTAGGCAAAAGACTATAACTAAAGCTAAATTAAGAAGTGCTGTGAAAATTAACGCTGTTTTGAAGTAGAATGTCCTCTTTAGCCCCTGAAGTCTCTGGTGCTTACTGTAAGCATAATTTTTCCACGAGCCACTTTGACTCGCAGGGAGTTGCATGACTGGCTAAATCAATGTTTTGTCTTTGTGTCAGTCTTAATGGATTAATGATCAGCCAATTGATACACTGATAAACATCAGAGTGTTATTACACAGGACACTGCATCCTCAATTGGCTTCTCTTGGCATTATTTACATGATTTTTGTCTTTTTTATTGGATATTTTTTTACTTAAGAAGAAGTCAAGCTTGCTGCCTTTCTTACTCTCTGTCTGCGTGGTCAGGGATCAGCAGCAGTGATGGGACCTCAAACTGTTTTTATTACATAAGTTTGACCTCTGTAGGGATGTTTAAACCCTCCAGAGATTTTTTTTACCCTCCAATTCTGATGTCAACTTCAGCAAGCATAGTGGTGTGAAATAAGGGCATAAGAGTATAAATGACGTGACTGACACTGACTTCAGATTATGTGTAACGACGCTGAGTAGACTGGATGGACGTAGACCTATAGTTTCATTTTTGGGGAGAGAAGAAGACGTTTTTCCTGAGTCATGGCCTCTGTTCTCTATTTTCTCCTACTGTGGGTGTTTGCTTATCTTGGGAGAAACAATCAGTAATTCTAGGAGCTTCTACCGGAGCCATTAAAAAATCATGAATCAATTTGTGCTTGTTCAAAATTTCAAACAGGGCTCTCATTAAAAATTCACCGGGACCTCTCTATCTGTCGCTTGTAAATACATCAGTGCTGTGGCCGATAAGGGCTGCCTCCGAATGAGCCCTCTGCTTATGTGCTTGATCTTTGACTTTAGTGTCAAGGGCAAAGTCGTAACCCCGGCTCACTCCATAACTTTTCAGAGCACTTTTGACTGAACCGCTGCGTCTTTTTGACTTTTTAGATGCGACTTTTGCTCTGAAACTCTTACGATTCAGATTCAACTGGTAACAACCAGGCGTCAGAATGCAGCGAGCTCTGTGGGATACGAGCGCCTTCTTACCTGCAAACTCCCTCGTCCTCCCTCTCTTACACACAAACTCAGCCTCCCTGCTTTCCCAGGTTTCTATGGTAACCTGTGGTGAAAGAACAGAGGATTCAAGGACAGGTGTGTTTGCAAATGAGAGTCTCTCGGATCACACGTCCATGGAGCTGCTGTCATTGGCCCATCTCCTCTGACACCGACAGCGTGCCGCGCCAGCACGTGCTTCTTGTTATGGAGAAATTTGGAGAATGAGAGGCTTAACATGACGCTATTTGTGTGCTTTCCTGTTTTGAGTTTGATACATCTGGAGGCTGTGCCGCGTTTGTATGTTTGTTTCAGTGTGTGTGTGCGTTCGGGAGTGTGTGTGCCACGTGTTTGTCTGCCTCACACACACAAAAGCGGACACAAACAGACACACACCAATGTGGTCGTTGATTAGGAGAGCAGACTGTCCTGACTTTGCTCTCCGCACAAAGAAGGAAAAACTATCTGTAAACAGGACAGCGTCCCGACTGTGTTTTCAAAATATGAAATAGAGGAGAAAAACCACACAGAGGCCCATTGTACACCCAGGACAAAACAAATTGGAATGTGATGGAGCTCTCCTAGCCTGGCAAACCAGATAGACAGCTCATATTCTGTTTCATAGGGCTGCTGATCAGGGCAAAAATCATAATTGCGATTATTTTAAGAGAGTTTTAGATCACGATTATGAAACACGATTACTTGCTGAATCTAAAACACCACATGCTCTCACTTAATGTATCAAAAGAGCTCCGGCAACACTTGTAGTTCAGGAAACAACTTTATTAGAAGTTGGTGAAGTTGTGCCAGAACTTCTGACTTTCTCACTGAATGTATGACACTATCTTTATAACATTTAAGATTGAATAATTTATAAAAATATACCACTAAAATAAAAATACCTTAAAATAATGCTGATAATAAGTCACGTGGCACAGTAGTCTTTTAATCTAGATTCCTCTGTTTTCATAGTTGTGACAGGCAATGATTGTAATCTTGATTAAATCTTATTAATTGCCCAGCTCTACTTTTCAGTATATATTTTATACTGTCATCCACCTGAGCAATAGCCCATAGAAAGGGCAGAATCTTTCAATCACACATCTATAGATAACCTTGCAGTGCAGCAGGATCCAACTGATTGAATATTTGTAATCAGGCAGATCCATCTTGCCAAGCTCCAATCTATTATTGCTCTCACTAGGGCAAAAGCTCGCTTGATCTTGTTTTTGATTATGAATACAGACCATGAAAGCTTGGCCTTGGATCCCTCTTCTTGGGTTTGAAGCAAAAGGTGTCAGAAAAGTTACCACAGGGATAACTGGCTTGTGGCGGCCAAGCGTACATAGCGACATCGCTGTTCGATCCTGCGATGTCTGCTCTTATTTTTATTTGTTTATTTATTTTACACAATTATAGAAACACATAAAAACATACTTAAAAAAGCATGTGTTGGATTGTGGCAGTAGCCTGCAAATGTCTTATATAAACCACACCCAAGAGACAAACGAAGGTAAAAACTGAACCAACAAAAATGAACCAAACATCAGATATAAAGGGCAACAACTTCATGCTAAGAAACAAAGAAAAAAATAAGCTACAGAGTAGAAGAAGGAGGGTGCTTTTTAACAATAAATAAATTACATTTTAATAGGGACGGGTCAATGTTCTTGTTCATGTTGAGGTCATCAAAAAATTCCTTAGTCTGGTTTTTTATACGGACAGTGACACAGAGGAAGCATTCAAATTAATGTGTTTGTTCTACAAGATAACACCCTAATGTTTACTGAAAATTGACAAAGCCACGTTTTATATAAGGGAACATAGAGGTTGTTCATTGTGAAGAAGATTTGCTAAGCGTTGGATTGTTCACACACTAGTCGGGAACGAGAGCTGAGTTTAGACTAGGGCTGAACGATACGGACAAAATTTCATATCTCGATATACATGCCAGATATCTCGATATCGATACGACTATGAGTTCAGTGAAAACCAAGCATTTTTCAGAAAAATAAAAACATCATAATACAAAATAATTTTGAATGTGCAGTTTTACGCAGGGGAAATCTATATCGTTTATATCGTTGCTTTTCGATATTAATATCGTGAATGTTCATATCTCGATATCGATACGATAACGATATATTGTTCAGCCCTAGTTTAGACTGTTGGCTCCACAGGGGGTTTCATTCCTCCATTAGCTCACCCTAGCATTACCGTTTTTCAGGTGTCCTGCCCAAAGCAGCACGGCCCAAACAGCGTCCTCTGAAGCTGGAAGAGGTGGAAGCCACGAGCGAGCCGACAGCAGGAATTGACAGCTTGTACAGAGATTAGCATAGATGCTATACGGTTCAGTAGCGGTTTTATCAACTCTGGACTGCATTTCTTTGTTGAATGAAGAACAAACAACCACACTGAAAGAATTTCTTGACAGAAAGGATATTTTTGCTGAGATTTTTGGTGAGAGTTTGATCTTCGATGTGGCTTATGTTCTGTCCTGTACACTGCAGGAGTAATGCCTACTACATGATCTGATATTAAATGTGATTGACAGAACGATCATCCAATCACCTGATGGATATGCTTTTCCAAGATTCTGCCCATTCTCAAACACTTCCTATGGACTCTTTCCCAGATGGATGAGTGAAATATATTAAACGGTCCATCTGGTGTGTCAGGTTATTCCGTAATGTGATTGGAAGATTATTCTGTCAATACTATTCAATACAGGCCAGTCAAATGATTTACAGATGTTACTGATAGCATGAAGCCTGTATGATAAGGCCGAGCAATTTATCAAGTTACAGTTTCAGTTTCAATTACGACCTCCCACATTTGTAAACAGTAGATAATTGACTGAAGAATTAATGTACTGAATGTAATTTTGACTTGTTTTGTACATGAGTTTGTCAAGGTGTGGTGTATATGTCAGCGTTTGTCGTCTAGTCTGCCAAAATATCACATCGCTAAAACCTCAAAAACATTTAGATTAACATCTAGTTTGTTAATCGCTTTGAATGTGTTTGATAAGTGTGATCTCAATATCAATCAGGGGAATAAGGATTATGTGTTTTGCCATAATTGACATGAGGGTGTGATGTGAACACAAACTCTGCTGTTTCCAACCCACAGTGCCCACGGAGAATCCCTAATCACTCGTCTTCTCTCCTTTACAGAAAAGTGGATGTCAGGCTTTGGTAGGTAACATTTAAAATTCCATTTATCAGTCATTGTACCAAAACCCAAACCAGAGCTGTGAGCGAAGGGATAATCTATGCTCCTGTAGATTTGTTTGACATCCCTCAGATTACTTTGTGGTTCCCCTGCAAAGATTTACATCCTCCCACTATATTCCAACCTTCAATTTTAGCGTTTAGTGTCAAGGCACTATTGAACCTTTTTTCTTCTCTGCAGCATTTCTAGCAAAGAATTGCTCAGATAGAGCTGCAGCTGCTTGTCTCAGTGTTAACAACCAGCTGGTGTGCAGTCAAAAATGTAGAGTTGATAGTAATTAGACTACAGCTAACCCTCCATCCAGCCATTTCCTGTACTGCTTATCCCTCTCAGGTTTGCAGGGAGACTGGAGTCTATCCCAGCTGACATTGGGCGATAGACAGGGTACACTCTAGACTGATTGCCAGCCAATCATAGGGCTGATATACACTTACCAGCCACTTTATTATACATGATTGGACATGCTGTCCATTCAGAAATGGTCTTCTACATACCTTGGTTGAAACAGGTAGTTATTTGACTTCCTGCAGCCTTTCTATCATCTTGGACCACGCTCCATTCTCCTCTGACCTCTGGCATCAACAAGGAATTCCACTCGGACGCCTGCTGCACTCTGGATATTTTCTCTTTGTGTGACCATCTTGTTTGTTGTTTCATGCGTGAAAATCCCAGCAGATCAACAGTGTCTGAAAAACCCAGACTTGCTCGCCTTGCACCAACAACCGTGCCACATTCAAAGTCTCTTAAATCATCTTTCTTCTCTATTTTGATGCTCAGTGTGAACTTCAGCAAGTCTTCATGCATCGCTGAATGAAGTCGCTGCCATGTGACTGGCTGATTAGCTCTTTGTGTTTAAGAGCAATTTAATGGGTGTTCTTTATAAATGTCTTGCCTCACTCCAGGGTCCATGATAAGCAGATAGACACCATTCTTTCGACTACAGGCAAAGCTTGCCCACTGCTAATTACCTTAGCTCAAACACTGGAAGTCAATGGGAAGTGTTAGCTAGCCTCTGCCTACAGTCATAAGATAAACGTTTCAGCAGCTCTAAACAATCCTGTGTACTTGTTGTAACCTTTTTTAAATGCAAATTGCCTGCAGATTTAAGAACAGCTCACTCACAGCTGCAAATCAAATCTCATCGTTCACTTAAAAGAGCTGCTCAAAAGGCTCCACTCGTACACGAACGTCACATCTTTAGCGCAGACCACTGTGGAAGTAGGTCAACAAAACAAAGCCTCTGGCCCCGTATACATGACAACAATAACAGAGAGTTTTTGCAAAACTTTTCAAACCAGGGTCCAGAGTGAAAAGTTTTGAAAACGTGTTGGTATCTGTCTCGGTGTAAACGTTTTCAGGAAAAACAATGATGTGTGGCGCATACGCAGTACTCATTCAGACACCTAGGAACAACAGCAACTACTGAGCAACATGTGTGCTGCTCACTGTGCTCGGTTAGTTATCCAGACAGATTTGTTTTTCCAGAAAAGAAACTCCTGCGTCTTCATGCGTCCATGTGCCATTGTTGCTTGTGAAAAGTTTGTCTTCACCGGAAAGCGTATGCATGTTGTAACACCGCTGTTTCTCTACAAACCTACATCGCCATCTACTGGCCTGGCATGCACGCTACTGTGTTTTCAGTCGTTCTCATGGAACCGTGTGAACGTGCATCATTTTCACATCGTCTCCGTGTGAGTGTGGAGCACTTTTGCCTCTGTTTACCAGTAGAAGAAGATAGTATGATGAAGATGATGCCACATAACGCAGGCTAACACTACCATTGACTCCCAGTGTTTGAGCTAAGCTAAGTAGCAGTGGGCGAGCTCTGCCTGTAGTCAAAAGAATGGTGTCTATCTGCTTGTCATGGACTCAGGAGCAAAGTAAGACACGAAAAAAGAAAAAAAATGTATCGTTTTAAATTGTGTTGGGGTCAAATTGGTCTCTATTTGGCCTTGGTGTGTATCTCTTGTTGTGTGTCTTGTGCATTATAGGATGCTCCTAGGACATCTCTCTCTCTCACACATGAACAGGCTGTTCTGCTCCTTATAGCTCCCCATACCATATGTCACCCCCAGAGTGGTAGCTAGCTCAGGCTGTTTCTGTATTAGTGCAGCACCACGTTTAAAACTTCACGTACATAAAAAGCACTCACACTTCTTTATTCACATGTCACTGTTTGTGTCCCTTCACACATGGAACTGAAATAGATCCTACCATCTCTTAGAAACCTGTGATATCAATTATCTCTGTCTTAATGCTGTATGCAGATCACTTTTTTCTCTTTGCTGTATATCTGGTGTAAGTTATGATGCTGGGTTTGATGTTGTCTGGGCGATGGGCTGATTACCTGCACAACAGCGTTCTCAAAACCTGGGCACACATCTGCATGGAAACCAATTTGTTCGTCTCCTCTTGTCCTTCCTTCGTTTGTCTCTCGCTCAGGGTCGCGGCAGGCAATTGAGGCTTTGTGTGAGGAGGAGTGTGTGTGCTCGTCTGTTATGTAATCCTGATACATGCAACGCCAACACATCAAATTCAGACATATACTGGAAAGATCCCGGAAATGTCCCTCTTGTCCATATGCTCCTTTCTCTTGTGTATTTTAATGCTGTTTCTGCTCTGGAGTGTGAGATGTGCTGCTTTAGACCTCAAAGCACTTGTTACTACACATATTTTACTTTATCTATGTCTTTTTTGTGCTCTTCTTTATTTTCGTCCTAACTTGTCCTTTTAAAGGGGACATATTATGCAGAAATCACTTTTTTAAGATTTTTGAACACATTTTTGGGTATTTGGCCTTCCTTCCAGCCCAACATGTGAGAGTAGACAACAAAACCTGTATTTAACAGCCTGCATAAATGTAAACCCATGGTATTTGGCGAGATGTTGAGTCTGTGGATATACTGTTTTGTAACAGTATATTTTCATTTGCATAAGCCTACATCAACCTGAGTATCCCCACTTCCAGCTTGAGAAATTTCTAACATATTGTTTACATTCTTAGCGAGAGATTGGCATACACTATTTCTAGACCCAAAACCTATCACTGCTCTTTAATTGGCTGTAAACAGCCACATATATCTTCACATATAGGCTACCAGCCTCGGAGGACCAGAGGACCAAGTGGATTAATTTTGTTTTTGAAGGGAATGAGCAGCGACAGTCGGCTAAAACCTGTGTGTGCCAGTCACTTCACGTCCGACTGCTTCTTCAACTTCAGTCAGTTCAACACAGGACTGGGAACTAGAATTTTCCTGAATCCGGGCTCGGTACTAACAATCTGTCGCCAAACCTGATGATGGAAATGTGAGTATTTTAATGCCAGGTAGGATTTGTTTTGCTCATTGCTACAACCTAATGCTAACAGCAGGGTGAAATGAACCAGAGGTGACTGCACAACATGTTCGTCAATGTTCACGTTACTTGTTGAAAGTCTGAAGGATAAACTTCAATGTATGAGCATTCTTACATTAGTCAAGAGAAGTTAACAGTTGGCTGAATATAATCAGTCCTTTACTCGCCCCATTATGACTCTGTTTCTGCTAATGTTAGCCCGGAAGGTAGGCTATGTTGCGGCTGTCCCACTGCAGTGACTAATCTGAGGTTAGCATGTTGAGTGTTAGCCTGTGATGTTCAGGGAACGAGCTTCGCTGTTATTTGGTAACATCTGGCTGGAGCGGCAGAGCGCTCCACTTCGCTTGAGTTATGCTGCAGGTCCATCGTGAAGTCCACGTATGTACACTGTTCTGCTCTGGCTTATTAGCATATGAAGTCGACCGCCGAAACCAGCCGTTCTGAACAGAGGGGTTATGTGAGTGTGGAAAGAATGCAGCTGTGATTTATTCATAGGCTTTTTGGACCAAAACATGTCACTAATGTTTCATGAAGACATCAATGATCCATGTTAAACTGCAGAAAAGGAGCAAAATATGGGCCCTTCGACATTAAGTTGTATTCCTTCTGGATGCTATCAAGGTTGGAGGGGGGTTCTCATTTTTTCACTTAACACTGTTGTGACACCATGGTGAGTTGTTAGAAATTTATTGATAAAAATTAAGTAAACTTTGTTCAAATTTTTAAAATGTTATTCAAGTTGTTTTTCTGTAAGGTCTTGATCAAGATAGTACAAAATCAAATAGAATAAAAACCCTTTGTTGTCATTATACAAAATGAACAGTGAGGTTGGAGAGCTTCTTTTTTAGTGCAAACAGATAGTTAAGTAAGAAACAGAAGTAAAGTATAAAATAGAAAGTATAAGTACAAAAAATATACAAGGCAAAATCCTACAGGACAGTGCAATTGAAAATCTGTGTACAAATACAAGATGAGAATAAAAGAATAAATATTAATAATAAAAAGATCTATAAAAATTATATATGTATATATGGGAATGTATTGCACAGGATAGTTGAATATTTACTGAGCACACATGGTAATTAGTACTCACAGATGATTATATATATCACATGATTGTATTGAACGGGACGTATAAATATTTAGGTAGTGCACACCTTAATGATACAAATAAAGTTAAGACACAACATGGATAGATGCATGTCATTAAAAAAGCCTAACCCTAACCCTGTAATATTTTTTCTCCAGGGTTGGTAGAGACCAAAATAAAACCAAAAGCTAATTGGTGTGACATTTATCAGGGGGGCAGGGACATGACTTTAAATGAATGTCAATGTTGCTGTCTGTCTGCTGAATGTGTAAACAGACAACTGTTTGTTAATGTTTCCCATTTACACTGCGCTCGGCTGCTTCCAAGGGGCCAAAAATGAATTAATTAAGATATTATGTGTCTGCTTAGCACTTCTGGGAAGGGTAAGTAGGCCGGGCTATCCGAACTTGCCATGAATTTTGGATAATGTGATGTCAGATTTTTGTTCTCAGCTTTTAATGCTTTGACAACAGGACGTTGAAATGGAAGTCTATCAAACAGACAGGGAATCCAATGCAATTTGGGCTGCTGCTCCTCTAGCTTTATCAAAGGCCTTTGAGTTCATGGGCATTAACTCACAGTTAATGTACCATCTTGCGATCTGTCCTGCACTTCTGTTTCCACAACAGTTCTCCATCCATCTTTCTATCCAGGCCTTCATCTGCAGTTCTTCCTCTGTGTTCTCCTGTTCATGAAGACATCAGTTCCTGCCCATGACTGACAGCATGTATTCGTCACTCAAGTCAAAATCACTCATTTTAAGTTCAGTTTTGTGAAGTTAGTGTTTGTTGTTTCTTCTGACGACCTGACCAGCTGATGGCCGTGGGCTACATGACCCCTTATGGTGCAACACAGAATAGTCCCAAACACAGGGGCTTTGTTAAAGCCCCACTATGTAAGATTCTGGCTTTCAGCTCTCTAGGGGCCTCTATGGTCGTTGAGTGTAACTGCACTGTAAAACAGAGCGCCTCACACCAACGTGCATTTGTTGACATACAGAGGGAGGAGAAGTGAGCCGACAGGACGACCCGGGAGACAAACAAGCCATGTGGACTAATAAGGTACAGTCTGATCACGTTTCTTATCGAATAAATCATCATGTACTTACAAGTCCAACGATAACAGGGCCAAATCAACATCGGTTGGACATCCCTCCTCGTCTTTCAGCTCACGCCAGCGATCAATGTTTATCCCTGTCTGGGCATTTAGCTTGTTACTCCCCCGCTTTCTTTTTTTCATCTACTCCGATAAAACTTTTCTTTTCTTTGGGTTTTTTGCTGCTTCCGCCATGATTATATCTCTACATTTAGCCTTCTTCTTCTTCTTGTTTAATAGCGGGTGGCATCCAACGTCAAGGAGCATTACTGCCACCTTCTATGCAGGAGTGTGAGCCAGAGGTCCCCATTTCCATTTGGAAAATAAGTGCATATTTACTTTAAACTAAATTCTGTTAATTAAATCTGTTTTAAAAATTCATAAACTGCTTTATATTCTCCTTTTCCCAACGTTAAGCTTTCGCCTTGAGGGAGAAGTGACGTATGCCGTAAAGCAGTCAAAGCAGTAAAAATGTGTAGTATTTTAGTGTGAAAGTGTTCCTACCATCCACATCGCAGTTACATAGTTCCAGTGAAGGCGATACAGACCCCCTCAGACCATGACAGAGGTGTCATTCAGCCTGTTGGAAGGTGATGTACCATTGCTATGACTCTAGAAATATTATATTCGGGTGGAAAAAACTACTTAGTGTTCATTTAAGGAAAAGTGAAACGCTGTGAAGTATTTTACTGAAGTGTCCAAGCTAGTGTTTCTTGTGTGGGTTTGACCTTAAAGTGGAGTAATTACAAGACTTTTTGGTGGCACCATGTACAGTCATATACGTGGTTTCCTTCCCCCAGAGATAAGCTCACAAGTTGCTTTGGTGACAGTTAAGGCTGTTACTTATCCCCAAAATCAAACTCGAATGGTTTTCAAACATGCACTCAATTAACAGAAGATATTTGGTTAGTGACAATCATATATACTTTTGCCATAGACCTCGAGCAACTAACCTTGCAGTGCACATGGATCAGCCTGATTCAAACTCTGTAATCAAGCAAATCTAACTTGCCAAGCTCCAGTCTACAACAACTGTGAGTGACCAAAGTGGCACGGCCAATCAGAGTCCTTAAGAGCAGGAAGAGGTGGAGCTACAAGCAAGACCACAATCAGAAGTGTCCGCTCGTACAGAGATTAGCATAGATGCTAACATCTTCAGTAGCAGTTTAATCAGAACTGGACAGTATTTCTTTATTTAATGATTTTCTCTCTACTTCTGACATGTTTTGGTGATAGTTTGTTCTAAGTAGTGGCTCACGTTTTGTATTTTAGCACCAGCCTATTATATTATCTGATTGACCCGTAAGGCAGGTGATTGACGGAACAATTGCCCAATCACCTGCCGGATTTGCTTCTGAAAGGTTCTGCCCTTCCCAAACACTTTCTATGGGCTCTTTCCCAGATGGACCAGTGAAATATATTGAACAGTCCAAGAATGTTCTCATTATGTAGAGCTCCAGTGATTTTAGTGACAGACATCTGCTGTATAGTTAAAATAAATGTTTGACAAGATTTTAGGTATGTTTGTATCGTATAAATATGACAAATCAATTAATTCCAATTAGGGCTGGGCGATACGGCCTAAAAATAAACTCCCAGATTTTTTTCCACAACACATGATTTACAATTTTGATCGATTTTTTGCCTTAAAAAACCCAAGTAACACAAAAATGACATAAATCAAGTTTTGCCTTTATGTTATCAAAATATATTCCCAAACCAAAATGGAATTTCCCTCTTAAAGTTAAAGTGCATGTCATAAAATGTTGATTAGTTTGTCTACATAAACAGTGAAAGCTGAGATATTTCACAGTATATTAAGATTTCTGATCTGTATTTAATCTCATTAAAAAAAACAAATATTAGTCTGAACATGTGCTTGTTCAAAACCTGACAGGGTCTTCCATCATGAAAACATTTTCAGTATTTATATTTTCAAACATTGCAACAACTTACAATAGGAGTAGGTCAATTACCATTCCCACTTTACATTTTTAATAAAAGAACATTCAAGATGCTTTTAAGAAGTATAACTGACTGACTTTAGTATTTTAAACTAACAAGAAGTGCCACCAGAATGGAGGGAGAAGAAATAATTTAGGCTGTATTTCTGTGTAACTGTTGACAAAGAACAGAAACAAGGCTAAACTAAGAGGATCGGAGGGCAAGCAGAGAGATGCAGTAGCAGAGTCTGGTTCTTCATCATTTTTGGTTTTCCTGTTTATGACGGCTTCTGTCTGCTTAAGTCAACAGCCAGACAAGGAAAAGTCGACCTGGTATGTGCTCTTTTTCCAACATACTCACACTCCCTTCTTCTTTTAATTGGCTGCTCTTCTTCCCTTTTTTCTCCTGCTTACTCTTTATTTATATCCTCTAATTCTTCCTTTTACCCCTCCTCCCTTTCTGCTTTTTTTCTAATTGTTTAGGTCCTCGTCTTTAACAAACTCTTCCTGTCACTCCACCCGTCTCTGCACAGGCACCGTGTTTGTTTCAGGTCTTGGCATGGGTGGCATGCTCCCATATGGAAGTGTTCAGGAGATGATATAGAACATATGTGACCCCGGCTCACTGGCTGGGGACTCTGCGGAGATCACACCGTGTCATTAGTGGCAGTGAGAACGCCAGCACTGCAGTGAAGGGGAGGAGAGGGAAGGATAAGGACAGATATAATTAGGTTAAGGAAGGGGAGAAAGGGCGAAAACGAAGGAAGAGCAAAAGGAATCATGCAGGGTACATTGTGTTCTGCAGTGGATCTCAGCGTGTGTGTCTGTGTGTGTGTTCTGACCCCCTCGGCTGGTTCAGACTGAGCGCTGATGTAAGCCGAACCTGGCAGAAAGGCCAGGTACACTCCATTTAATCTTTGCTTTGAGCCCGACTCCTCTGGGAGCAACTTTAACAAAAATGATTTAGTGTGAACCTTCGTGGAACTAAATCTGTCAGCAGCCATTAAGTCCTGATTTATACTTTCACGACAATTACCCAAATGATAGCTTGCTGAAAAGCAGAATCCAGGGTTCATAGAGAGCCGTGAAGACATGCAATGATGTCACACAGACCTCAGAAGGAAAACCAAGTCTCTGTCTCCATACTTTCCACGTAATGCCTCGCAGTATTAATCCGTTTTGATTGTTGCTGTCATGTCCCGGCCTGTGGAATGATTCGGTCGGGCCACAGTTATTTTGGTTCAGCCTCTGAAAGTCTGCAGAGCCTAACTTGATTTCTTTCCTTGCAGACCATATGAGAAATATTGCTTATATTAAGTTATATCACCGATTTTTCTTAGCTTTGCTTGGGAGTGTTTGAAGGGCCCAGATTTCAGTTTTTAGAAAAAGATAAATGTCCTCCATGCGGTACTGGATGGCATTTGAGATATGAAACTGTTCTTTAGACCTTTAAAGAGCAACGTCCAAGTCAAATTCTTTTTACATTAATACTAAACTTTGTTTGCTTAATTGTAGGGGTGGGTAAAAATATCGATTTATCAATGCATTGCAATATTTCCCCTCCCAGTTCAATATCGATTCAGCAAATCTTCTGAATCGATTCACCTCCTGGCCAGTGGGGGGGGCTGTGCACTTTTTCAGTGTTTATCCAGCTGTCGCCAGTGACAATAACAAAAACGAGTGTTCACGCCATTAATAATTCCGATGGATTGTAGTAGCTGGGAAGCTTTTAATTGATATACGTTACATTACGGTAGATGCTGCCTGGACTGAGGGGGACGGGTTGGAATCTGCTCAGCCGAACAGCAGAGTGATAGGATTGAGAGCCGAACATGTGAGTGGTTTATTAGTGGTTTATGAGTATTTTCTGTGTAAATACTGGAAAATATTGTAAACAATAGCATTCGTATTATTCTGGCGAGTTTTATTTCTGTTCTTTTGCTTTATTTTCTCTGTTTTGCTGTATTTCCGACAAATTTTCCCAGTGTTTTACCATCTTTTTTGACATTGATCGTCTTTTTCATCATAGTTTGGTTTTTATGGATTCCATAAATAGTAATTTTAGAAATATTGGAGGAAGAAATGTCGAGATCTGTGTCTTCAGCTGGACAGGAACTTCTTCAGGGACTATCATCAGTAAAAAAAAACACCTGGACATGGTCTAATATCACAGGCTGTAACATGGAGACTAAATGCTGCAGACAAACAAAAATGTATGAGTTCATGTAAAAAGGTTAAAGTTGATTTTTGGTTATCTCAGAAAATGTCTTCATGTTCATCTACAACTGTTTATGAAGAGAATCCTGTTGAAAATTCAAATCCATTTTTTCTTTTCTTGTAATTACACACTTTTTAGCATTTATAACATAATAATGAAAAATACTTGACAGAGTTGTTTACTTTTATTTCTCATGAAAAAAGGGTGAAATCCTTTATACAAAGGACGATTCCTGACACATTTATTGACAAAAAAGGCAAAAAAGACCAGGTGGACATTTATAATTATAGTGTTAACTGTCATGTTTTTCTTTTTGTACTCCATATGCACAAATAAGTTATTACTGTGCAAATTTTTATTTTCAGATGTTTGCTCAAAAATATGAGGCGACATAACACATATGTTCACATTGGCATAAAAATGAAAATTCAAAAATTGTCAACAGGTGCTAATTATTTGTGTATCTCTGCTTCTTACTGAATCGATACTGAATCCAATCGCCACATAAAGAATCGAAATCGAATCGAATCGTGAGGTTCTCAACAATACCCAGCCCTACTTAATTGGTTAATCTTTGATTTAAGTGTTATACTAAAAACACAAACTCAGACGAAAAGTGTCTGGAAAACATTTATTTTAACAGCTGTTTTATGTTTGAAAATATTGAATCAAAAATTGAAACTTTTCCCAAAAGTCAAACTCGATTAGTTTTCAAGCACGTATGAAGCATGTATGAAGGTGCCTGCCAGCAAGAGGCAAGCTTCCTCCCACAGACCAAAAAACATGCTTAGTTGGTAAATTATGTGAGAGTGTGAATAGTTAGACCTCATGAGTTTGAGCCCCACAAATGGATTGAGGGGGTAACTAACCTGCAAGTTACTCTTTAAAAGACGTCCATCTTTCCTTTATATCTTTTTCTGGCGTATCAGCTGCACTTCTAGTTATAATTTACTGCCTGCATTTTTACCTGAAATGTAAGGGTATATAATTTCATTCTAAACATAATGAATTCCTCAAAGTTAAACAGCTACATTTTAAAGCCTCGTATTTCATGTGAAACCATCCAGAAATGATGATGGATCTGTTGTCAATCTGCAGCCTTGATCAGACTTTACCGTCCTTATCTCTCAGAGTGTGCAGACCTGTTCCCGGCATTCAGCGCCATAAATTTTCCTTAACAGACGACTTTCAAAGCATCAAAAGCCCCTGGAGGCAAGACAAGAGACCTTTAAGGAGAAAGGAGGAGAACAAGGTATTTGTAGTAGTATGGAAAGCATGTTTTACTCTGAAGGAGTGATTTCTGTGAAGCCGATATCAAAACCTTTTCTTGGCAGCCTTGGGGCTGGATTTATAATTCAGAAGAGGTTGGTAGCTTATATGGTCTATAAATATCTTATAGTCATAATTAACCGGCTTTGGCGAACACTTGCTTTGCTAATTGTTACAGGATATGACTGGACTCAGTTACCACCCGTGTTCAACATGAAGAGGTATTTAACCTTTAAGAACTCGGCAACAGTAAAACTTAAATTCTTAACATTTTCTCTAGTAAATTTTCCTGTCTTATTGGCTTCCTTGTAAACATCCTGTGTATAAATCAACCCACTCATAAATCTGCTCTTATTCTACGTTCACTGACTCACAAGTTCCACATCTGACACCAAAAAAAAATGAAAGTCTGTTTCGGCTTCTCTTTCCTAAACTGGTAAATTATCTTCAATCAATCAGTCAATCAATCAATCTTTATTTGTATAGCACCAGCTCATAACAGGTCTTATCTCAAGGCACTTTACAATAGAGCAGGCTGAAGATATACTCTTCATTTTATAGATACACATATATGCATGCATACAAATACGTTTAATAAATATATTTGTTTATACACAAACAAACATCCAGAGATGGATCCATCCTGGCAGAGACAATGGGACTAAAATCATATTTGTCTCTGCTGAATATAAACTTCATCAATCAACCTTTATTTATATAGCACATTTGTTGAATATAAATTTATTAAAGGTAAGCCCCTTGAGATGTGGCATCTCATTTTCAAGAGGGACCTCATGTCTGTGTGGTTGTAAAGATAGTTAATATGGATGTATAATCAATACAACCATAGATAGAGAGATCAATCTAAGATTAACAATAATATCTATAATGAATATAATCTGGAGAGGAATGATGTTCATTAATATAACAGCGTCTTGCTGAACTGCCATTTAAATGGGCTTAACTGGTCCTCGTCCTGAAATCAGGTCTTGAGAAAAATAAACAGTTATAACATTTTAATACTAGAATAATACAAAGTGGGATGGATAAACAAACATGAAAGAAAGACATATTTGCAATAAGTTTGACTTAATGTAATAGGGCTGGAACGTATGGTCTAAAAATAAAATCTGATTTCTGATTAATATTGATAGATTTTTTTAATAGATTGTTTTACCTCAAAGTACAAAAAAAGACAAATTACACAGAAACAAGTATTCTGCCATTTTGTCAAATGTCATATATAGTCTAGCCACGCACCACTTGTCTGGGCTGTAGCTGTGGTCGTTGTGCTTGGCATCTGCCTGTTGTTGCACTACGACCTGGAAATACACAAATGGGCTTTAAGTAATAACATAGTTTGGCTGAAGCAGTTTAGAAATTCTGAGCCATAAAATAAAGATAAAGCTGCTTTTAGGCTGCGTCAGACGGCACTGACAGGAGCAATGTGGAACCATATTCTAAACAGACTTGAGGATATTAACCTGTTTACAGGACCGGACGCCAAAATTCTCAGCAAATTCAATTCACCACTTTTTGGTTAACTTGCCTTGTTTGCTTTGGATGGCTTTCACATCCAAGGTGAACTGAGCCCTGTTTGTTTGGAAGCGAACTAAGACCCGCGTTTTCAGGTGGACCAGAGTTCGGTTCTGTGGTATTCCCCAAAGGTTGTTTGAGCTTTCACACCACGACTAATCAAACTAACTTTCCAAAAAAACAGCCAGAGTATTTTTGATCTGGAGCTAACCTGTGGGAAAGCAATTAAACTTTGCTTACATGCCTAAAAGTAATAATAATTTTAAAGCTTAAAAACTACAAAACTGAACAAATTGCAATAGAAATGTAAAAAAAAAACGGACAGACAGAATTTAATACCAGCGTGAGACCCAATTGGAGCAATCATAAACAATATACAGTAATATCCTTTTTTCATTTAAATGCTGCAAATTCTAACACCATGAACAGATCACATGTGTAGTTGTTAGCTGACTGGATGAATACACACACCTAGCACATAAAATGTTATGAAGAATCAAAGTTTTTGACTTGGTAAATTGGTGCAAAAATCAACATACAATTAGAATAAAAATAAGTGTCAGGAGGAAAAAAACTAAGTATCAAAATAGGTAGATAATAGTGCAAAATTGACTTGGGTATATGTCAGAAACAACATATACAGTAGGCACAAAAAGAACAAAAACACAACCCAACAATATAAACATAGGTGAGGTGAAGGAGCTGTCGAATGAGCACTGATCTTTTTAGTAGCATAAATATGATATAAACATAGATACAGTGAGCATGTGTATGAAATAAAAAAAACAGAAATTGAACTATCCATGAGAAAACGCAAAGAACTGAATGAGTTTTATTTGACAAATTTTGTGCTGTTTAATGGCAGAGGAACAAAAAACAAGAGGAGGAGCAGGTATGAAATATGGAAATAAACAGGGGAAACAATAGCCTGAGGGTTATGTGAGATATCTAAATAATTAAGAGGACATAAGGGACTTTTCAAAGAAAACAGGAGGTGTTTAGCTAACAGAGTGCATGTAAAATAGTATTTATTTAGTTTTTATTGCCAAGGTCATTTGCACATAATAGAATTTGACTTGGTAAATTGGTGCAAAAATACATAAATACATAAACAAATACAGAAACATATAATTAGAAAAGGAATAAAAATAGGTGTCTGGAGGAATAAAAGTATAAAGAAAGTTAGAAAATAGTGTAAATTTGACTTGGGTATTTATCAAAAATATGCAAAATATACAACAGGCACAAAAAGAAAAAAATTACAGCCCAAGAATATTTATTTAGGGTGTGGTGAAGGAGCTGCACATATGGGCACTGAACTTTTTAACAGCATAAATATGATATAAATATAGATACAGTGTGCATGTGTATAAAATTAAGTACTGCACTTTCCATTCTTTGTCAAATTTTGTGCTTTTTAATGACTGTGGAACAAAAAAAAGGAGGAGCAGGTAGGAAAAATGGAAATAAACAAAGGAAACAATAGCCTGAGGGTTATGTGAGATATCTAAATAATTAAGAAGACATCAGGGACTTTTCAAAGAAAACAGGAGGTATTTAGCTAACAGACTGCATGAGAAATGGTATTTACAAAAAGAAAAGATTACACAAAGGGTCAGACAGAGTGAGAAAAGACAAAGAAGCAGACGTGCTATTCAGCAGAGAGAAAGATGGCGGCAGGGAGAGACAGACAGACAGACAGAGCTTGTTTGCTCAGGCATTGATTCAGCGCCCCTCGAGGCTGCGTCTTCCATTTACCAATTTGTGTCTTTCCGTCTCTCATCCTCACCTCCTCCTGTCTTCCCTCTCTCCGGCGGATCATTGGAAGGGAACAAACAGCGCCGCTCGGGAACGCCGGACCCTCGGTTGCCCGGCAACCACACACTGACTTGATGGAGTGGAAGCAACTTCAGAGGCCTGTGTGAGAACATATCAATGTTGTTATTAGACCACGGTCTCCAGGAGCACCCCCACCCCAGCATAGACACATGAGCCATCCACATGTGTGCAGCAGAACTGTACACACATTTAGACTCACACAACACATCTGGAAACGTGTGCAAAATATGTAACTATAGTTTAAAAGATGTAAAATCGGTGCTTCTGGAACTGTAAAGTAGCTGAAAACAGATGCATGCTTCCCCTCATCATATGTATTAGTGACACAAAAACACCACAGAGTGGTAAAAATTGTAATTTGACTCCTGTTTTAGATTATACATCCTGTGTTTTACTCCTCTGTTGTGGATGTGAAACTTCTCTTTCGTCCCCCTTTCTGTTTCTTTATGAGGTTCAGAGTTTGGACTTCCTCTCTCCGCCCTGCTAAAGATGAGTGTGGCTTCGATAATAACAGACGGGGTTATTAATTAAAGGGGGAAGAGACCCGCTGCGCCCCTCTTTAATTCAAAGTAGGTTGAGATTTGCGGGGAAATGTAGGTATTTTTGTTTAAGGCGTTGACTGAATTTCACAATTTTTCTTCAAGTTTCCTGTATCAGGCAACTTTCTGTGTGTGTTTATTTATTTCTCATGAACCTCCACCAGGGAGGTTATGTTTTTGCCAGTGTATATTTGTCTGTTTGTCTGTTAGAAAGATGGACTAATTTTCAGGAGATGTTGGTAATGGCCCAACTTAGATTTTGGTGGTGATCCAGATAACCACCATTAGTGAATGATCGTTTGTGCTCAATAACTGTCTAACTAATGTTGATATCAACATGATTCTGAGTGCTAGGTGTGTGTTTTCAGGGTCGATGAATCATATTATGATGGTAACTTTAACATGGAACTATTGCTTATAGATGTAACAGCAATTTGTGAGCTACCTGTTCCAATGGCTCCCTCCCGACCTGTCAGTGGACCGATTCAGAGTGAACAATAATTTAATTTCATTGTGCAACCTGTTGTATAATGACAAAGTATTCTTGTATCCTTGTATATTAAGATATTTTAAGGCACACTTCAGTTTTATCTATTATGCAATGTCAGCATTTTACAGCACACTTGCACTTGTTATAATTTTACTCATTACAGGCAACTCAGGCTTTATTTTTGTTTTTTATATCTTCAAAAGAGATGTGAACGTGAGTATATCAGGAAGTTGTGGCTTACAATAAGGTTTGCGCTCTCTGAGTGCTTTCTAGCCACTCAAAAGTTTGTAATAATAATAAACTACACCGCTTCAAGTTTTATATCTGTTTCAACCTGTCTCAGTTAGGGGAAGAGGGAAGCAGCATAATAAACCAGATTTAAATGGTTTGAATTAAAGTTATTTATTACTTAACGAAAAAGGAGGAAGAGATCCAAAATGTGGCAGAGAACGTGCAAACTAAAAACCACTGGAAAAACTAAAAGGCTTTCAAAATAAAATTCAAAGACTACCAAAAAACTAAATATCCAAAAACACGTAGATAAATTACAAGGACAAGATGCTATAACAAAACAACAGAACAAAGCAAAGCCTCTGTTTAGGAGAAGAAGATAATACAATGATAGCAGAAGAAAACGTAACATAATGTGGTAAAAAAAACAAGTCGAATCCTTTCAAGTTCTCATCTTTATGTACAGTAGCAGACCTCAGTCTTTTTTGCTTGCCTTTTAAACATGTTGGTTAGATAAAAATGTCAGAACTTGAAGATAAAGTGAGAGATTTGAAACCTGCAGTTGAAACATACATACAAGTGAGGCAAGACACGAAAAAAAAAGTGTTGGCATATACCTTTAAATATTTGAGCTCTTCAGACCAAACCTAATTGTTGTTTGGGCTCTTTCATTCTGCTGTAAAATCGGCTTTTTTAACACAGAGTTTGTTTGTGATTTCTGATGCTTCTGCAGCCAGCCTCTAGTGGACACTTGAGGAACTGCAGGTTTGGGCACACTCCAAACTACATCAACTTCTTTCACAACACCAGCGTTTGCCACTTGTTTTAACAGCTTGTCAGGACAGGACATGGTGTATCATATGATCTCTTCAGAACATTTGATCTGCATGAGGTGTTCGTCTCAGTCCAGTTCTCAATCATAACTTTAATAATGCTACACTGAAGATAAACAAAATAGATTTTAAAAGTATTAGTGCAACGAGCTTCAGTTCAGGGTCTGTCCTTACCTTACCCCGACTCCAACACTCACAGACACAGAAACACAACATTTGCACGGCTTTCATCGTAGCCAGGGTTTCCTTAAAAGCCTGTGTGGTAGACTGACACAGGTAGGAGCCCAGGAAGTGAGGCAGGCATCACTTAACACTTGGTGACCACTGAGTCGCTCCGTACCACCGGGAATGGCCTTCATGTTCGCTCTTTCTCTTCTGCAGCTTCGACTTTTAGTACAGTCTCTGGATTCTCCTGCTGGGAAACAAACGAAGTTAAAGTGGGCAGTTACACGTGAACTTAAGCATCTGTTAGCTGTCAGAGAACATGCTCCAGGTACAGGGGATTTTCTCTGAATCTTAGCCTTAAAATACTGCATGAAGGGCTCTTTTAAGTTTGGGAATGGTGATTTAAGGAATGTAGGGCTGTGGGTTATTCCAAGAAAGACCAGAGGTGTGGTGAGATCTCATGTCAGCTGTAGAAGCCAAAGAGTTCTTAAGAGGGAGTAAGAAAGTGAGGTCAGACGTACATTATTTTGAACATACTGATCCTAAAGTAAAAGAAATTATAATAAAACAGGAACAACATTTCAGTTGGCTTTATCCTCAATCTAAGTAAGGTGGGGGGTCCACACATGAGGATTTTCTAAATCGAAAGAGATTTTTTATCTGTTACACACATGAAGATAAAAAATCAGGCATTGAACAGTTTGGATCGTACTGTGTGTGGAGTGCTCCGATAATCTCAACACAGCACACCGCACACATAAAGATTCTGTCCCGCCACCGATCGAGAATCTAGTCCTCCAAGTTAGAAATCTCGCGTGATCAAACGTGATCTAACAAAAACAAAGAAGAAGAAATATAGCAACAACCGGAAAACACAACACGCAACATGGAAGAGGATATATGAGAAGTGGTCTTGGGACTATTTTTGACAGAAAAATCCTGAACTAAAAAAAGAAAAGACTTTAAAAAATCCTGGAGACAGCATGAACACGTGAGGTCCACCAAACTTTATGTTTCAGGTCGGCCATGTTTGTTTTTATTTACGCCTGCTTCCTTGTTCCGGCTCGCTTCTTGATTGGCTGCATTCTGTTACACGTCACAATTCACGGAGTCATGACCCGGGCGTTGTTGGCTTTCCCCACACACACGAAGATTTTTGGTTGTAAATATTGAACAACTTTAATATTTACAATTGACGACCCTGACCCGTTTCAGAGCCGATTATCAGGACAAATTCACTCATAACACACCTCAGACCACAGGAGAATCTTATAGGACATAAAATAATCTGTCTTTTGCCGTCCTTTGTTGGGAAGGGGGAAAGTGGGGATTAAAACAGCCTGATAATCTTTATGTGTGTACCCCGCTTTAGTCTTAAAAAAAAACACCAAAAAATAGATGTTACTGGGATGTGAACTAAAATCCATGTTTTTTAAGTTCAAACAGCCAATGTCCTGAACTCACATACATTGAAAATCCTTTCCTTCATTTTTGGTGTGCAGAGCTTACTGGAAAATTCTCCTCCAAAGCCGTTTACATAAATCAACGTGGACATTCACTTGTTTTGATGATTTTTTCCACGCTTCTGGGAAGCCTTTGCTCAGGGTTTTGGCTTAAGTGTTTTTTTTTCTCCTCAGGCACAGGAGCTTCAGCTTCAAGGACTGGTGTGAGATAATGCCTGGCTTCTAATTTGGGTTAAAGGTAAGACTACGGGCCTGTGTTATAAGACTTTTCTGCACTGGAATTGCTAACAGCCTAAATATCAGACCTGCACTGTTATGTTACTGAAGTTTTATTTCATGTCACTTCTACTACCTTTAGTTGTGTTAGGACAAGCTGTGATTTCTTTAAACACACATCGACTGATTGATCAGGTACCTGGAAACATTCTTCAGGTATTTTGGTCCATATTGACGTGGTAGCATCATGCAACTGCTGCAGATTTGTCAGCTGCACATCCATGATGCATATCTCCCCTCCCACCACATCCCAAAAGGATGCACTAGTGAATTGAGATCTGGTGACTGTTGAGGCCAGAGACTGCATGTTCGAGACAACTGGGTTTGAGGACACACTACAAGAATTATTCGCCAGATTCTATCAACGATTCCTACCTGGGCAAAGTCTGCACCAGTTGGGGGACAGTCAGTATCTCTAGGTGGTACAAAAATCTGTTTGAGAGGGTGAAGACACAAAACTGCAAGTGTGTGAGGGGGACAGACCCAACCGGACCTCAGGTATGGTCAGGACGTCTCCATTCCTGCCGATTCGTCTGAGATTGGCAGAGATCGCCTGCTGCTAATTAGCTGAGCTCAAACACTAGGAGTCAGTGGGTAGTGTTAGCCTGCCTCTGCCTTCAGTCATCAGATAAACTCTTCAGCAACTCTAAATGGTCCTGTGTGAATGTTCGTACTTGTGTCTTTTTTTTTTACCTTGTAATGTTACATTATCTTTGTTTAGACTAAGATTAACACTTTATGTAATTTTTGAAAGAAATACTTGTATTTCTGACTGCTTACAAGCATGTCCGCAGTGGTTTGTGCATGCACCCTGCGGTTTACCTTAGTCTTAAAATAGATAATGTAACATAATGTGATAAAAAAGACAAGTCACAACAAGCACACAGAAAAGTTTAGAGTTGCTGAAGAGTTTGTCTGATGACTGTAGACAAAGGCAGGCTAACATTTCCCATTTACTCCCAGTGATGAGCTTAGCTAATTAGCTGTGGGCGAGCTCTTCCCGTCTTTTCCTTGTTCCCCCACACACAGTCGAAAGAATGGTGTCTATGTGCTCGTCATGGACTCATGAGTGAGGCAAGACACAAAAATAAAAAAAATGTTGGCATATCCCTTTAAGTTCTCATCCTCATTTACTGTAGCAGACCTTAGTCTTCTTTTGCTTGCTTTTGAAACATGTTAGATAAAAATGTCAGAACAAGTTGAAGATTTGAAACCTGCAGTTTAGCTGACGTCGGTGAAACATACATTAGAGAATAAAAGAAGAATAAAAGTTCAAGTAAAATGATTTGCACTGGAAGTTTTCTCTCTCATAAACTCAAAAATGCAGAGGTGTGTGTGTTCTCGTGACTCTGAGTCTTAGTGTAAATGCCTGAGAATGTGTGGTCATTGTGTCTAGACACAAATGCATCATTGTGTACGACCCCTGCCCCCTCACACGCAGAGGTAGCTCGGCTTATACGAGGCCATCTTAATTCATCTGGACGAGGTAAAACCTTTTTCAATATGAGTGCTGTTGTTCCAGTGACCTGGTCTGCACAGGTATTTCTCTGCCCCCCCTAATACCTCCCATCATCCTCTTAGCGGGCCAGAGGTCGATTAACTCAGATGAAATGTTCAGGAGAGTGGCAGAAAAGGAGTGTGTGTTCATGTGTGGGTGTGTGTGGGTTAATGTGCTGTAAAGGGGATCAGTGCGAGGGGTCGGGTGTTGATGTACTGTTTGTTTTTGTTTCCCGGCATTAGTGGATGTTGATTATTGCGGCCAATAGGGGGCGATATATCCCCTTTACCATTATTTTTGTAAGCCCTGTCACTGTAAATGTGATTGTTTGAGGCATTATGTATTAAAATTGTAAGAAGTATGTAGATATGATAATGTATGAATTGCAAATAACACCTAAGAGCAATATAATAATGAAATGCCACATGTAAATTAAGATGAGGTAAAAAGGGAAGCAAGTGTAAAACATTTTAAAGTAAATCAAAACTAGGTAAACAACAATCATATGTGGTTAGGGATATTTAGACATGAAGGAAGCAAGCACTTAACCTTGCACAGCAGCTGGATCGGCCTGATTCAGAGTCTGTTTTCTGATCCAGCTTGCCAAGGGGCCCAATCAGATTCCTTTAGAGTAAAAAGAGGTGAGAGCTAGGAGATGGCTGCTCATACAGAGATTAGCATAGATGCTAGCAGCTAAAGTAGCAGTTTTATCAGTTCAGGACCACATTTCATTAAAAAAATGAAAAAAAATATCAACACTACAAACTTAGAAATGATCATTTCGCTCCTCTTCTGACATGTTTAGGTGAGAGTTTGTTTTACAAACTCGGGGATGACAATCTGTAGTGCAGTTATACCCACCTACTACATTATCTGATTGGCCTGTAATGAATGTGATTGACAGAGCGATCGTCCAATTACCTATCGGATATACTCCTTAAAGGTTCCGACCTCCCCAAACACTTTCTTTGGGCTCTCTTCCTTGGGCCATGGGCAAGAGAAGGTCACATTGGCACTGTTGCTACTTTGAGCTTTGATGGTTGGTTGAACGTGGTGAAGCTGCTTGGGTTGAAATAGTTTGAGAAATTGATATTATTTGACTTTTATGCTCAACAACCCCCTTATTGATTCCTCCATGTTGTTCTGCAAAAAATTCACCCTTCTCAGCTACCATGGATCTTCTTCTGTGATTTACTAAGACAGCAGCCATTCAGTTGTTTGTCAAAGATATAAGCAATTTCTGCAAATTACTTTTGGTTCACATAAGACACACTATCTTTA
This sequence comes from Cetoscarus ocellatus, assembly GCA_037902135.1. Taxonomy (NCBI): domain Eukaryota; kingdom Metazoa; phylum Chordata; class Actinopteri; order Labriformes; family Labridae; genus Cetoscarus; species Cetoscarus ocellatus. Next base: position 656,525 of record JBAMNC010001231.1, read on the forward strand.
TCTTATATTCTCTTAAACCATACATGTGTTGGAATAGATGCAATCAGCCCCATCCAGGGCTGCAGCCTTTATATCTCTGTTTTAACTGCTTTCTCAACAGCTTTAATGTCTTTAAACTGGTGTATCGTTGATTTAGTCCAAGATAATCTATGAAGAGAAGCTGCTAAAAACACTACATGTCTGTTAAAGCTCCACAAAGCTCTGTCAATCTTTACAGTAAAAATCCTGATCTGTAATTTGGGGGAAATGCTTTTATTTTCAAAGCATTTGAACAACCGGAACAGAATCTTTTTTAGTTTTTATTGCTCTGAAACGTTTACTTTACAAAACTTAGGAGGTGAATGAACCGCTGGATCAGTTACAGACACAATAGACTACAACTGAAATCAGTAATTTATAGAAAGATCTGTTGGATTTTTGTTCACTGGCACAAGTCTTTGAAGTAATGGTTTTGGGTGTAAGAAGGGGCTGCAGATCTTGAAATATTGCACTAAAAATATCGACACAGCACTGGGACACAAAATATTGCAGTAAATCAATGTATCAATATAGTCATTCTGTCCTATTGTTCTGATATTATGGCCTCTATATCCGATATATCGAGTATATCAGCAGGACTCTAAATGTCTGTTGATATCAATAATGGCTTTTTTAAGTGTTTATCTGCCAGTGCCAATATTGTGCTGATATTGTGCATCCCCAGCACTGGCACATCCCTTGTTGAAATACTCAGTAAGTTAGAGGTAAAGGTTGTTTAAAGAACAAAAATGAAACAGTTACCCAGAAACAAACAGACAGAAATGTTTCTTTTGAGAGTTATTTAAGAAGATAATGCCTTCGCTAAACTGATTTCTGCAAATCTGCCTCCTTTCTGAAGGACACTAATGGCAAAGTCATAATGATCATGTGTTCTCGGAAACATAAATGACCATTATAGCTCATTAGACGGATTCACACGGTCTCAAATCAGTTGTTTTAATGTCTGTAAGTATCAGAAAACAATGTACTTAGAAAATCATCAGTAGACTCGTTTCAGCGAGGCGGTGGGACATAATGATTTTTTCTTCTCACAAGTTTGTTCAAGATTATGTTCAGCTTCTGTTGGAGATGTGCCAAGGACTTTTTCTCCCCACAAATCCAGGATTTGGAGAATTATTTAAGTCTAGACAGTTTGTGATAAATGGCTGAGTTTCAAGGTTGTTAATGAAGGAATGTGCTGGGATCTCAGTGATTCTTCTGTTTTGAGAGAAGGTACGACTGCGACCGTCTCTGCGAATTCTTATCAGGTCAAATTCTCTGGTGGATGTCAATAGACCTGATTGTAAAAGAGTTTCTTATTAAAAAAACACACCAGCACTAACAGCCATGTTCAGGTGGAGTGATAGAGAAGCATGAGATGAGAGCTGGTGCTGATTGTGCCGTAGACTGCACTGTATTAAAACTGTAATAGATAAATAGATAGATAGATAGATAGATAGATAGATAGATAGATGAATAGATAGATGGATGGATAGATAGATGTACTTTATTGATCCCAAGCTGGGAAATTGTGGTATGACAGCATCTGGTTTCAGGGAAAGGAAATAAATAAATAAATAAATAAATAAATAACCTGCAGCTTTTACCATCAATATTGAACAGTCAGAGTGTAACTCATCTGCCTGACAGTGTAATAATGTAATATATAATCTAATGAAATGTGGTAAAAGACCACAGAAAAAATCTCTAAAACCTAAAATGATAAATTACTTTATGAGACACACTGAATGTCTGTGAATTAGAGCCATCAGTTTCCACAATAATCAATTTGTAATGGGTTTTGATTGGTCCTTGGTCTCTTTCTGACCTATCCCAAAAAAATCATCAAATTCTGTTTACATGTTTTTTGAGTTATCCTGTCAACAAACAAACAAGCTAATTTACAAATCTAGCAAAAAAAAAAAAATTACCTCCTTGGTGGGGGTAGTTAAAGCGAAAAAAAATGCAATTCAGGATCAGATAATTTTCCTTAAATTTACTGAATTTTCTTAGTCCAAATCACAGAATTTGCTGATGTTTATATTGTAATCTGCAACATTCATTAAGCATCAAGGAAACACATGTTAAATTTTACAAATGCTGGATGTTAAAAATATGGTGCAATGTAAAAGAAACCCCCTGAAAATTCGTAGATGCCCAATAAAACACCATTTATAAAGAATAATAATGGCTGCTATAAACTCATCTTTAGGAGGAGATTAATAACTTTTATAAAGAATTTCAGTCACAAACTTTCTGACATTCAGGAAAAACTGTTCCGTTTCTGTATGACTGCAAATCTTTCTGTTCAAGACTGTGAGTATTACGTTGTCGTTGCTATTACTTCTAAAACTAAGAATTTAATCAGTCTGAGGCAGTGGTGAAAGACTACATTAACAACCAGAGTGTGTTCAGGAGTCCCAAGAAGGACAAAGTCACCAGTAGCATTAAATATTGCTCAGAGGTCAAGGTGAAGCAGCACTGATGAATGACCAACATCGTCTGCTCAAAGCTCACCATTCATCACATCGAGCAGAGCAGGTGCAGGGCAGCAATGAGCCTGGTGAGAGTGATCAGAGTCTGTTTGTTTGTTTATATCATTAAACTCAGCGTCCTCCTGTGATAATGACTGGAGTGTGACAGTTACTATCATTGCTATCATTGTGCAACAGAGAAAAGTTGGAAAGAGGATGGACAGACGGATGGTAGACAGACACAAAGACAGGTACTTTATTGACCTTCAGGGACGTTTTTGGCTATTTTATTTTCTTATGTAGCAAAAGCAAGAATGGAAAAATAAGGTAAGGATTTTTAATTTGAATTTATTAAAGGATAGCCCCTCGAGATGTAGCATCTCATTTTAAAGGGGGTCCCTAAGAAGCAACAACTTACAATTGGAGGAAGTGTAAGTCGAGAAGAAAAATCTTGATTTTGAAGTCTCCCACAAAAAAATAACTCAAATTAATCAGTCAATCAATCAAAGCTTTATTTATAGAGCACTTTTCATACAAAGACTGCAATTCGAAGTGCTTTACATAAAAACAAACATTTCGTCAAACCCACCTACCGACCCCCATATTACATGAGTGTTCACTCTCACGTAAGCGTGCAACATTTACTCATGCACAGCTACGCACGCACGCACACACACATACATAATCTGTTTAATTGATATATTTCCCAGCCCTCATTGGCTTGAAAAAAAATTTCAGACTTGGTGTGGCATTCAGAGCTGTTGCAGGTTTTCAACTGCAAAATAACATTTTTAATAAAATAAGAAATAGGGATACACAATATTATAGGACTAATATTGGTATCAGCAGATATTTGCCTAAAAACCTGATAATCGGTGTCTGCAGATGTGACAATTATATTCACAGCCAATATTTTCACCATATGAATCTGCCATGAAAATCCCATATTGCCTGAAATACTGGCAAAATGCAACGTACCATGATTGTTTACCTCATCACCACACAATGTCCACTGTGAAATTTATTAGAGAACAAAATGTTTTTTCTTGCTTCACACTCTTTCTTAGACAGACAGACTGTAATCATGGAAGAAACAAGTTAAAACTGAGTGAAGTAGAGACTTTGTGCTCTTGACACAAACTATCTGTAACAGAGATAAGGAGTTTAGAAAAACTGACATATTGGATATCGGCAAAAATCTAATATCGTGCATCTCTAATAAGAACGCAGTGTGTGATTTTTAATTCTTTAAAAAATACACAATATAAGCACCTCATACTCTCATTATTCATCATGTTGTGCACATTTTGTCTCAAAAAGCCAATTAATAAACACAGTTATCAGCACATAGTCTTGACTAACAAAAAAAACACATTGAAAGGGTCCCACGCGTCCTGGAAAACCTGGAAAACCTTGAAAATGATTGATCAATTTCCCAGTCATAGAAAACATATGGAAAATGAGGAAAAGAGTAAAATTTCCTGGAAAGCTTGAATTGTCCTGGAAAATTATTTATCTTCCTTCTATCTTGGTAGTGAACAAAATCAAACATAGGAAATGAAGTAAAAATATACTTGGTAACTAATGCACACTTAGCCATAAAATATGGGTAGATAAAATAATACAAGTTAAGGAATAAAATATAAAAACTAGAAACAATGGTGACCAAAAAAAGTAAAAAAAAAATGGCAAGATAAAATTTAGGTAAATCAACAAAAAATATTTTAAAAAAAAAGCAGAGTAAATAAAGATAAACATAACTATATACCATACATTTATAAGAGTAAGACACTACATAAAAGCCAGACTAAAATGATAGCTAGCCGATGATCTTCGTTCCCGAGAGTTAGACATAAATAAATCAATGCTAGCTAGAGATCTTGGTCATCAACCTTTAATCTTGTTTTTTAGAATATATTGTAACTTCAGTTGATGAGGTGACACTGGAATCTGTGGCTGAATCTGGAAAACGTCCTGGAAAATGATTTCTAGAAAAGAGCAGGAACCCTGATTGTGCATGAACTTAAATGATAAATAAATGAACAAAAGCAGACTTGCATGGACAAGAGGAGTGTATAAATGAACAGAAGAAGCATGCTAAAGCACAACTCATGGAAAAAAAACTATTGTTTTTAATATTCTGGAGCAGATCAATAACAAAGTAAAAATTTGATAAATACTGGATAATTAATTTTGCTGAAATTTTAGAAATCAGAAAGGATGAAAAATGAGCGCTGATATTGAATAAAATTACACATGACAGCTATAAGGTATTAGAATTTGTTCAGGGTCCCGCTGAGGCTTTGATCCTGCTGAATTTTCTGTTTTATGTAATCATCCCCTCTCTGTCCATCCCCCATCTCTCCATCTCTCTCACCCTCCTCCCTCTCTTCCATGTCCTGAGCTCAGGGACGTCCAGAGCATGCTGAAACCACCTGGCTTAGCAGAGGTTCAGGTGAGGTAGAGGCATGATTATTAAATTGAAACGGGGGAAAGTGAATGAGAAGTAGAGACAGAAAAGCAAACGCTGGAACAAGAACAACAGGCAGAGACGGGGACACTTCGTCCCCTCCGAGCGGGACATATCGACTCATATCTGAGGGGGGCCTCCTAGAGAGCAGCGTCCCCAGATTGCTCCTGACACCCTCTATTTCAGGGTTATGTGTTTGTCAGCAGCAATTTGAAAAAAGGGGTCAATGTGTGAATGGAGGTGCTAAAAACTGAGACTGTTTCACACCAAACATGGAGGCGAGAGACTCTGTTTACCACAAACTCATCTCTCACTTTCTCTCACCCAAACACAGACCTCCAGCTGTTGTGGCAAAGTGTCCTAAATCCTCTGTGTTGTTCTATGGCTGCAGACGTAAAGCTAATCAGGATATGATGCTCTGTTTATTGCGTTTTTGGCCCCACGTAGATCGGATCAAATCTGCCGCGAGGATGCCTGCGGCGGATCAGCCGTTCAGCGGGGCCTGTTTTACCATAGCGACCGTGTTCATTTGCAGCAGAGCCCGAGGGGAGGCAGAGCGGAGCGAGGTCAAGAGGAATTGGAAATCTGATCCCTCTCCAAAAACAGTGAAATGACATTCCAATAACCCTGAGACCGGCCGCTCGGACCTGCCTCACAGAAAGGCCTGAGGCTACTGTGTGTGTTCTCACATTTTATCAACAGCAAGAGTGTGTGCGTGTGTGCTGTAGTGTATGTCTTATGACGAAGCTCGCTCTAAGACATTTGACTGCAGACTCTGAATGCTTTATTGGCTCTACTTTTAAATCCAGGCAGAGCCTTTAAGCAGCTTGTTCTTTGTTTGTGGCTTCTGCATGAAAAAACAACAACCACACGGTGGTAGCAGTAAAAACACAAAGTTGTACCCGAGCGGAAAGATCAAGAGTCAGGCAGTGGGATGTGGACAAAAGCAGTAATGGGCAGAAAAGGGGATGTTTTCTCGCAGCTTTAAGCAGATAAATAAACATGTGCGTACATACTCGCAGCTGTCGGGGATGTTTAACATCACCAGGACTTGCGGTATGTGCTGTTTATGTTCAGCTGGCTGGACTTTTCTCAGGGATGTACTATAGCTCAACAGCTTGGAAAACAATGTCACTGATGTCATGACATTACAAGTAAGAGAAATGCCCAAAGGCAGTGTTTATAGTAGAGGTGGGGGGTAAACTAGTGTCCACAAGTTCACTCAGGGTTCCCACACGTCCTGGAAAACTTGGAAAATGATTGACCGATTTTCCAGTCTTGGAAAACAAATGGAAAATGAGGAAAAAAGTAAAATGTCCCGGAAAAGCTCAAATTGTCCTGGAAAATCATTTATCTTCCTTCTACCTTGTTACCTGACCGCAGAAAGAACTAGAAAGCACTCAGAAAGCCCAAATCTCCACCAAGGTAGCTCACATATTGCTGTTACATCCATAAGCAATAGTTCCATGATAAAGTACCATCATAATATGATGCCTTGATGTTGAAATCCCACACCTAGCACTCAGAATCATGTTGATATCATTATTAGTTAGACAGGTATTGAGCAAAATTGATCATTCACTAATGGTGGTTATCTGGATCACCACCAAAATCGAATCATTTGTAAGTTGGGCCATTACCAACATCTCCTGAAAATTTCAGCAAAATCCATCCAGGAGTTTTTGTGTAATCTTGCTAATAAACAAACAATAAGCAAACAAACTCACAGCCTGAGGGAAGAAGCTGCTCTGCAGTGCGGTGGTACGGTGGATACTTCTGTGTCTTTTGCCTGATGGCAGCAGGGTGAACAGGCTGTGGCTGAGGCTAGTGTTGTCCCCCAGTATCTTCTTGGTTCTGCATAGGCATCTCACCTCCCCGATAATGCTTTATTAATCCCCAAGGGAAAATTTGGTTGTTTCAGTTGCTCGTATACACAGTATTGCAGTAGGATATATCAAATAAAGACATTAAAATAGATAAGAATATAAAATTTAAATGAAATATGAATATAAATATGACTGTCCCGTGCCAGTTTGTGATGTTTCCAGTCAAGATGCTTCAATTGCTTCAATAGGCGTGGGAGTTTTGCTTTAAGTTTCTTTAAGAAATACAACCATTTTGAGCTTTTTTAACCAGGGCAGAGACATGTGAGGGACCATGACAGGCTCTCTGTTACGTTGATTCACAGGAACAGGGTTGTGTATCTTTGCCTCCTTTTTTATAAAATCAGCCATCAGCTCTTTGGTTTTACTGACGTTATACAATATATCGTTGGATCAATAAGAGAAGAAGAGAACAATTTGGTGACACCTGCTAAACTTTTCATGTATGCTGAACACATCTTCATCCCCGAACACTGCATCTGTTTTTCCATCTTATGTGTGAGTGAGATGATGTCAGATTGTCCACTTGGCAGACGACGCTGGAGATTCTGGGAAATTATCAGCCAAACAGGCGCCTGTTTTATGCTTAAAGGTGGATCGGATTAAAATGTGTGCATTTCATGTCTGTGGGGGTGGACTCCCCATGATCTCAGAAGCAGCATCTATGGGATGACAAAGGAAATCTTTTTTTATTCATTCCCACAAATATTTGTCATGAAGGGCTGGGAATATTAATTAAGATATGGGGTAAGACAGTCATAGTTTAATGGTCTTAGTTAGCTGTCACTGCACCTTGGAGAATGCACCAGTGTTAATTTTGTTTTATCTTCGTCATAGTTTTCATCAACAACCTTTTTTGGTATTAGAATTCATGACAAAAACTAAAACTAAATTAGCTGACATTTTCCTCAACAAATAAAAACTAGACTAAAATGTTTGACAGAGACTTAATTCAGTCAGACCTAATTTGGTCATGTAGAAAGTAGACAAGTTAGGAATATATCCAATCACAGATACTTTGGTTGTGTGGAAAGGTTGGATGAGTTAAGAGGGCCATCCAATCACAGCTGCCTTAGCTTGGTGGTGGTGGGATAAGTTGTGGAGCGATCCAATCAGAGCTCCTCTCTTTCTGAATTGATATATTCATGTAGAGCAGGTTCACTGTTTGTTGTCAGTTCTGGTATTGTAACTGAGATGCTCTGTCAGGTAGCCTAAATAAAGGTGACTGCATTTCACACAAAAGTTCAATTTGTTTCTGTTCATTTATACATTCAGACTTTACCAACCTTTAATAAAGGGTTATTAGATGTTTCAATTCATGTGTGAAACATGACTTCAGAAATTCAAGGAAACATAAAAAATGCCTTACACTTTACACTTCATATTTCAGTCGACTAAATTTACAGTAGATTTCATCGACTAAAACTAGACTAACATTAAAACAATTTAGATGACTAAATTGTGACTAAAACTAAAAGATATTTTGGGCAGAAGACTGTAACTAAAACTAAATTAAAAAGTGCTGTCAAAATTAACACTGGAAGGCAAAAGCTGATTCGCGTCGCTGTGATTTTTATCAATCAGTCTTTATTTGTGTAGCTCCAGTTCATAACAATTGTTATCTAAAGACACTTTACAATAGAGCAGGCTGAAGCCATACTCTTTATTTTATTGATACGCATATATGCATATTTACAAATACATATTCAATATATGTTTGTATATACACATAGATACATTCAGACATGTTTCCAGAGACAAAGGGACTAAAAATAAGAATTTAAGATAGAGACAAACCCATGGACGCCTAGATTGTGAATCTGTCCTCATCACATTTGTCTCTCCTGAATATAGATTCAATCAAGAAGTCTTTATTTATATAGCACCATATTTGTTGATTATAAATTTATTAAAGGCGTCTCATTTTCAAGAGTGACCTCATGTCTGTGGTTATAAAGATCGATTTTCAGCGTTTCTAGCCCTTTGAATTAAAGGCCTTTCATAAGCATTTTGAGTGCCTGGACCTGGATTATTTGCTCTTACATTTTAGGTTTTAAGTTCTCCCCTCCTTTTCTCTTCCATGAGCTCCGTTGGTTTGAGGGACAGCAGAAATGCTCCTGGTCTCTTCTATGGTCAAAGGCTACGTTCACACTGCAGGTCTTAAAGCTCAATTCTGATTTTTGTTGAAATACAGATTTTTGGTTGTTCACATTATAGTTAAATGTGAATGCCATCAGACTTCAGAATGAACTATCTACGCAGAAGAAGACATGACGTCACACACAGCAATAAGTAAATGTACTTAAACATGTCAGCGTGTGTGTCAGTTTTGAAGTTTTTGTACAATCAGTTTATTTTTGAGCTGTGCCTCTGTATAGGGCTATGTGTGGATGCAGAGTCTGTTTTTTGTGGTCCGTCTATCAAACAGTTAAAATAGTTTTGATATTCTGTTAAAGAATCACATTTAAGTTTCCAGTTCTGGTTCTGTTCGTTTCCACACATGATAAAAGAAAGAACACATATTGCTGTTTTGCCATTCAGTTAAAACTTCTTAAGATTTGATTTATGGTCCGTGTTGCCCAGCTTTACTGTGGGTGTATTTTTTTTTTTTTGTAACGCAACTCACACAATAAAAAACCTTTTGATCATCTGTTAACAAGAAAAGGAAACACATTAAACACATTAGAACATCTTGTGCTGCATCATTCCCTTAAGGCTGACCTAAAATTGTGTAATCAAGACATTCCTCCATCGGGATGTAATCAGCATTTTTCCCAGAGTAGGTCAGGTTTCCTGGTTGTCAGTCCGTCTGTAGACTGCTTCAGGTTTCCAGTGCAGTTCAGCCAGTCACACTTTCCCCTTCATGTCTCTGTGCTTTTAAACAGAAAAAAATGGATCCAGTAAGTGAGTTATTAGAGTTATGAGATGTTTCTGAAGGCCTGTCAGATCTGATAGATGCAAATCCAGAGGTGAAGAAATTAAGGAAACACTATGACGAAGAAGAAAACACACCAGCAAATGGAAAGCACAACAACATATAAGGAAACACAACAAATTGGAAAAAACAGTGCATTATGAGACAAATCACAGCTAATGAGTCAAAAATAACACAAAAATCAGAAAATACAACAAAAAATAACAATTATAGTGAACTGGGAAACACAACAACAAATAAGAAAAACATTAAAAAATTTGAAAATACCACAACAACAAAAAAGAAACCACAATCATGGTGTCAATTAAGAGGAAACAAAAAAACGACAGATAATAGATAAAAACACAATCAACAGGGGCATTAAAAAATGATTTTCTATTTGGTGATGTGTTTTTGATTTGTTGTGTTTTATAAGTTGTGAATTTGTTTTTGTGTTTTTTTGTTGTTGGGTTTTTGAGTTCTTGTGTGTTTCCATTTTCATGTTTTCTTCTTTAGTTATTTTTAATTGTGTTTTTAAGTATCTAATGTTTTTTCGTCCTTTTGTATTTGTAGTTGTGCTTTTGTTTTGTTGTGGTTACTTATTTGGTTCTGTTTTCCTATTTATTGTTGCGTTTTTTGTTTGTTGAAACTTTTTGATCAGTTTATTTTTCCTTTCCTTGTTATGGTTGTTGTATATTATAATTCAACATGCTTTTTATTTCTTGAGTTTTATGAGTTGTTGTTGGGTTATTGATTTGTTGTGTTTTCTTGTTTGATGTTGGATTTTTGATTTGTTATTTTGGGTTTTTTGCTGTAATTTTGTTGTGTCTCTTTATTTCTTGTTGTGTTATATTATTTAACATAGTTTTTTCTTACATTTAGGGACACCATAGGTACAGATTATTTGCAGCACCCGGTACATCACGACATTTGCTGACCAGTCTGATGTGAACCGAACACTGTTGTCGTCAGTCCAAAGTGAAGCTGACATGTTTTCCCTCTGGAGTCCCTGAAGTTCAGAGAAGTCCACTCTCGTCAAAGGCCGCAGACGTCCTGGGACACTTTCTGAAGCAGATTCTGACCTTTGAAGAGATCACCGGGAGGTTGCTTATAAAAGTGAAGGCAGCTTTTTTTTTTATCTATTGTGCAACAGATGCATCAGGGAAGAGCCGAACACAGCCGTGTAAATCCACTCCATCGCGGATCATTTACTCTCCAAATCATTCAGGCCGTCTGGAGAGGAGGCAGGGTTCCCCAGGCGGGCGCAGCAAGCCGACAGAACACAAACTTCAGGCGGAGTAAGTGGCTTCTGCTGTATGTTTACACTCCTCAATCGATGATTGTTGCATAACTTTTGCTCGGGCACTTACCTAACCACTTGTCCCTCTTTCCCCTCTCCCCCTCCTAGGTGCCGCCTTTTCATCTGCAAGAAGAACCGACTAATCTCACGGCCCGCGGAGCTCTGACCACGCCACGCTGCTCCCTCATCCACGCTTGAGCTCCCCCCTAATTGGCAGCCAAGACAACATGAGGTTCACACTGCTTTCTAATTAAGTGTTGCAATTGGATAATTGATCGCAGCGAGGAGAAGAGGGGCTGCAGAGGAAAGTTAAAATGTTCAGTACCTGGGATTGTTTGCTTTATAGGAACTTAGAGAAAACTTTTTACCTGCAAATTGCTCAATCTTTCCTTTTTGATGTTCATTGATTTATTAATTGGATTTCAGAGACTTATCTGCACAGGGTTGTAAAATGTTCCCTTTCGGGTTCACTGCAAACTCTCAAAACAAAGCGAGTACATTTGTTGTAAAAATATCTTATTATACTTATTTGATGTCACATTAACCCAACAAATCCATTAAATATCTTATTCCAAGATATAACGTCAAATAAATGAGGCCTGACTTGCTTGTTAAAAGTCGAAAAATATCACAAATACAGCAAACAAAGTTGAGAGGTGAGTGTCCTAGAATGAGAGATCTATATCTAAATTTGTACATCTTGAGCATAGCTGGCTTAAATAAATTATGCTCAATTTTTATCTTTTTTTCTGGCTATTTTCTTAACTTTAGACCAGTCAACCAGCTTGAAGTTAAAGGGATAGCTCAGGATTTTAAAGTGTTTGTGCGATCAGTAGCCATCGTGACGGAGGTCAGCTCATTGTCCATACAGACAGAGCTAGCACAGAAGCTATGGCTATGTACTGCTGCACCTGGGGCCAAACATCAACTGCTTCTAAAACTTGTTTACCAGCTCGTTCAGACAGATGAATATATACATTTTAAAGCTGCTCTCTACTTTCCCGTATCACTGTTTCTCTGCGGACATGTCTACAGGTGTTACAAGGTATTGAGTTACCATGCGATCTGATGTCCTGTATAGTTCGCTGTAGACACTGGGAGGCGTTAACAGCCCCTCTTCCTGTTCTCATTGTTTACACTTCAATCAAAAGGTGTGTCACTCATCCACAAATATGTTCATCTGTATCATCTTACATAAGATGTTTTGACGCTCCTGTTTATCAGTGAGTCAGTAGTGTTTTTTTCTGTTTTGTTTTTGGGGGCATTTTGTGCCTTTATTGACAGGAGAGAGCGAGACAGTGGATAGGCTTGTGAAAGAGGGCGAGAGAGAGTAGGGGGAGACACTTGCTTACCATTCTGCCAAACCAGCACCCCTGCGAGTAAATAGTTTCGTAGCTACCTTAGCCTGCTAGCTTTCTTTCCATAATGAATGATAATGAATTAATAATAAGTTTATTTCAAACATATAACAAAAGGCAAAATAAAAGTTCAGACAAAAAAAAGAAAATAAGCACTTGGATATCTGTTACATGTCTGAAAAGGCATGAGAAGAAGTGAAATCTTATTTAGTGTCAATCCCAATTGTACCCCTTATCCCTTGTTTTACCTCTTAGCCCTTGGTTTTGCGTGTTCACGTCTAGTGAAGGGGTATCCCAGTTCTCCGTAAGGTCAAGGGGAAGGGCTACACAGCCCTTGAAACGAAGACAAACCAGGACCTCACTTGAAAGGAATGAGTATGAGAAATTTCCCATAATACACCGTGCCCGCTGACATGATGGCAGAGCGGAGACCGAAGGAAGTGCATACATTTAAGTAATTGACCCTTCGCTGAGCCCCGCCCCCCTTGGTTACTGTTGCTACGCCTGTCAAGCTTTCCTTCTTGGAATGAGATATATGGAGTTTTCAGCGGTACCAGTGAGTGATATTCCAAAGGAAATATCTGCAAATTTCTTGACAAATTCTTCAGAGATATCAGAAAGAAGCAGACAGAACCGTCTCTAGTATGCTTTTGAGAGATACATCAACCAATCAAATGGCAGAGTTCAAATGAAGAGGACATTAAAATAGAGGGGAAAGCGGACAGATCTCAGTGCAAGCATCAAGCACTTCATGTGTCGACACTTCACGCTCAAAACAGTCACAAACAAGAACTACAATGTTCTTGTACAGCAGGGTAAGTCGATATATATTGTTAAAATTTAAATTAATGTTAAGTTAACTTTCATTATCGTTGTGTTTGCCCATTTCTTGGGTGTCGTTCACAAAATGTTTAAAGATATCAGTATGTCAGAACTTGTCTCTGTTACTCTTATTTTTTTTGCTCAAATATTACCCAGTGGCTCAAGGTAACAGAAGTAACCTACTTTTGAGACGTCTTTGTTTGCTAGTGTTATCTTATCTAACACATGGTTAGCCAACATTAGTTAGCACCTTACAAACGTAGGTGTTCTTGTGCTTTATCCACACCTGGCATCTTTCTTTTTGCAAAAAAAATCAACACCGCCCTCCAAACTTCTTGGATATCGACTGTTGGACTTGTTAGTCCCGTAAGCACACCATTTCAGCATATTGTTTTCTGCCGAAAGCTTGACAGGCCTCTCGTGCATAGTTACGGTTGCTAACGTAGAATTGGACAGTAGCCGTTTGTGGGAGGGGCTTCGCGAAGGGTCAATTATTAAATGATTAAGAATATATTAATCATGTTTTGAATGATTGGTCGTATTTAGCTAGTTTTCGCAGCTGAAGCTACAGCTATTGTCGCATCTGCCTACAACACAGCCAGCGACAACTGTGGGTGATGACGTGACGGGAATCAAGTGGCTTCTCGTTTCTCAGGGCCGTGTTTTCACCCCTTCCACTTGGCCCTCAAAACATCAATTAATAACCATTTATTAGCTTCCCGATCTATATAGATATATAAAATATGATGTACAGAGCAACTCATAATCAAAGCAGTGCAGGCTGGGACGGGATGTGAGGGCAGCAAAGGCCTTTAATACGAGGACAAGGCCCTCTTCAAGGCCCGTGTGAACATGAAACGATCCAAAGGAAATGTGCAAGTTGGTCGTGTGTTTTTTTAAACTGAATCGGAACTGAACAACCAAGCTGTAGGTGTGAAAGCCACCTTAACTTCTCTCTGTTAGGGTCTGAAAAATAACTCGGTAAGTCCTGAAATTGATTCCTAAGGTGTGCAGCAGCCCTGGCTCCACTCGTTGCTGCTCTGAATTTGTTGCCTGTGCTCATTCTCTCTCTCTCTCTGTTTGTTCTGCTTCTCATTGGACAGTCGGAGTCTATTGTCGGGTAATGATGGGGAGCATTTCTCCGGGTGCAGCTGGTCATCTCCAGGGACATTTTGGACGTTTTCACCTTTAAAAAGACGCCAGACACAGTGAGCTGGGTAAATACGAGAGGTGTGCAGCCGAATACATTAGCAGACAGCCGACGCGGGCGGGGGGGGTTTCATCTGCTCCGTGTGTGTGTTGGTGTGTGTTTATGAAAGAGAGAGCACATACATAACATTTGTGTGGGAGTGTTTGTGTGTGGGTCCGCCATCCTCAGCATATATACACATTTGAATAATGATCAATACAGAGCATGTTCTTTGTTTTGTCCCGAGTGTTGGAGGAAATCAGCTCTGTGCTGAAATGTAAGCCGGAGGTTTGAATTGGGTTTATTGATGTCAGACTTTAGAGCCGACTCTCTAAATCCCCTCCCAATGTGTGCGCTCGTGTGGGTGTGTGTCTTTATGTGTGAGCTGCTCTGTAATTGTCACCTATCCCCGCCTGCAGAAAGGGCTTTAAGGATTTTAATTGAACACTGCCTGTAGATTCAAAATGTATTTCTCCAGAGAGTCACAACCCCTTTAATGTTCTTTGTTTTCTATTTAAAGATACCAGATTGCATAAGAGAGGAACGGACACCTTTGTGTCTCCCACTCTGATGGTAAGTGTTTTAATACACTGACACACACTTGAGAAACACTAAACCCATGTTAATAATGTTTCCGAGTGCTGTTAAAGGCCTGTATGATTCAATAATGTGAAAAGATACAAGCTTAAGCTGGGCTTTGTCTTTCATATGAGCTTTATTTGATTGGTAATTGGACAGTTATCTAACCTGACGTAATCCCTGGAGATCATTCGTACAGTTGCGCTGACAGAAGCGAGGTAGCAGATTGAAATCACTGCAGCTCAGTGTTTCCAAACAGAGCCCCGCTCCCCCGCCCCGGGACCCACAAGGAAATAGTTATACACTGCTGTCCAAAATTTACATCAATTTCAGATGTGTTCATCAGTAAAATCCAGGAAAAATGGGCCTTCAGAGACAAATGTTCTGAACAAGAGACTTTTAACAAGTATGCAACAAGTGTTTTATAGTAACATTAATATTTAATGTTTTTTGATGATATATGTACATTTAATTTTGACAGCCTCAAAACTGAAAAAGCCTCACACCTCCTGTGAGATCTGTGATGGGAACCAAAGTTTTGGCTCAATTCTTTCTTTATTTGGTTATTGAGATCTTCATTTCATTTAGGGGTGCATGATAGTGCCGATTTAATATTTGATATGCAGATATTTTTTTAAACAACATGTTTATTGAGTTTTTTTTCCATATTTTACAAAATAACAAATCAAAATACCAAAATAAAACATCTTCATTTTAACCTGATACAACCATCCATTAAACAGTTGCCATGATATATCTAACTGACCATTTGTTGGCGTTTCCATAGCCTAAAACCAGGACAGGACCCCTTCTAAGCGAACCGTACCGTCCTACTTTTTGGGACCCTTCTGTTGGAGTGCCAAGCATACCGATCCGACCGCAGAAGTTTGAGCTAGAAACACTGCAGCCCGTTGATTGGTCGAAGGAGACGTCACTTCCCGTGCGACAGCGGTAATAAAGAACAACACAGCCCCGCCATGTTTAAATCTCCACTCGTCTTCGTGAAGATAACTCTCAAGGCTTTTTTGTTTGGAAAATGGCATCAAGATCGATCGTCCCATGGTCTACTGTGGAGGTGCAGACCTTCCTCAGTATTCTTGGTGAAGAGAATCGTTGCTCTTTGTTTACTGTGTCGCATTTTCTTCTTTGTTGTATTTAATAGCCGGGTACACTGCGTCGCGCTGCTATGACGTCATGCTATCGGCATCTGGCTTACACGCCGCCTACCAAGTAGGGTACGACTGGCTGTGGAAACGCAACCAGGATCAGGCTTTACCGATCCGGCCTGAGCCAAACCGTGCCGATCCATACCGGACCACTTGGTGGAAACGGGGCTTTAGTGAGTCAGTGACGTTCTTCTATCACTATCTACTGCTCAAGTCTTTTTTGTGTATCTCAACCATTTCCCCCAATCTTCTACAAAGAGTTCTTCTTTCAGTTTCAGTTTATAGGAAAGCTTCTCCATCACAAGGATGCTGTCTATGACCACTGTTTATGATTTGGTGGCTCAGCTTTTAGCCAGTGCCTAGTGATGGTTTTCTTTGCAGCTGCAATGAGAATCCTGACCAGGTATTGGTCACCTGCGTGTACAGATCCTTCCAAATGTCCCAGGTATAATACAAGACATGATCGAGGAATAACATAGCCCAGTACTTTGCAAAGGTTGGATTTTAATAATATGCAGATATGTTTTAAGTCATTATTGCTGAGACACCATTTATTGTCAAGAGCACTAAAACTGGTCTATTTTCTTTTATGGTGAAAGTGTGTTAGAGAAAGATGTGAGGCAATGAAATTATCATAAATAGATTATTCTTTTAAATTAAATCAGTAGACAGTCAATGATGATGAGGTTACAGTAATGGTGCACTTGCACATTCTCCCAATGATACAGTTTATGGAGGGAATATACAGTGCTCAGCGTAAATGAGTACACCCCCCTTCAGATTTGTCTGAAAACCTTTAGTTTCCTTTCAAAATCAACATTTTCTATGGCATACTATACCACAAAATACTCCCCCAAATATGGGTCACTGAAACAAACAAGATTTTTAAAGTTACACACAAAAGTATTTTTCTCAATTTAAGATCAGGATGCAAAAATGAGTACACCCAAATCAAAGGTGTGGGAGTAAGGCTAAATTTTAGTTATCATTTTACCCTTATTTTCATCTTATGGTAAAAAAAAATGTTATGTTAAACTCAGCTTTGTCAAAACTCTGGAAATTGTTCTTTTGTTCATTTAGATATTGATTAATACATTACTTTTACAAGGGAGTGTACTCATTTATGCTGGGCACTGTATATCACCAGTTTGTACAGCCAAAGTATGAGCTCTAAATTTCATATCTGCCAATAGATATCAATACACTTTTTTTAAAGAGTTTTTGGGGGCATTTTGTGCTTTTATTGACAGGAGAGAGAGACAGTGGGTAGGCATGTGAAAGGGGGTGCCAGAGAGTAGAGGGAGACACCCTGCAAACTGGCAGCGGGCCGACTCGAACCCGAGCTGACAGAAGCATTTACGAGGGCTGATTGATAAGTTGTGAACCTCATATTTAAGGGTTTGACTTTTGGCAGACATATTGCATTATTTTTCAACATAATCCCCTTCAGTATCTATACACTTTTGCCAGCGATGTTTAAGGGCCTCAATGCCACTTCTATAAAGAAGTCCTTTTCTTTACCGTTCAGAAAGTCCTCCACTGCATGTATGACATCATCATCTGACCGAAAGTGAGTAACGGAAATGGCCTTTTTCAATTTTGGAAATAGATGAAATTCTGATGGAGCAGGATCAGGCGAATAAGGCGGATGCTCAATCAATTCAAAGCCACAGTCTTTAATGGCAGCCATGGCAATGACAGACTTGTGAACAGGGGCATTTTGTCCATTTTGCAAAAGTCACTTGCCTTGTTTACTTCAGAGTGCTACCTCTTCGACATGAACTGACCAAATGACACCAGTCTTCAGGTACACAGCCTTAAATAGTCAGGGAATAGTAGAGCTGAAAAACATCCCGGCTAATCTTCAATACAAGGCTCACAACTTATCAGTCAGCCCTCGTATATGGGACTTTGCCAAACCAGCACCGCTGTGAGTCAATAGGTTTGTAGCTACCTTAGCCTGCTAGCTTTCTTTTCATAATGAATGATAATGAATGAATAATAAGTTTATTTCAAACATATAACAAAAGGCAAAATAAAAGTTCAGACAGTAAACAAAGAAAATTAGCACTTGGATAAATGTTACATGTCTGAACCCCCCCTCTTCATCAATTAATAACCAATTATTTAGCTTCCCAATCTGTATAAATATTTAATATACGATGTGCAGAGCAACTCGTAGTCAAAGCAATACAGGCCAGGACGGGATGTGAGGGCAGCTAAGGCCTTTAGTACGAGGAAAACACACCCTATACACATTTTTTAAAGGTTTATATCTGTCAATACTGTTATTGTTCCAGTAATATCCTGCATCCCTAATTTCATTGCCACTCACTCACTTAGTTACACTGGGGTCTCATAAGTTGTCAGTGCAGTAACAACTATTCCTCTAGGGCGCTGATTATCAACTGGTTATCAAATACAGAAACCCAAATTGGCGGAGGGGTTATGATCAGTCATTTTAGCCAACATTTACCAGGAAAGGGGGCATATTGGAGTCAAAGAGTCAAACTTAGTAAAGGGAAAACACGGGAGCCACTGAAAGAGCCCCAGCTCCAGGTCGCTGGCAGTAGTATGGGAGATAGGGCTGTCACTTTTCCCATAAATCAAACATTTTCAAGCATACATGCTAATAACCAGATAAGATATTCTCCCATAAAGTACTGTAGAAATACTGTGAACCCTTGGGCTCCCCTCACTCAGCTCCATCCAAGCATATCAAAAGCAGACGATGGCAAAGCTAAAGCTACGACAACACTGCTGAATAACTTTAGATCTTTTGAGATACCAAAGAAGGAAATGACAGGAGCTATTGGAGCCACATACCGGACATGAGCCCACCCCACCACAGAGGATTATTGACTCAGTTTATGGGTTGAAACCTAAACACAAGGCCAGCAGCAACATAAAGTAATCAGGCACTTTCAAGAACTTACAGGTTGGTAAGCAGATGCTATTTTCTTGTGTAAATCTGAATAATCTGCTTTTCTGTATTAACATCACTATCTCAGGTTTCCTGAATCAGCATGTTTATTGTCCAGTGGATTTGAAAAACTCAGCAGATTTTCATAAAGTCTTTTTTCACAATTCTCAGATAACTCATTAATGCAGAAAACAAACAGAGATTTTAATTTTCTGAAGACATAGCTTGATGAATTTTGAGTCCTCTCCTTCATTAAAAACAGAACCATACGGCGCCAGAGTAAAAGTTGTGCTCTGACGGCAAACATCACCGCCTTTGTTAGTCTGTTTGCTCAAAACGCTGAATTCAAAGGATGCCAACGTAAACAAATTAGAGATTATGTAAGCTCATTCTGCAGAGGAATCTGCTGACCAAAGAATATACGTCATTACACACTTTCATTTAAACTGATTTTAAGCCCGCCGCTCCGCACCGCAGACAGAGAGCAGACGACAAACATGCGCTCCTAATGCTGCGAGATTAAATCACACATCAGCTCCTCCTTTATGTAACCTACCGCTGGGCTCTGATTCTCAAACACCAAAATGAAAAATGGGTAATAAAAGCTACCAGATCAGATCTGATAATGTTGTGTCAGGAGCTGTAATATCCACGGTGTGAGGCAGCAAGTATTACATTATTGTTATTGGCTCATATCCAAGTGCCAATAACAAACTGGGCCTGAATTAGAGACCGAGTTTGTCCCGGTGAGGAGCCGGCCGTCTGCCAGACACACCTGACATGACTGCCAAATGACCTCTGGCTCCTTCTGATGCTGACTGCAGCCTGAACACACAACCAGTCAATGAGAGGGAGAGACTACACTTGAAAGAAATGACAATGTTGCATCCTTAAATGGTAGATATGTAATTTTTTTTTTAGCCCGTGGATGGTGTATGAGTGCCAGCATCTGTGTGAATTACTACGATCTTACTTTCTTTTTGAAATTCTCTTTTTATTTTAAAGGCACTTACATTCTCTATTAAGTCTCATCAATCCAATCACCTTTTTAAACCATCTACTCAAGACCCAGTCTTTAGTGAATGGAGTGGGAACGGGCTTGCATGCTTCAGGGATCTGTTCATAAACAACATTCTAGCATCTACGAAGCAACAAATTCAGCCTTCAGTCAAACTTTTTTTGGTATTTATGCTGCGTTTGATTGTCACTTTCTCCTATGTGTTGTCTAATTTAGCCTTTGTGTTACTAAAAGTGTAGAATTACTTTGTACTGGCTTCTCCAATTCCTACCCTCTTAATTTGCGATTTTAAAAAAGCTCTGTGCGCATATGTAGTCACGTAGGAACGGTAACGTTACCGAAGTGCATTCAAAATATAGTATACCCTACACAGAATATTGTTTTCCCCATACTTAAACTGCAGTAGCCTATAATTATAATGTTTAGCACTAATGCTGTAGTTTTTATATCCAGAAAACGGCAGTTTGGAAATAATAATAACTGCACGTAGCTATCGTAACAGTTTCTAACAATTCTAACGGTAGCATAGTCAGTTTGCATGCTGATACGTTCAGGTCATACTTACAGCGTGAGGCGTTTCTTTTCTCTCTCTCTTTCAAGTATGTAAAATGTTCCCCCAGCAGGATTTTTTGACCCTCGAAAAGCAAGTATCAGTTTATTGCAGCCGGCCATGTTTTCCGATGAAATGCAATGAAATGCTTTTACCTCAGAATTTGGAATTCTGCAGCAAGCAAGGCATTATGTGTTTCCTAAACTGTTCTAAAATTGTTCACTTCAATACTCATATGGGAAGTTTCAGAAGGCGTTGTTACCTTTTCTTAAATATATTTCAGACCTTGGAAACGTTTGACATTAGCACAACTTACCAGCTCACAAAGGTCATTTATCACTGTGATGACAGGCTAATACTGATGTCCATGAGCTCACTGGCAGTGACTGGAGATTATTTTTCATGTTTTATGTTTCCTTTTTTTAATTATTATTTTTTGATCATAATATTACTCTTTTATTTATGTCCTAGATGTTGACATGTATCTATACATACAACTTGTCTGTAACTGATGAACACCTACGCACTATGTCCTGAAAACTAAATAAGAAGATTTTGATTTAAAAAAGGCACTTACATGTCTTACAATTCTCACTGCACAAAACATCTCCTGCAACATTCCCACATCCAATGCGAGGTACCTCACCACAGTTTGATGACTCCTTCCACACAGATCCTGGATATTTAACTGCAGAAAATCTCAATGTCTTTGTCCATGGTGCCTCCCAAGTGTTCAATTTCAAGTTCACTCATCATTATAACACATAATTACAAAAACAAAACAGCAATCCTACATTAACATCTTTAATCATAAAGCAGCCAAAGAAAAAGGGGGTCATCACAAATTACCAACAAACTTAGATCACATCTGATCTTACAGCTTACCTTACCTTTTTTTTGTTATGATGTTGCAGAAATATTTCAGTGAAATATAACTTTAATATGAGCGTGAACATATTTTATACAGTGGTCTGTGTGCCGAGTGGGATAATGAAAGAGGATACATTTCATAATCTGGCTGCAGTATGAACCAAACACTGAAATCAGCTCTTTAAATGGTGAAGCTTCAGATGGCATACACACTGATTTAAAAGTAAAGAAAGCTGATCCTGTGATTGGTTTGATTCATGTTATCCCCAAAACACACCTAATGTATAATCAAACCACATAATACATCCTCTTTGCACTCTGTGCCTGACTTTCTGCTGGAATTATGCATCTTTAAAAAAGGCAAAATAAAGACGGACGTGCCCCAAACTACTGCAGGCCATGTGCCATCAGGCAGCACGCTTTTTGCCATCCAAATAGGGCCCCAAGTGTGTGTCAGTGAAAATATAATGAGTTGGTGGATGATCAAAAGCTGTCTTGTCAAAGAAATATCAGTCAAAGAATCAAGCAAAATATGGTACAAGAAAGGGGACGTTTGTTTCCTCTTCTGGCAAAGCAGGGCACACACTTCAAGATAAAAGGCTCTCTTTTTGGCTCTGATCCCCCCTCCTGACCAAAGCCAGCTAAAGACAGATTATCTGGTAGTCCCAAAGATTAGTTTACCTGATTATCCTGTGTCTTTGGGAACGATAAGAGTGGTTTTACAATCGCAGAAGAGCCCCAATATGAAAGTATAAATATATTGCATGTTCAATATTTACAATTAGCAGCCCTGATGTGTTGTGAGAGCATCGAGGTCAGCTGAGCACATCAGGGAGTGAGCTGGCTAAGGCAAGGAACACAAAAAATGTAGCTACGGCGCATTAGAAAAAAACTCAAAAGCATAAAGTTAGATTAACGTCAGAAACAAAGGGTCAACCTGTTGAATTGTGTCTGTGCAGCATGACTGTAAATAATGTTACAAACTAAACTGCATACCGCACAATATAAGAACAAAAGTGTCATTATTTGTCATTATTTGTCATCATATGTAGGGTCTTTGTCAGTGTCAAAATCAGTTAAGATTTTAAAATCTTGATGCGTGTGCCGGGTTAAGAAAGCTCAGTAAATAATGACCCTGGTGCTGTTTCACTAACAGACCATGAAGGATAGTCAGTATGTCAGTGAGTATCATTTTTGGAGGGATGAGAAATCACCCTTGACATTGTTAACAACGGAAAATGTTGAAAAGAAGCTCATGCTCTGTCAGCAAAAACAGAAATAAACCCAAAACATTCATAAAGTATTTCATGTTTGGGCGTAACATTGAAGCATTAGGCCACCATTCCAAGAGAACGGTGGAGGAAACACTATATCGTTGTTGGATGTTTTTATAAACACTCCTCACTCCCAAATGCAAGACTCTCCAGCTGTAAAAGCAAAGACTCACCCGGAAACTCATCCATCGTGGTCCATCACTCGCCAAAGTACACATGATAGACCCCCAAACGCATGTTGGATAAAAACACATGCTCAAATATCAAAGTAATGGTAAGATAAATGGAGATAAATAAATATGGAGCTTCTTTGTAAACATAGATTTGCCTGTGAAATATAACATCGAGATATCGTTGAGATTAAATTAACATCTGTAGGCCTTTGACATCATCAGCCCAATCAATGCAGCTGAGCTGTCAGCGGGCACACCTGCACTAATTAACTCATTTCTTCACTCTTATGAGTGGCCACAGTCAAACCAAAAGCTCCAAGCAATGAAATGTGCCTTTGTTAAGCAACTTTTACTAATTTAAAATATTCATGGACTTCCTGATAAGCACTCAGAGAATTTTCATACAGACCACCAACCTCTGTGAGTATTGAGAGGTCATTTTTTCTGAGAATGTTGTTTCTAGTGATCAGCATATTTAGTTTGCAAGTTTAGCTTTTAGAGCAAAGTTAAGTCATGTTTTGCTTTGTTAGTTTAACACTTTGCATAGTCACAATAAAAAAAATAAATAGATTGATTTGAGGGTTTTTTTCACAACTATGAAACCTGTTTCTGTGTCCTTATAGGAAGCAAATCCAAGATGTCAGCAGCCCTTCCCAAGCAGCTTTGATGGAGGTGAGCTTTGCTGAGATGTACCTAACTTTCCTGCTTACTTAGCTATAAAAGAGCTCATATTTACCTTAAATTAGGTGAATATATTCATTTCTGATGTCGTCCAGAGTATGTTCACAATTAGGGATGGGAATCGAAAACCAATTCCAGTTGAGAATTGTTAACAGCTCCATCAAATATTGATATCATAAGTCTTTTTGCTAATCAGTTCACTTATCAATTCTGTCCACTGACAGGGTTCAGAAGTGGTCAGAATTGTGGCTTAATTTTTTACAAAGGTGCCTCCTGCACAACCTTAAATGAGTAGAAACATCAGCAACTTGCAGAAGCAGTTATCTATGCTGTGACGTGTGTTTGGCATTGTTGCCACTGAAAATCTACAGGGCAGCATTTGCCCACATGGAAAATCTGCAGGAATCAAGAAGGGAATCGTTACAGAATTGGATCGGTTGGCAGGATTGTTAATAGCATTGGTATCAATAAAATATTATCAATTCCCATCCATATTCACAATCACTAATGTTCAACTAAATTTGCTACAAACCCAGTTCCAATGAAGTTAAAGTAAAATGTCAGTTAAACGGAGTACAATGATTTGCAAGCCTGTGTTCAATTAGATGCCCTACAAAGGCAAGATATTTAATGTTCAGGCTGGTAAATTACTTTGTATTTTTGCAAATATTCACTCAGTTTGAATTTTATGCCAGTAACATGTTCCAAAAAGGCTGTGACAGAGGCAGAAAAAGACTATGAGAGTTCAGGAATGTTCGAATAACACCTGTTTGGTCAGGTGTTGTGGAAACAGGTGAGTGTCATGATTGGCCTTAAAAGGAGTATCCTGGAACGGTTCGGTCGTCCATAAGTAAGGATGGGGCGAGGCTCACCACTTTGTGAATGACTGTGTGAGCAAATAGTCAAACAGTTTGAGTACCATGTTTCTCAATGTACAGCTGCAGGAAATGTAGGGATTTCATCATTTACAGCCCATAATATCATCAAAAGATTCAGAGAATCCAGAGGAATCTGTATGTAAGCATCAAGGCTGAAAACCAACATAGCAGGCGGCACTGCATTATAACCCAACATCATTCTGTAAAGGATTTCACCACCTGGGCTCAGGAACACTTCAGAAAACCATTGTTAGTTAACACAGGTCATCTATACAGCTACAAGGTCAAGGCCAAACTCTATATCACAGCCAAATGTCAACAACATCCAGAAACAATGTCAGCTTCTCTGGGCCCCAAGCTCACCTGAGATGGACTGAGGCAAAGTGGAAAAGTCTGCTGTGGCCTGGCGAGTCCACATCGCTCTTTTGGAGCGTGTTGCATCAAATTTGAAATGCGTGAATGTGAAAGTGCGTCTTCCATCATATTCACATCACTGCAGTTTCATCAACTAACTCAAAAGTGTTTCCTTTGAGGAAAGGATGATGTGTCCTTAGAAAATACTTACTGATAAATTAAAGCAGAACTCAGTGGGAAAAAGACTTTCCCCCATTATCAACTAATATAAATGCAGATACCACATTGAACAGACGATAAGTTGAACAGTTTTTATCTCAGTGCCATCAGTCTGTTCACAGGAAAGTCATTTCATCTAGTTGAGGCGCATTAGCATTCTGCTAGCTTCTCTCATTCTCTTATTAAATTGCTTTTTTGCATGATATGCAATAGTCCAGTTTCAGTAATCAGAGCAAATTGAATGTTAAAGCAGAAAATGAATGTTAGTACAAGAACAAACAGAGAGGTTTCCTCAGGCGCTTGGTGTCTGAATTGTTTTTGAAACATACTAATAAATCGACTGCTTTATTTCTGTTTTTACAGATGACGTTAGGCCAGAGTGAGGGATACCCACATGATGATGTCTAGACATAGTTGATGTATATGGGCGGAGGGTTACCTGAGAGCTTGATCTTTATGGTAGATTTATTTGTCCCTCAGAAAGTCTTACGGCAGGATTATTAAAGGTAGATAGAAACAGCTGTGTGCAGTATGAGCTGCTGCTGTATGGAGAGACAGATGTTTGGATGTACAGTAGGCCATGTGTGTTTTATTCATGGATCTTTCTTCCAGCTGCCAAGTATGTGCGCTCTCTGAGACACTACCCCAGTGATCCTTATCTTTGGACTGTGTGTGCTTAAGTGTGAAGAATTTTGTCAGCGAAAGCCTGTGGACTAATATGAACCCCGGATCCACCCCACATTTCATGGATATGGAAACTAAATAGCAGAAATACTGGAGGGCTTACCAGTTCAACTGTTTATGTTTCCACGGTTCCTCCCTTCTGTCTCCGTCTCGTTCGCTCCATTTCCTCTCCTCTATACATGATCCAAAGTAGCCCAGGGTTACTCGAGGATGCAGGTCATACCTGTCAAGTGTCTCACTAATGGAGAATGTGTTGTTGGTGCTGCTTCCAGCCGTGATTATGCTGATTTAGAGCCATTCTGACAGAGTAAAAGCCAGGTTTGGATACAAAAAGAGGGCTGAGATTATGCAGTGGAGGTATGCAGGAGGAATGCTGGTGTGTTTTTAAGTCAGGGGGACTTACTGAACTCCCACTGAACTCGAATCACGTGTGTTTGTCACCTGTGTGTTTCTTCACACCTGCCATGTCCTTCTGCTAACTCGCCCTCCATTCACTCTGCCCAAACTTGTCATCGCGCAGATCTGACTCTTGGCTGATTCCTTGGATGATCTGTATCTTGGACTCTTACTTATTATGTTCCAATGACAAGACGGTGATAGCACAGATCTCCGTGTTCTTGACATCTCATTAATGGGGCCAGCGTGGTTTCCGTGAAGATACGATGCCCTGGACTAACTTGAACCCGGTCTGTAAACACTGTGTGTTGCTGTGCCCTGGCTCTAGCTTTTTGTCTGTCATTCAGAGGTGAGGTTATCAGGCTGTACTGTAAATTTACTCGACTAAAATATGAAGTGTAAAGGGTGAGGCATTTTTTATGTTTCCTTGAATTTCTGAAGTCATGTTTTACACTTGGATAAAATGAAACATCTAATAACCCTTTATTGAATGCTAGTAAAGTCTGAATGTATAAATGAACAGAAACAAATTGTAGGCTAACTCTGAAGTTACCATTGCGCTAGTTCCCTGAACTAAAAGCCACCAATGTGTTCTTGGATAATTGCTGCTGATAAGGTCTGTGGCTAACAACAATTAGCACATATTTTGTTCATTGCTTTGAAGTAAGGCTGGACGATTTATGATTTTAATCGATTTTGTCCCTCAAAAAAAAAAAAAAAAAAGGGACACAGAAATTATATGAATCAAGTGTTGCCTTTATGTTATCAAAATATATTCAAAAACCAAACAGAATTTATCTCGTAAAGTTAAAATGTGTGTAGTTTGAACGTCGACAGGCTAGTCTAATTACACTGAAAGCTGAGCTGAGCTATTTTCACCGTGTATTAACATGACACAAATACAGGCCTGAACATGTGCCTGTGCAAAAACTGACAGGGCCTACCATAAAAAAAACAACCGATTTTCATTATTTATATTTTCAAACATTGCAACAACTTACGATTGGAATAAGTCAGGACAGAAAAAATACAGATTTCTAATTTTTAAATCTTCTGCAGAAAATTATTCAGATTATTCGATTCGAATGGAGATATTGCCCAGCCCTACTTTGAACACAGCTTTCACTAGCATTTAGGATTGGAAGTAATTTGCGAGAGTACAAGCTCTTATCAAGCTACAACATGGCAGTTCAACCTAGAAGCAGCTTGTCTAACAGCACGTTGTGACCTCTTGTTTAAGAATTTCCTCAACTGACCTGATCAAATTGGTGCCCATGGCTGTGCTAATAATGTTTTTATTATTGTTTATTAAAATGATCAGATATGATTGGATTGTGGTTTCCAACCATTTTTGTAGTCCTTATCAGCAGATTGTCATCTTTTTAAGAACACAATAACACTTTAAATATAAAAAGTGGGGCAATATTGGATGCATTTTATGAGGTGGCCACATCAGGCCCCTCAAAGCTTCCATAGGGCCCCCTAAGTGTAACCATACAGAAGAGAATTAGGGCCTCTGCAAATAGATTCAGCTTTGTTTTATGACTGAGAAAAAAGTCTGAAATATGAGATAGAAAAGTCAGAGTTCTTAAGAAAACGTTAAAATTCTGAAAAAAAAGTCAGAATTTTGAGATTAAAATCACAAAAGTCTGAAAAAAAAATCTGTCTTCATTTTCAGAATTCTGTTTTTTTCTCTAAAAGTGACTTTAATCTCAGAATTCTGGCTTTTCCCCCCGAATTAAAGACAAGCTCAACCTCTACAAGTTTTTTTTGTGGCCCTGATCTCACAGGAACTGATCTCACTCTTAAAGGCTAAAAAACAGGAGCGGAAAGTTAGAATTTCAAAATATCAAACCCATGATGTTTTAACTGGACTGAATTTTTTAATATTATTGTTCATTATTATGACCATTGATATTACTATTTTCTTGACTACGGCCCCTAGAGCATATGCTGAGAAAAATAACGTCCCTCTTGCAAATGTAGTCGATGAGCCCTGGTTTAAGACTTTAGTTTCTGGTCTTCAGAGGTCTTAGAGGGAATATCCAGTGTTTGCTGCATGCCATTTGGCTTCTTCCACCACCTTGTGAACTGCACCAGTGTGATATAATCACATGCATATTTACAAATTACTCAAACAGAATTTGGGGACATATCGTAACTGCACAATTCAGACTGATTCAGGTGTTCACAAAGAGTAAATGACATATTTGTATGAGCATACTCTCATGATTTCATACATTGAACTCAATTGTATGAGTCAAATATGACCACTTTTAGCACCAACTGCTGTTGTTGTAAAATAAAGTCAATTCAAAGGTGCCAAAAGCCACAGAGCCTCAAAGGTTCATTTGAGGCTGGCTGCAGACATAAAAAGGAGGTCACATTTTGTTTTTTTTGCTGTACAAAGCTCACTGTTTTTTAGCAGAATCTTAAACAAGCTTGGTTTGACTGTTAAAAATACAATCTCACAATTCACAGAATCTACAGAGTGTTGTGATTTGGAATAAAAAAGCAATGCCACATCCCACATACCTGCATATCACCACAAGGCTTTTCCGTGGATTAATTAAAGCAATCTCAGGCAGCTTTTTAAGTCCTCATCAATCATCCCTGATCTATGATTTCCTGGAATGAACTTTGGCCCGTCTTCAACAAGGGGCAGAGGATTTTCATGGGATTACTGTGTGATATATATATACGTTTGGAGGGTTTATCTGCATAACCTGTTGCCTGGGTGAAAAAGAAAACACACACACACACACAACAGCATAAAAACACACCTGAGGACGGTACAAACTAGTCAACGACACACTTGCAGCTCACACAAATGCAGCCCTGGCAACTGTTTTCTTTCTTTTTTTAATTAGAGCAAAAGATCAGAGAAATACCAAGTGTCAATACCGCCGAGGATGAGAATCGGGCAACAGCGACCTTTTAGAGCTCCCTGATCTTTTATAATGTCAGGGAGGGAGCATCTTGTTCTTTTCTGCTGCAAGTTTATGCCCCCTGTCACGCCCCCACATGGAAATATGAAGAACTGCAGACTAATAAGGGCCAGAGCTTTTATTTACCCATCTATATTTAGTCTTCCTTGATGATGGAAACAGCCATTCACCATCAGGTGTTGAACCTCGTCTCAAACAGAATAACCTGGACCCTGCCTTTATTTGGGACGGGCATTCATTAGGGTCAATTCAGTGATCATTAAGAAAGAGTGGAAAGACCTAGAAACTGTAAACCATATCTGATTATGTGTTTCATCCTTCACCTTATATGACCTTGATAAAGATGATATCCAGTAGCTGACATGTGTTAGTTTCATATAAGATAAAGAAAAAAATTCATTGCTCTGTGATTTTGGATGTACATTTAGCTTTCACTGTGGACGTCACGAGAGTCTTTAGTTGGAAACCATTTGTGACCCCTGTGTTTGCTGTTTATGTTAAACATGCTGCCTTAAATTAGGATGAGCCTTTATTCAAAGATATTTGGCATTTCATGTTTGTTATGAAGATGGGCTGTTCAACTTCATTTTCCATTATTATACATTTTTACTACCTGAGTAACTTCTCAACTAACCACGAGAAATATAATCACGAAGAAACTGAAACCAAACTGCCTGAACAATTTCCAACCCCTGAGTTCATTTAATGAAGTATGTTCCAGTTGGGACCTTTCACAGTTGTTTTTTATTTCTGCTGTCAGCTGGATGGTGATTGTAAAAGGCAACTTGTTTCGTCTTTCTATTTTGGCACCCTTTAAATACCAAATTTACTTGACTCTTGGGATACTTCATCATTGCAGAAAGCATAATCTTGATTATTATGATGATATTGAGCTCAAAATTCTGAAATGCAATTGGTCACTTATTTAACAACATACCACATGCAGTCATTGAACTTCAACATTCTTAACACTATGATTATCAAAGTGCAAGCAAAAAGTGAGGATGTAAGTGGAAATGACCAATACCTCAATATAACAGATGGAAAAAAAAGCCCAAACAAGCGTAACATGATGATTTAGGCCCTGTTTACATGACAGCGTTGTCACCACTAACAGAAAGGTTTTTCCTTTGCGTTTTCAAAAGCGCTCCGCGTTCACACAGAGATGCAAGAGAGACTGAAAACGCTGTAGCGTGCATGCCAGGCCAGTAGATGGTGATGGTGTTTTGTAGTGAAACAGCAATGTTACAACACGCACACGCTTTCCGGTGAAGACAGACTTTTCCCAAACAACAATGCCGAGTGGACGCTAGAAGACGCACAAGTTTCTTGCCTGGACAACAAATCTGTCTGGTTATTTTTGTCTGCATAGCAAACCGAGCACAGTAAGCAGCGCACATGTTGCTCGGTAGACTGCCGAAGCTGTTGTTGTTGTTCCTGGGATGTGCGCGCAACCTTTTTCTGAAAGAGTACTGCGCATGCGCCGCGTGTCACATTTACATGGATATGGATACAAAAACATTTTCAAAACTTTTCACTCTGGACTCTGGTTTCAAAAGTTTGTGGATTCAGACACTCCGGGCACCGTTCTGGTGAAAACAGAAGGCGAAGGTGCACAAAAACTCCATTTTTGGCCGTTTTCGTTTTTGTGTAAATGGGGCTTTAGTGATTTTTTTTTGTTGTTGTTCTTTATTTACGTGTAATTCACATACAAAGTGCCCTGCCCTCATGGATGTATAAGACAGTTGAAAGTTTATCACAGACTAAAATAAGGCTGCATGTCCTCTTTATAATTCAGTCTTAAACATTATGTTCTGTCTTTTCTCCCATCAGGCTTTACTTATGAAATCTGCCACTAAAGACTCCTTCCCTAAAGCACAGCGCAAGCTTTTTATAAACATCCAACCAGAGGGAATCAGCATCAACCTTGGACATGTCAGCAGTATTGCAACCTCGATGACTCTGTTTTCAGAATTGTGGAAGGCAGGAATTGTAATTGAAGTTAAAACTCAGTAGACTGAATTGATTCTACCTGACACACATATCATCCATTTTTAAAACTGGGTGATGGCTTCAGCTTTTGTCTGGCATGCTGATGAGTTGGGGCTTTCAGACTGCTGACATGAGTGCCATGTCTCCAACACTTGATTTTTTTTTTTTCTCATGCGCTGTATCTTTAATTGTGAGTCCCTTTAATTTAAAAAATAGAAAGGAAACTAAAAATGCTCCTGCCAAGGCAT
Source organism: Cetoscarus ocellatus (assembly GCA_037902135.1). Classification (NCBI taxonomy): domain Eukaryota; kingdom Metazoa; phylum Chordata; class Actinopteri; order Labriformes; family Labridae; genus Cetoscarus; species Cetoscarus ocellatus. The sequence continues at coordinate 687,906 of JBAMNC010001231.1, forward strand.
ATCTGATGTTCTGAGCAAAGTTGGTTTTGACAATGTTGACATATCCTTAAAAAATCCCAGGATCTGCATCCGGATTTGATTCAGCACCAAATCTAATCACTTCTTCCTTTTGCCATTACCAAATTTCACTGAAAATTTCATTAAGAAGTTTTTCTTGCTCACAGGCAGACAGAAAGACCAAGAAATGGACAAACGCTGGCAAAAACAAAGTTTGGTAGTTATATAAGTGGAGCTTTATTTATTTATTTAATTTTTTTTTACAGATGGGTATGTCCACATCAGTGAAACATGGCAAGAAAACACTGCAGTTATACTACTGGTTTGTTATTTTTAGGGTTGAAGCTCAGTAGTCATTCATGTTAATAAAAAGAAATATCCATCCATTATCTATACCTTTTATCCGTTTCAGGGTCGCAGGGGGGATCCCCACTTCTCTCTCTCTCAGTTTTGTGCTATTTTTTCATAAATCAAACATCGATTATTGGTGTTATTTTTCATAAAATGAAAGTATCCAACCCGTTCGTGGGACACATTGAAAATAAACAGAAGGAAATAACAGTTAAAGCTGTATGCTCAGGGGAAACCTGAGTACATGGATATCACTTTGTATAAACACAAAATCACAAAGATAAAGAGTTAGACTCACTTTCAGGCTTCATCCTTTAACTCAGTCTTAATAAATGCTGCATTTTTTAACAAAACTTTATGGCTCCAAAAATTTAATTTATTCATCCTGAATTGTAAATCACACCAGAATCTATATTTTCTGTAATGAACATAATCAAAAAGAATTAGGCCTGCTGAAAATGATCCATTATCTATACCACTTATCCCTTTTGGGGTGACAAGAACCTGGAACCTATCCCGGCTGACATTGGAGGAGTGGCGGGTACACCTTGAACTGGTCGCCAACCAATCACAGGGCCATATAGAGAGACGGACAACCATTCGCGCTCACATGAATACGTGAGGGCTACTTGGAGTCACCAGTCAACCTAATGAGCATGTTTTTGGTCTGTGGGAGGAAGCCAGAGTGCCCTGAGAGAACCCACGCATGCACGGGAGAACATGAAACTCCACACAGGAAGGCCCTAACTGACCCTGGGATCGAACTGGAGACCTTCTTGCTGTGAGGCATGTGCACAACCTGCTGCACCATTGTGCAAATAATAATACCTAAATAATAAACCCCCTTAATAATAGTATTGATAAATATAATAAAGTATATGCATGTAGGTCTTCTTTAACCTTGAAAAGCTGCTGGATTTGCCTGATTCCTGTCATCATCATGTGGATCCATGTCCCCAGTTTGCCATTAAGGGGTGATGGTGGGTCTCTAAGCCAAACTAGTTGAGAACCACTGCTCTACAGCAGTGTTAATTTTGTTGACTAATTATTTTCGTCATAGTTTTCGTCGACAACCTTTTTTCCCTGACAGAAACTAGACAGGAACTAATAAAAACAAATTCACATGGACAAAAACTAAATTAAAATTAACTGACATTTTCATAAACAAATAAAAACTAGACTAAAATGTTTGACAGAGACTTAATCCAATCAGATCTAATTTGGTCATGTAGAAAGTAGGGACAGGTTAGGAATATATCCAATCACAGCTACTTTGGTTGTGTGGAAAGGTTGGATGAGTGAAGAGGGACATCCAATCACAACTGCCGTAGCTTGGTGGTGGTGGGATAAGTTGTGGAGCGATCCAATCAGAGCTCCTCTCTTTATGAATTGATATATTCATGTAGAGCAGGTTCACTGTTTGTTGTCAGTTCTGGTATTGTAACTGAGATGCTCTGCCAGGTAGCCTAAATAAGGGTGAGTGCATTTCACACAAAAGTTCAATTTGTTTCTGTTCATTTATACATTCAGACTTTACTAGCATTCAATAAAGGGGTTTTAAGATGTTTCATTTTATCCAAGTGTAAACATGACTTCAGAAATTCAAGAAAACATAAATAATGCCTTACACTGTACACTTCATATTTTAGTCGAGTAAATTTACCGTAGATTTCATCGACTAAAATGTGAAATTTCTTCAACTGAAACTAGACTAAAATTAAAACAATTTAGATGACTAAATTATGACTAAAACATATTGTAGGCAAAAGACTATAACTGAGACTAAATTAAAAAGTGCTGTCAAAATGAACACTCCTCTGCAGGATGTGGAAATGGACGAGTATCTATCTGGTGTGTCAGGTTAGGTCTTCTTGTGGCTTCTGTATAACACTGACACGTTCACAATGCATTTTTGGGTCCTGCCTCCCCACTTGAGAGCTGCTGATCTAAACATTTGCTAAAATTAAGGCTTAAATTTCACAATAATTGGTGCTGAAAAATGACTGATTGTCCTCATTCTCTGTTTGACTTGGATCAAGTTTGAGAACAGCAGCACTGCTCAAAGGCACTTGAGCCACACTCAGCCACGTTGGCCACATGCTCCTTCCCCACATTCCCAAAGCAGCAGGCAGAGGATGAGATAAATCACCCAGCCTGGAGGCCCACCGGCTGGGATCATCTCTATCTGAGCAGCCTGCCCCTCTCCTTCCCCTGGATGAAGGTGTTGGCGGTTACAGCGAGCATTCGCCTCAGGCTGCGGGACAGGGGAGGATTTCTGTGCGGAGCTGGTGCCGTGGTCAAGTGGAAAGCAGCCTTATCTTCTAATCCTGTTAAATAAATGGCCCGCATTTATGTTGTCAGTGTTCTGGAGTAAAAAGGACAGAGTGAGAAGATATAAAATCGCCCCTGAGATAAATGTGCTCTTTGCCCTTCTTTGCTGATGGTGTTGGAGGTGGTGAAATGATAGCTCCGTGACCCTCAGCCACTGGGTTTTTCTCTTTTTGTGAGCCGATTATGACTTAAAGCAATAAGTTCACACCACAGAAAAGGACTTTATCTCTGTAAGCTTGAAGGATACTCTGGTTTTTCTCGCTAACACGATAAGTGCAGCAGCTGGAGAAAAAGCAAGTGGAGGAGATAAAGATAACAACAGTGAAAAGGACAAATTTATCAAAGGCTGCATTGCGAAGATTGAGCACAGTGAGAAGTAAACACAGGGAGAGATGTGTCGACTCATGAGTGCATCTGCAGGACTTTGTGTATGTGCTGCCTCCTGTGTAAATGTCATACAGTATGTGTGATCATGGATGTGATCTCATGTCCGTGCAGTGCTTCCAGTAATGTGGTTGGACCTGCATGTTGGCCCGTGTTTGTATAGCTGTGAATTCTTCCTCGGGATCCAGTGACTCACAGCCTGTGGCTTAGGCAGGGTTTGTGTGCCCAGAAATCACTAATCTGGAGCACACAGCCCCGAGACCACAGCCCCAGTGTTACCTCACTCCTGTCGATGGATGTCTTTGTTACACAGACGACAAACACGAGTGTAAACTTCACCAGAGTGAGGTTTGAAGTGCTTTGTAATGCCTGAAAGTGGACAGCATGTAGAGTTGAGTTTGTTTCTTCTTTTTCGTTCAGCCATTCTTTCTTAGATTGACTTTTTGATTTACATTAGTTTTTATTCCTTTAATGAGACTGGGCAGTGGGTAGAGTTAAGAGAGAGAGAGTGGGGAAAAGCATGATGGAAAGAATCCAGAGGCTGGATTTGAACCACCCTTCAGGACATCAACCTCTACGTGAGGTGTGCTCAGTATTTCTCTGAACTTGTACTCGAGCCGTGCATGATGTCACATCAGAGTGTGCCACGCTCCAGGCACGAGCTGTTAAACTCTGGATTACTGTTGATCCTCCAACTTTTGAGGTTGGAAATATGACTTAAGAGTGCACTCCTAGTGATTTACGCAACTGTCAGATCAGATTTTTCAACTTCTGACCTCCTTTGTCCCTCAAGCCATCAGACTGTACAACTCCTCACTCAGGAGGAGGAGGAGGAGTAACAGGAAGACAGAGGACGGGAAGGACCGGTATCCAGCAGCCCTGATACTTGTGTGCTTTTCTACCCTGTGTGCTTGCTATGCTGCTGGAATCTTAATTTCCCTGAGGGAATATTCCCAAAGGATTAATAAAGTTTAACCTAATCTAATCTATTGGAAAACATCAATAATTGCTACCCTGCTACTGCACCTTTTTCATGTTTACCATCATTTCAGCAATGGAAACTCACATTACTATTGTATTTCTATGAAAAACATAACTACATTTTTGATTTCAAGATTTGTCCTATGTTAACTAAGGAGCAGGATACTCGGTGTGATGGCGTGAGCCCACTAGACCGGTACAAATATGAGAAACTAGAAAGCACTCGGAGAGCGAAAACCTCCACCAAGGTAGATCACATATTGCTGTTAAATCTATAAGCAGTAGTTCAATGATAAAATTACCATCATAATATGTTTCATAGACCCTGAAAACCAACACCTAGCACTCAGAATCATGTTGATATCATTATTAGTTAGACAGTTATTGAGCACAAACGATCATTCACTAATGGCGGTTATCTGGATCACCACCAAAATCTAATCATGTTTAAGTTGGGCCATTACCAACATCTCCTGGAAATTTAATCAAAATCCGTCCAGGAGTTTTTGCGTAATCATGCTAACAAACAAACAAACCCCGGCAAAAACATGTCGGCTGAAAGTCACCAGCTGACACGGTAACAGTTTAATCTGTTACACCCTCTAGAGTGTTTTCTCTCTGACAACGGCATACATATGGAGCTGATGGTACGTTTCATCCATCGGTCATCAGTTTGAGCTGATCGAATGTTTCTACTGAGTACTGATGGTGTTTTATCAGCTCTTACCTCTGAACTAAATCCATCTACATCAGGAAGTAGAACTCCTACAGAGGTAAATATTTTAGAACTACATCCAAAGCACCGATATGGCAGTAAATTTACCTCTTTATTGTGACAGAGACAGAGAAATAGTATGTCAATTCTGTACAAGCTTCACAGACAGATATGTGATGATCCAGTCGTACTTTCAAAGTAAAACACTATTCTGTCTCAGTACTTAAAAAAAGGGGTAATCATATTATTATTTTGTTTCTCTACGGCCTGGTATTAGACAGTTCCCAGTCCTGTAAAGAAGTGCTGTATGGCTCCACCCACCTCCGTTGCTTCCTCTTAAAAAAACACAGACTCCTTCAGCAGTTCTGAGCTTATCTAAGAAAATTGGATCTCCAGTGGTGTGGCGGGGCCCTTTAGCCTGCCTCGAGACAAGTCCTGGCGAGCCCTGAGAGTTTGTCCAACCTTGTGTTTCACTGTAACTGCAGTCATACAGCAACTATTGATTAAATTTTTAATTTAGTCCATGTGTGTTTAGTCCTGTATGTCAGGGTTTGAAATAAGCACCTGTCATCATTAGGGGAGCAAATCACCAGTTTCATGACGATACGATACGATATTGATTCTTTGGACAACGATACGATATTTGCCGATATCACAAAGTCTGCCACCATTTGATTTTGATTCAGTACAATTCAGGGGACCTTCGATCGATTTAAGACCATATTATGTACTCATTGAACACAATCAGCTACATTTCACCTAAAGCAAGAAAGAAATACAAAGCAATTTCTAAGTTTTGACAGTTTTATTACTGAAATGTGAAACGATGTGCTGACCTTTGGGTATGATAGGTTATAGAGGATTATAACCATCCGTATGATGTAATCATGTTTAAAATTAAAATTTGGTTAATTAGTAGTCAGGTGTTTTTAGACTTTGCTTCACTGTTTAATGGTAGGTGTGGAGGAAGAATAACAACAAGCTGTCACTGTTTTCCTTTCATACAATAAGTAATTTCATTAATCAGCGCGCTACAAAATCAAATGATGAGATAACTTACTGTACTCGTGTGATTACTCCCGTCGTGTGTGTGCAGTATGCATCCTCTGCTGTCAGATCGACCGAATCTTACCCGGATACAGCACTACTATTTTCTGATTGGCTGACATGTCAAGCTCCCGTTTAGCTCTGTGATGCTAACAGCGTGTTGCTACACGTTAGCATATAGCGGTGTTACTCGGTGGGCTACACAGTACATTTTAAAGCAGGAGAAATACCGGATGTGGTGTGTGAGAGAGCAAAAAAGGTGCGCGTCTCATACGCTGAATGCGTGAGACTTAAGAGCCCTGTAAAGTTGAAACTTCAGAACGAGGCGTGATTGGGGGGAAGCGGTGAAACGGATATCCGTTCAGAATTTCAAAATAAAGGTGTTGAAGATGACGGTGTTGATTGATGTTTTTGAGTTTGATTGGATCATTGCTTAACCAATCAATGTATCGATCCAGATCGATGGATCATTACACCCCAGGTCATCAGCCAAATGCAGGTGATTTGTTCAGTGGCAGTTAACTAAGATAACAAAACAATTGTTTGCTAAGAAAATACCGTAATTTCTCGATTATAACACACACGTTTTTGCTTTAAAAAAGGTCTAATTTTTTGTGTGCGTATTATACACGGGTACAAGCAAAATACTTAAAATATTTAGTCCCGCCAACATCGTGATTGCAACACATCTGATACAAAAAGCCGAAATATTCTCTTTCTCTGCGAAACATTCCCGCCAAACTTGCATCATTCTTATTAAACTGACTGTTACACTGTTCTAATCAAATATTTTGGGTCTTAATTAGTTTAACTTTGTGTAATCATCGTTTAATTCTCAAATGTTACCACTCACTGGCAAACACTGAGCGCTGCCATCTTGTGAGCAAGGGGACGCAAAATAGCTGCGCTGTGATTGGTCAAAGACATCGGCATGTTGATGGCTGCTCTCTGATTGGTCAGTACACTACAACTTAGCATGCTCGGGCAGAAATCGAGTAATTTCATTGATTAAAAGTTTGAATAAAGGTAATTTTTAATTTGTCAGAGAGAGTAAGGTTTGGGCAAAATTTGGGTGCGTGTTATATTCGAGTACAGTGTTTTTCAGGCAAAAATCATGACAATATGGGGTGCGTGTTATAATTGAGAAATTATGGTAACATAAAATCCTGCTTTTATGCTCTGATCATAGACCTCTGCCTCCGTCTTGTGTCAGAGTGAGTTTTAATTACAATGTCAGGCCAAAATGGCTTGTGTCTCGTGATGGGAATTGATACGTTTTTTATCGTCACCAACACCATAATGGATTCAATTTTTAACAATTCCTTTACAAAATTCCCTCTGATTTTCTGTGTAGAAAAAAAAAGCTTTTCAGTTGTCAAACATGACGTCCCTGATATACTGTGCAAACAAATGATTCTGCACGTTGCAGCTCTTTCCACTTATTGCCATGATTTTTGATTTCTTTGTTTTCATGTCTGCTGACTCCAAAAAAACTTCAAGTGTGACGTAGTATAAGCAAACAGACTGATCATAAAGATTCATTGAGGGATATGTTATCGATTCTTCACTGGATTTGGTTTAGGATTCCCACCCCTTCTTGTGTCAGTGTTTCTGATCTTGGATTTGCATCCCCATCTCCATGAAGTCTTCTGAGGATTTGCTCAAACTGATATGCTTTTTTTAGGTCCATGGGAAGGTCATGACTCTGACTTGTAGTCAAAGCAGTGGCTGTAAATATTGTTTCTTAAATAAAAAAGGCCATATTTTTTCATTTTTTAAGCCCCTGAACAATTTAATGTGCAATTACATAATGGGTTTCACACCATGCAGCATGAGACAGTCCTCATGTTCCTCTTTCTTGAGGTTTAGTTGCTTTAAATGAGCCTTTAAGGACAGAGCAGCAACAGAAACTCATACCAGCCTCAAACTGATGAACTCTTATGACTAAAATCCCCTTTTCTTCCTCTTATGAGAAAGACAGAACATGTCAGTTATTTCTTAAGAAGTTGGAACAATTCCCTTTATAGAAAATAACCATTATCTGAATAATACAAGCTTTGATTATATTATAATATGTATCAGTACAATAGCTGCTGGATAAAATAAACTGGCTAGAAGATATTTGAACGCACCAGCGACAGCAAGTAGTCAAAAATGTTCATTTCCAACCCTTTAGTTTTGTTTAAAATGTAAATGCAGTTATTTAAAATAAACCCTAAAGAGTTGTCTAGTTAACAGAATAAGAAGGTAAGAGAAGAGATTGAAGCAGACCTTGTTCAACGTTTTTCAAAATCATTCAGTTAATAGCCATCAGCATGTTGATTTGGGCCATGGGGAGATGTTTTTTTGTCCAGCATGAACCAACAGTTTCACGTCACATCCAGAAAAAAAAAGTTCTCTTTTTTACATCCGACTTTTTTTGCAAACTTCCTCTTAACTCTGCTGTCTAAATCTGAGATATGTCAGGCTGAAAAAGATTCTGTTTAAATCATATAAAAAACGAATTTCCTTCTCAAACAGGCCTGTTCACTCAGAGGACAATTTGGTCAACGTCATATTCTGCAACTGTTTTTCCTCAGCCTGATGCATTACTGAGACTTCCTTGACAGAATCCAGGGAAAAAGTTGTTTTTTACAAACTAAGTGGTTGGCTGTTCGATCTCCTGACAATGAAACATTTCTCTTTTTCTTACACAATACTCAAAATTGAGGAATATGTAAAGACTAAATCATTTGCACTCAGGGCTTCGGTATTAAGTGTTTTATATAACAACGGGGTAAACTGTGAGCTTGTTTATAGGTTTTATGATTGCTGTTCATGTTTCTTGGCTTAATTCGATAGTTTTGAGCTGATGCCATACTCTCAGGCCTCTGCAGTTACTTTGGCAAGAACAGTGTTGTGTCAACTGATGGAAAGAATTACCAGAACTAATCAACATAATAGTGGGATTTTTCTTTAATTTATCTCCTCCAGCTTCTCTTCTATGAGGTCATTCGGACTGTAAGCTTTGCCTCTCACATCAAGTTTCATCTTGTAAACACTGCTGTGCTCATTAGCTCCTCAGAAAGCCTAACTCATATGATTTTAACAGCCTCCAGCTGATGGTGGAGGTGGCTCTTTTGGACCAACCTCCTGACTTAGAGGACAAACAACTGTAATCATCAGACACTGATTATAAACAGCCAACTCCTCAGGAATTCAGGGTCAATTGAGGGTCATGCTGACCTACGGTGTGGAGGTTAGCATGGCCTTGAACTTTGGGTCACTTCAGCAGTATGGTAACATTGGAAAGCAGCTGGGTTTGCCAGATTAAATATCTTTCATCCGACAGGCCCATTTTGCAAACTTGAAGCTGAAACAATTGTTCCTGATCAAAAATAACCAGGTTTTCGGCGTCCTTTAAGGACAAAGAGGCTGTAGCTATAAGTGTGTGAGTTGGTTGTGCTGAACAAGAGATGCTACAAGCCTCTGAGTGGCCCCTAAACCATTATTTCAAGGACATCCCAGTTTTTTCAGAAGGTTTTGCCCTTCCCAATGACTTCCTATGGAGTATTTCCCAATTGGACTGGAAACACCCCATCACTCCAACTAGAAAGCACTGGGAGAGCACAAACCTCCTCCAAGGTAGCTCACATATTGCTGTTACATCTGTAAGCAATAGCTCCATGATAAAGTTACCATCATAATATGATTCCTTGATTGGGTCCATGTTGGGTCCTTCTTTGGTTCAGATTGCTTTCACACCCAACAAACAATGAACAAAACTCTGGACCACTTGAAAGTGAAACAAAACCCCAGGTTTATAGCAGACCAAAGTTTGGTTCATTTGGTCCATACCAGATTTCTCGTGAGCTTTCACAGCAGCTCAAAGCAACAGACCTTTCCAAAAAAGTGAACCACAGTTTGCTTTGTCCAGACCAAAGATGCTAGGTGTAAAAAGCCCCCTAAGACTCTCTTGCCCATGTTGGCCCAGTCCACTCTGATTGGGTTAAAGGTCAACTCGGTGGTAATTGTTCAGTTCAGCACTGCCCAGCACCTGCTTTCTGCAACAGTGTTAATTTTGTTGACTAATTATTTTTGTCATTATTTTCAACCTTTTTTCCCCTGACAGAAACTAGACAGTAACTAATAAAAACAAGTGCACATGGACAAAAACTAAAACTAAATTAACTGACATTTTCATTAACAAATAAAAACTAGACTAAAATGTTTGACAGAGACTTAATCCAATCAGACCTAATTTGGTCATGTAGAAAGTAGGGACAAGTTAGGAATATATCCAATCACAGCTACTTTGGTTGCGTGGAAAGGTTGGATGAGTGAAGAGGGACATCCAATCACAGCTGCCTTAGCTTGGTGGTGGTGGGATAAGTTGTGGAGCGATCCAATCAGAGCTCCTCTCTTTATGAATTGATATATTCATGTAGAGCAGGTTCACTGTTTGTTGTCAGTTCTGGTATTGTAACTGAGATGCTCTGCCAGGTAGCCTAAATAAAGGTGACTGCATTTCACACAAAAGTTCAAATTGTTTCTGTTAATTTGTACATTCAAACTTTACTAGCATTCAATAAAGGGTTATTAGATGTTTCATTTTATCCAAGTGTAAACATGACTTCAGAAATTCAGGGAAACATACATAAAAATGTTTTACCCTTTACACTTCATATTTTAGTCGACTAAATTTACAGTAGATTTCATCGACTAAAATGTGAAATTTCATCGACTTAAACTAGACTAACATTAAAACAATTTAGATGACTAAATTATGACTAAAACTAAAAGACATGTTAGGCAACAAACTAAAGCTAAATTAAAAAGTGCTGTCAAAATTAACACTGCTCTGTAATGGACTTGCTACCATGAGCCAATTGGCTTAAACTGATGACAAAACAATGGTAGGACGTCACACTGGTTGGTCTATACGGGGGCAGCGGGGAAACAAGACATTTTAGGCAGCTTCTAGTGCCACAAATAAGGGGAGAGGGAGAGGTCTTAATGCTGCAGACCTTTTCTCCTGCTCACATATACGCTCTATTACACAGATTAGACGTGTTCAACAATGCACATTATAAAACCCAAAACAGCATTATATGACCTCTTAAAATCACGATTATCAGCTAAACCTTTATTTTGATATCTGTTTGTAGAGATCTATGAATCACCGTAGGATTATTGCTGATGGGATGTGGTATTTTATTAGCCCCATAAAGTTCCACCTTGAGTTTTGTTGCTTAAGCAGACTGTTTCTCCAGCACATGCCAAACCCTGCTGATACATAATTGGTCGTTACTGTAAAATGGAAACCAGTGATTTTCCCTTGTTGGCAATCCAAGCCAACATGTGCAGATTCTACTATTACATAGAATATGCGGAGAGAGATGAAATCATCCTGTGCTGTTGTGTCACATTCTTTGTGAGTACTTTTTAGACCTTTGACCCAGTGGTGCAGTGGTGAGAACTGTCCAGGCTGAGGAGCTGCCCTATTGCCTCAGAGACCGTCCAGCCAGAGTAGTTAGCTTTCCTTGGAGTAATACTGCACATGTGACTTAATATGTCTGTCTGGGCCAACAGTTCTGAAGAAATATCATTTCATAGGAATGTATCAGTATTTACAGATTGTATGTCAGTCCTGGGTGGAGCTAATAAGAGAGGAAGACTGAAAAAGTGTAAAACAAATAGTGTAGACGTCTGAGAAACAGACTCTGCAAGGCCAAGGGAACATGAAAGGGGTGTGAGGAGCAGAGCTGGCAGTACACTCCGTTATTGTGTGTGTGTGTGAGTGTGTGTTCGAGCCCAGATGGACTGTGCTGAGGTTACTTGGAGAGTAGAAAAGAGTCGTGTTGATGGGGGAATAGAGTCGACTAAAAGAAAATAAAAGTGTTGAACGTGCAACATCCTTTTGGAAAAAACAGTCCTGCACATGATGTTGTTTTGGTGGTGCAAGCTGTCAAACTTTACAGGAACTGTTGATTCTGTTTGACTAAAGACGCAAGGGAGAAAAAAACCTCAGGAAACAAAAATAAGACATAAAATGTAAGACGAAAAGTGGATACTAAATCTCTGTTATGTTCTAATCACAGTTGAACAATATGGACTTAAAATCATACCTGTATATCTTTTAGATCAATTATAATACAGGATATGTCCTCACATATTTTCTGTAAATCAATAACAAATAACAGAGTTACAAACATTAATTTGATTCTGATGAAATTCATACAGTATTAATACATAATTGTAAAGCAATGAAGGTAAAAATCAATAGAGAAATGATCAAAGTATAAAAATTGTGATCATTTTCCATCCATCCATCATCTATACTGCCTATTCCTATTGGACGCCTATTCCAGCCTGTACTAGAAAAGAGGCAGGGTACACACTGGACTACGAGGGGGTCACATGAAAACTCCAGAGAGACTAAAGTTGACGGGGTTCAAACCAGCAACTTTCTTGCTGTGAGACATGCGCACTAACAGCTGTGCCGTCATGCTGAAATTTCAGTCTTAGTGGTTGCTGTAATGAAAAGCCACAAAAACGCCACATCTGCAGTCATTTTATCTCCCAAAATGACAGAGAGTCCTGTCTCCACTGTGAGCTCCTGACATCAGGATCCAGATCTGCTGCCTGGTAGTTTTATGCGTCTATGAGGTGTACAGGTAGAGGACAGTGATATAACACTGTGTGTCAGGAAGAAGGCACTTGTTGTTTTGTACGGTAGTGTGATTGATAACCATTTATAAACAAGTGTTGAACATGAATCCCAAGGGCCTCCACTTTTGAAGCCGGTATCTAACTCGTTGATACTTTGGTTAGAGTGGACATGAGTGTGCAGTTTGATTAAGATCCCTCACAGTAGTCCAGTGCTTTCACAAACAAGAACTGGTTTGACTGTTAAAATCAAATAAGTTCATCCCTCAGGTAAGCATGACATTTTTGCAACGCTAACGGAATACTACAAATCATTCTTGATATTCATGACCTTGACCATTTGTAATGTGACCTTCAAAACAAAACTTTTTTACAAGAAATGGATGATGATGACACACAATGACCTTTGACCTTGTTCTCTGAAATCTGGTCAGGTTGGTCATATCAAGGTGGTCGTACAAAGAAGGAAGCTTGAAGTGCTCAGAGAGCACAAACCTCTGCCAAGGCAACTCTGACATCCTTAGGAGAAACTGGAAATGTGGGAAACTGCCCTGTCTCAGACTGCTAAATCCTTTACAGGCATCCTGATTCAAATCAGTACCAACATCTTATAAACCCTACTTTGTGCCATGACCAACATGCTATGAAATTTTTATCAAAATCAGTTGAGAACTTTTTCAGTTGTCTGTCTCACAGAAAGACAGATGGACGGACAAATAAACAAACAATTGACTTTAAACTGTTCTTGAGATATTTTGCACTCATAAGCAATAACCTTTGTGAAGGTCCAGAGATTTCTGACCTTTCACCCCCAAAAGCTTTTCAGATCATTCTTGAGATAGACTGGACAACTGTGCGAAGTTTACAGACCGTTTTTCAGATATTACAAGAAAGGGATGAACATGAGGCTCTGATTCTTTAAACCAAGACCTCCAAAATCTTCATCCCTCATCCGTGAGTCACAGTGAACACAGGCAATGTTCAAGGAAAATTCCCTGAAGCACGCTTGAGACGTAGCTTTCGGAAGCAAAGGATGAACATGAGGCCTCGTGCCTTGAGCTTTGGCTTATATTGTTAAAATCATTTTGCTAATCCTTCAGTCAGAGGTTATTTGTGCAAAGTTTGTAGAAATCCTCTTTAAGGGACAATGTGTTGTGTTTTAAGTAATTTATGAGCTAAAAGCAATGTCTGCATTCATAAAAATGTCCTCATTTGTGTTAAATTGCCTCTGCGAACAATCTGACTTGTCCTCTTGAGCAACGAATTTTTTATCTGTATTTACATAAAACATGTAAGTCCTACAGAGGTTTCCATGTCCTTCCGGTCCATAAAAACTATGAACAGCTGAGACAAAAAGCACTAAGGAGTACTTCTGGCTAAGGCTAATCACGTTTTCACTCAGAGCCAGCGAACATAATTGACTATCACTGTTGTATTCACTATTGCTCGAGGAGTAATTACTTATATATGCTAACACTAATGATTCAGTGCAGTTTGAGTTTGTTTGAAATAACATACCTTTTAACCAGAAAGCAAACTCGAAGTGCTGGATGACATGTTGACAAAGCTTCTAGGCACATACCGGCTACTTCAGTGGTTGCAATGCACATTTGTAAAAGCGAGGCGCTAGAGAGCACTATTCGTTTGAATGCAAAATACAGTTTCACCATGAGATGGGAGAACAAACTACACAGTGTGGCTTTGAAGTGTTCAAAGCTTGAAGAAAATACCTGAAAAGGTTCTTGAGATGTTGTGTTCACCAGCAAATGATAAGAATGAGGCTCTACTACCTTCAGCCTTGACTTTTGACCCCCAGGTCTAATCAATTAATCTTTAAGGAATGTAGGCATTTGTGCAAAGTATTTATTTTCCGGACTACAAGTAGCTCTAGTCAAAAATGCGTCATGAAGAGAAAAAAACATATATAAGTCGCACCGGACTATAATAGGGAGGTGGTTGCCCTGTGTGAAGCGGTAACACCAAGAAGGCCCTCTGTGGCCTTTCCGTTGGCATTGCTGTTAACCAATACATCCACCAGGGGGGCTCGGACAAATATGTCTCGCACAGACCTCTACTTCTCCTTTGCTACTGGCCAACTGATATTTAATTGCTCTCCAGTCTCCTCCCAGCTGTTTTTTTTTTTTTTTTTTTTCATTTGATTGTCCCGGTGTCCAGGCGAAGTAACATCATACAGATGTTTGTAATTTCTAACTAACTTGCAGAGTTTCTCTTCAAAAAGTTCCACCATTATTTTTTCTTCTTCGTGTCTCACTAGAGCTACGTAATGGGTAGTAACAGCAACACTGCCCCCATGGTTTCCAGTGGTACTGCTCCATTTGGCACGTATCCGTAAGCTTTATGGAAACGTGCAGAAACACGGACGAAATGAGCACGGACAGGAGGCTCCGTCCGTATCCAGATCTGTCTTTAATGTTGAGCATAAATGGGCCTGTAACAAGCCTCTCCAGGCAGCGAGTTGTTCAAGCACCCATCTGTGGACTCGTTCCTCCAGCTCTGGCCATCTAACTTTCGGCCCACGATTAGCTTTCTTCATTTTCTTCATTGGAGTAAGAGTAACCTCTGCTTTTCGCCAGTCCCTCATGAGTTTCTCACTCACTCCAAACTTTATTTCTGCTCGATTACCGCTGCATATTTTACTACCTGCAGTTTGTTAGATTAGGATTTTCATTATGGGGGCATTTTGTTTATGTCGAGCCTAGCCCAGAGCTCCTTCTAGCGGCTGTAGATGATAATGTTTACTCCTTGGTTCATGTCTGTCAGTATGAATAAACGTTTAAAAACATGTTAAATTATGTATATTTTGATATGTAAGTCACACCTGACTATAAGTCGCAGGACCAGCCAAACTATGAAAAAAGTGCTACTTATAGTCCAGAAAATACAGAAATGAAATTGAACTGAATCTAAAAAATGTAATATGATAAAATCGTCTGGGAGTTTATTTGTTCAAGAACTATCTTTGGGCAAACAGACTCTTTCATACAGAAATCAGCTGTTAACCACATCTTCAGATTAAGTCTCTCTGGTCATTCTCAGCTCTGACAGACAGCGGACCAGCAGACCCATAAAGTAAAGGTTACAATCCCTTCTTGATCTGATTGGACTCGATGTATATCACTGCCGACAGCGGTGCCATGGCTTCTGCCCTTTGTGTAACCTGGCATGCCATCTTTGTGTTCAAGCGAGTGTACGCCCTCTGCGGCTCAGAAACATTTTATGCACCCCAACACAATTTAATTTAGTTTAATCTCAGCCTATCCACTGGGAACGCAACATATAATTAAACTTTACAGAAGTGCCCCGCAGCTCTTGCAGAGAAGCAGACTGTCTAACACACACATAGATGAGGATGTAGAATAATTTGTGTCGATGTGTAATCAAATTATTACATAACTTATGATTTAAAATTCAACGCCTTAAAAATAAATATTGATAAATTTGAGAACACGGCTGTGCATAATTGAAAGAACAGCATGAATAACCATGTAGACCTGTAACGCGTCTCTCCTATTACATGAAAGTGGGAGAGTTTCACTGATTTGATTCAACGCTTCATTATGTCTCCATCTATATGGGACAGCGCTGTGGATGCAATAACAGCAGTTATTAGGAATGAGGCATAGATATTGGTTCTGAATAGATTTGTGCCGCTCCTGTCTGTTCAAAGCTCAGAGAGTTACGTGGATTTTTTATTAGGTTTCTGAGACATAACACGGTCATCCGTCTATCTGGAGGTGGCTTAGTTCGCTGGGCTCTCATTGGAGTTTCCATGGAAAGGAGTGGTCAGAACAGTAATGCCTCTGTAATACTGGGCTCTTGGTAAAGGCATCGCCTCAGAGAATGAAGGAGAGCCTGGTTCAGATGTTGTGTAACCTGCAGACACACGTTACCCCACCAAACACAAAGGTGAACCAACGTTCTCCGTGTTCGTGCATCATATCCAGACACGTCCTCTGTGCGTGGTGTGTGTTCTGCACCTCGGGGAAAGGCCAGAGGCATTTTGTTGATGCATCCCTCTCCGATGTGGAACAAAGGCTGGCTCCTCTGAGACCTCCTGTATCTCCCTCCTCTCCCCTCCTCTGACCCAGTTTACCTGATTGATTTCCACCCAGCTGGCCACTTGTATAACAACGAACGATCTTTAGGTGTGTGTGTGTGTGTGCATGAGCATGAGAGGTCGAAGCATCCATGTGAACGGCAGGTCAAATAAGAAGTTTCTTCTCGACTAGAAGTGGTACAAGTGTAAAGCAAACACAAGGACTAAGGCTGGGAGATATGTTCATTTTTTTAAGATGTAAAAATTACATTTTATTAAAAGATTTCAAAAAGCAGGTGTCTTCTCTTATTTCTGCCTAACACAGGTTTCGTTTAAACGTCGAATACTCAAACTGTTTAAATAGAAAATGATCTTGCTTTCCTGTTTGTGCTTTTTATCTGAAAATGAACAGTGGTCAGGTGTAAAGATTGCATGTTCCTAACTTGCGGATGCAGAAAAAGACTGCACTGTAAACCTAAAACCATATCTTAAGTCTGTAATCAGTGTTTCTGCTATTTTGAGGATGCATTAGAGTGATTGGCACACATCAATGAGATCAAAACACACTTTCTACTGTTAAATATCAGATCATCTGTTAAAAAATTCAGTTTTAAGTTCATAATGGGAGGGAGAGCTGAGAGATAGCCTGGCTTTTTTTGCAGCACTCCTCTGTATGCTATTCCTGTGCGCTGCAGTGTGTGTAATACTCCCAGAAACAAGCAAAACACACACACTGTTAAATATTTTCAAACAACTTGGAACTACATTTATTATATCTGTATACATACAAATGAATCTCACTGATAATTACACTCAGAGATTATAAAACAGGCTGTCTAGTGTGTTTTAAGCACACATTAGAAAGCCGAGGCAAGGCCTATAGCTTAAGACTGTATTTTTACATTTATAGTTTCCTCATTAAATGAGGTACAAATAACAACACTGAAAGTACTTTTGCTCCACTCTGTCATGTTTTTGGAAGACTTTGCCCATGAATTGGCTTGCATTATGTACTTTAAACCACAGCAGTAGCGCCGCCTACTACAATATCTGGTTGGCTTGTAATGAATGTGACTGACAACACAAGCATCCAGTCTTCTTTTGGATAATTTTTTTTTTATAAAAGTTCTACCCTCACCCAAACACTTTCTATGGATTTTTGCAATGATGGACTTGTGAAATATATCCTGTATGTATTTGTTTATATATTTAAAAGGAACCTTTTATCTGGCGTGTTAGGTAAACTTTTTTTCGAAGTCGGGTAAACATAATAAAACAGGGAGAAATGAAAACTGTTTCTGAAATAAGAGCCAGCTTCCTTTTTTCACATTAAAGAGTTGACTCTTGTACACAAAGAAGCATTTAGATATGAATATTAATAAAGATCAACAAGTAAAATTAGAACTGTAATTCCCCATTTGAAATTGAGTAGATAACAGCCCATGCCTCCTCTTATGAATATTATTTTATTAGGCACTAGTCTAACATCATTTTTTACAAATCAACAGCATCATCAGGTACTGTCTTACCCTAATTTCTGTAGATTTCACTTATATACATGAAAAGAACTTGTCAAAAGCCATTTCAGCTGTTTGATCCCCCTGTTGATTTTTATTAATTCCAGACTTTATGTGGGTCTGTAAACACAGAGATCATAATGTTTTGTCCTTGGAGCCCATGTTGTTCTCTTCTCTTGGTTTTCTTTCCTCTTTGGCGTACTTTCATAGATTCTTTTGCTCACTGTGTATCTTAAGAGCCAAACTATTTTGAAATGTTATCAAAACATGCCAGCAGCCAAAACAGGATTAGGGTGGTGATTATGTTTTATTTTCAAAGCAATAATTGTATGACACATTTTACATTTAGCTCCGTTAATCCAAAGATTAGCATTTATAATACAGAAACAAATATGGGTTGGAACACTGCGCCCCTCCGTGCACACAACTTACTTCTTGATTTTTTTGTTAGTCATTTCCAGTTGGTCTTGTTTAACTTCTGCTTCTCTTTGAAGGTCTTGTTGGTCAGTCGTTCCATATTTATGCATAGTTAAGTACTAACATAGAGCAAGAATTTTAATCAATTATTGTGTTCATTCTGAGTCATAGATTAAATATAGAGCACAGAAACAGGCTTGATGGCTTCCATGTGGAAAGAGTGTGGACATTTTGGTTGTTATTAGCCTAATTGGCAGTTATAAATATCCACTTGTGCGGGACTAAGAGTCACCCCTACATTTTTTTTGTTTAATTGCGTGACGTTGTTTCTAAAAGGCAACAGATGGATGTACTTTTATGTTTTAACCCTGGAGCTGACTGTAATACTCCAGCCGACCTGATTTCTTGTCTGTTGTATTAAATTATAAATGTATTGGACTACTGTATTTCCAAACGTTTACAACATTGTTAACATATGAACATGACGTTTCTCCAAAAAAGTGATTTCAGATGGTTTAAATTTGACCTATTTTTCAAAATATGTCCATATCTCCAAGACTTTGATCAGCTTCTATTGGCTGAAAACCAACATCTGGTCAGCAGTGTGAGGCTCAAGCTGCTTTTTTTCAGTTTGTTAGATTCTTTCTAAGATTTCCCCTCTCCAAACCTACCGTTCAGTGATTGGTTAGTTGCTTCATCTCAATCCTAATTCTTGTACTACATGTCAACAGAGGTGGTACAAAGTGGTTTATTTAACTTTACAGATGAAGCAGTGGTAGAATAGGTTCTTATTCAGCCATAAGGTCTGGGATTTGTCTCTATAAGTCCTTAAGCAAGACACTTAACCCAAAATTGTTTCAACTTGTGGCCTCAATAGTGTGCAAATGTGAATAAAATGTTATTAGCAAATATGGACATGTTATAAAGCAACCTCAACCATTAGTGAAAAATGTTAAAATACAGAAATAACTCTGAAGAGTCTTATAACCGAGTTCATCCACTGTTCCATCATTTATTGCTTTTTTGTCACTTTTTATTCAGGGTGTGCACATTTTCACTAGTAATCTAAGGCAACCCAAATCCTTAAATAGAGAAAAAACACACTCACACATACTGCTGAACGACTAAAAACATATGTATGCACAGGGAGAGCAAGCAAACTAGAACCAGCAGCCTTCTTGCTGGGAGGCACCGGGACTGCCTCCTGCACGAATGATTGTCTGTGACCATATGTCAGCCCTGCGATTTAGGATGGGATCGAAAAGATTTTATTGATGCTGGTGCCGTTACCACCATGCTTATCTGTCATATTCTTTATTGATTTATTTCTGTGTGTAAAGAAGTAGGCCTGCACAGGTTTTTAAATGCAGCAATGCCAAACTAACCTTGCAGTGCACATGGATTAGCCTGATTCCATGTCTGTAATCAGACAGATCTCTCTTAACAAGCCCCAATCTACAATGATTGTGTGCAGCCCAAAGTATGATGGCCCAATCAACGTCCATTGGATCAGGAAGAGTGTGAAGCTACAGGCGACATGCCAGCAGGAAGTGATTGTTTGAACAGAGATTAGCATAGATGCTAACAGCTTCAGTAGCTTTATCAAGTATTTAAAAACAAGTAACAACACCACAAACTTCTCTATTGAGAAGACATTTTCACTCCGCCTCTGACTGTTTTGGCGATAAGTTGTTGTACGAAGGGGCTCGTTCCATCCTTTACACCGCTGCAGTCGCCCCCCCCCCGCTACATTGTCTGATTGGCCTGTAATTAATGTGATTGTTGGAATGATTGTCCAAACACCTTACACATATGCTTTTGAAAGGCTCTCTCCATTCCCAAACACTTTCTATGGGCTCTTTTCCAGATGGACTAGTGTACTGTATTGAACGGTCCATCTTGCTTGTCAGGTTAATGTCAAATAAATGTCTTTTCTGATGTAAACAAATGGTTCTGTAAAGTCAATGGCGTTCCCATCTTTGCTTGAAATTACACAGACACTGTTGTCATCTCTGCTGACTGCCTCTGATCAGAGTGCAGAGTTCTTAATTTGCAAGGCATACAAAGCAAAGTGAAAGAAATTTATAAAGGAGTTGTCAAGCAAAAAGATAAGGAATATTAAATCCTTGAGCTTCTCAACCAGAATTTGTTTGTCAATTTCCATCCCTACCTGTGATTGGCTGGCCACCAGTCCAGGGTGTACCACGCCTGTTGCACAATGTCGGCTCGGATCAGCTCCAGATCCCTGCATCCCCCAAAGAGATAAGCAGTACAGACCTCAACTAATCTCACCCAAGACTAGGACTTGGGTTAGGGACCAGAGGGAGACCGTTCAAGTCCCAATCAAAGCATGTCTAGAAGTTGGTCTAGTTGTAGGAGAGGTGCCAACTGACTTTCTGGTCACTGCTGAAGTGTCCTTGAGCATGGAACTGAAGTCCAGAGTAAAACTGTTTGGGTAGAGCTTTTTCATGAGCAGTAAGCCATCACTCTAACATGTCTCCGTGTCTCTCTACATGATTGTAGGACCTGTTTTTGCACTAGTATTTCAGCCCATGTATGTGGAGCATGTCTCAACAACAAAGTCTAAAGAACTGATTTTCCCCATGAGGGTTTAATGAAGCAGATGGAAGTCCAAAAGGCATGATTATTTAAATCACAGAGAAAACATGAATATGATTGGAAAGTCAAACCTTGGGCACAGAACTCAGAACACCATGACACAAACTTCTCAAGGAGTACACTGATTTTCTACCCAAAGGTGACTATTTATGTGTCTGCCTTCCTTCATAACAATACAATAAATTATTTAGTCGATTAGGGCTGAACCATTTTTAGGAGAAGATCGAATTGTGATCTTTCTGGCAGATATTGCGATTTCAATTCGATTCATGATTTGCTTCAGATCAAGCTTCAGTGCAATATTCACTATGTTTACAGTATAGACAACAGTAAGGAAACCAGTGATCAAAAGCACATAAGACATTCATCATCTAATATTGATGATAAATAATCTGTTTTCATTATTTATGGGATACTCCAACTTCTACTCCTAAACAGAGGCTTTGTGCTGTTGACCTGCTCACCAGCACTTCAGTAAATACAAATTGCTGCAAATTTGAAAAATAGTTGACACAACAGATCCTGGGTCAGTCAGGAGTACTGCAAAAAATTGCAGCTTTGGTGATCATGTGATTGCCTTGTCTGAAATTCCGATTTCAATCTGAAAGAAACCCAAAAACTCTTCAGCCCTACAGTCAATATTTTTACTGTTGCATTTACATACTTTTAGGTAGTCCTTTACACCGTCTCTGAGGACTTATGTGACAGCAAAAGGAAAAAAACAGTATTTTTAGATGACCTCCCTGAGTGGCTCTGTTGGAAAGAGACAGAAAATTCTGACTAAGTTTGAACAAAAGCCAAAGCAGTGAGGCTCATGTCTGTAAGATGCAGTCATTTGAGTGTGTTTGTTTACACGCAGACTTCGTCTCTCCTCTGGCTGTCTTTATTAGTCATTACATGGACACGTCCTCACTCTCCTCTGTCTCCTGCATTAATCACTCTCTTTCCTCTCTGATGCCCTCATTTGTCAGCCGGACGCCTCACTGTGTAACTCGCTCCTTAACCCTTTGACCTCAGACCTCTGACCCCACTGAAACTGCCACCTTTAGTGCAGACCACCGGGAACACTCACAGCTGCTGCAGGTTTGAGGGAAAGACATTGTTTTTGTGTTAAATGGTTTTGGACTCAGCCAACACAAAGTAGTTTAAAGAATTTCCTGTGACAAATGAAGTCTTTCTATTTTGAGATGCAAAGATTTTGATGGAATTTTTTGACTTAATTCTTGGCTGTACAGCAGTGCTGCGTTGTCAAAGCAGGCTTTATCTTTGTGACACAATTCCCTTCAGATCCGAGGGACTCACGTGACTCCAGCAGCACTGAGACTAAAACCCACACCAAAAGAAAGGTCTCCATTCACTCATAGGGCCCCATGCTGATAATGTACATATTCATGTGTGTGTGTGTGTTTATGTGTGTGTTTTTATAGTGTCATACCTGTTATGCTCCTATAGCTGCACTGAGGGATTATCCCTACTAATGAGCTACAATGTTAAAGTTCCTTTTTCAGTCATGTCTTGGCTAATTTAAATAATTGTATTATAGCTTCCAACAACCTCCATCCATCTGTCTGTTCATCCAGATATCCAGCCTTCCACCAGTCTGTCTGTCCATTTGTCCACTTATTAATCAATCCCTACAGACTGTCCATCAGTCTGTCCATCCATCCTTTCATTTGTGCTCCTGCCTTTCTGCCAGTCTTTCTGTCCATTTGTCCATATGTCCATCCAAACATACATACAGCCAGCCATTCACAAACATCTATTTCTCTATCTGTTGGTCTGTCTACACATCTATCAGTCCATCCAACCATATATCTATCCATCTTTCCATCCATCCATTCATTCATCCCATTTTAATGCTGTTGAACTTTTCTGAAGACCAACATTGTGATAGATATCCTCCTTTTTCATGCCATATATTGACTAATTTGAATATTTATATTTTGCACTGTAACATCCATCAGTCTGTTCATCCAGACATCCATCCTTTTATCTGTCAGTCTGTCCATTTGTTTATCAATCATTTGTTTGTCTGTCAACGTGTCCATCTGCCTGCCCATCTAAAAGTTCATTTGGCCATTGACCTATCTGTCCATTCATCCATCCATTTATTTCAACCAGCCTAATTAATAATTTTCTGAACGTTTTAATGAGTTTTGTTGTGATCAAAGTCCCCCCTTTACTGCCATTACCCATCCATTTTTGTACACATTTGTGTCCCTTTATCCATCCATCATTCATTCAATCAACCAACCATCTATCAGTCGACATCCATCTGTCTTTTTACTCATCCATCTGTCTGTCTGCCTGTCCCTTTGGCTTGTATTTGTATCTATCTGACTGTGTGTCTGTGCATCCTTTGTACATCCATTTGTACACATCTTTCCATCCATCCATCACAGTCCCTCTTTTTATGTCATATCTTTGCTTCTTTAAATGTTTATATTTTTTCTATAACATCCAACAAACTCCATCCATCCATCCATTCATCTGTTCATCTGCCCATCAGGTTGCCATCCATCCATTTTTGCATCCTTCTAAAAAATGACATCCAACAACCTCCATCCCTACTTCCATTTATCCATCTGTCTATTTGCCTTATATTCATTCGTCCATTCATACATCTATCTGCCTTCCTGTCTGATCATCCACCTGTTTTCTTATCTGGACATCCATCCATCGTCCTGTTTGTCCATCTGTCCTCTAAAAGAAATCACTCTTTAACCATCAATTTAACATGTTATTATTTTATACATTCATATTTTCATTTTTTTATTAAACTCTTCAACGTATTAATGAATTAAAGAGTGTTAGACAACAGTATATCAGTGTAATGAAGGGATGAAAATTTGATGAGTAATTGTGTCTAAAAATCAGAATCTGAATATCAGTCAGAGTTATCAGGACTCTGATTTTAGTCAAGATCAAGCAGCCGTACATGTAACCATTTTCCAGTACTTGTAGGACAAATTCTAATTTCACTACTTTAAACCTCTAACCCCCCCAGATCAAAACAAGTCAGTCAGTGACTTTTTGCCTGCAACCCTGGCTGGAGAAAGTGCTCATGTTGCTGAATAATAGGGGAAAAAGTTCCCAGCTCTCACAGCTGTCAGCGTTATGGCTCCGTTAGAGTTGTAGTAGAGGGAAGTACTTTTTCTGTCTGCCAATGTGCCGCCCTGTGCTCCCTCTGATCATATCCTGTGACAGGAGCTTTAAAAAGCACCCAGCTCTGTCTCTGCGCTTTTTTACTCGCACAGACTGAGACTTTCTCCTCTTTTCCTCTATTTTTCTTTTTCTTATCTCCTTTCTTTCACCCTGAACCGCACACACATGCACATACTTTCCCACTGTTAATTACAGTACAACAATAATACTCATTCCTGGGCAGCAGCTTGAGCTTCCTGTGGTTGGGTTAAATTCAGTGGCAGCTTTGCCACTGAGGTCGGGGAGCAGAATAAGGCTCTGCTGGCATGGATGTCTCTCTGAGGGAATAACAAGCCAGATTCCCCCTGATCATCCAGGCCTATTTCTCGACTAGAGACAGCCTGGGAAAATCCCCTTTCCTATTGCCCTTGGCATAAACCATGTCCAGGCTAAAATTGAAACTATCCAGGACAAAATCTAATAAAAATCCTAATCTTCTTTGGAGAAAAAGGAGATTAGGTGATATCAATTTAGCTCTGGACAAGAGAGAGAGAATTTGGCTGGAATTGAGAAAGCTTATTCCCAAAGGCTTTGTGTTTTATGGAGTGTATTTTCCCAAACGTCTAAAAGCATACTTATTTCTATAAATCCTGCAATGTAACCTACTTTTTAACCTCTATTCAGTGGCGCTGTGCGGTAATAAGGGAAAAAGGCCGTCTCCGTGCTCCAGATCCACAGCGATCACTTATCAGAAAGGGCACACCAGCCAATCAGATCAGTTTGGGGCACAAAGAGAAATAGGCCACAGGCACCCACTGAGAGCTTAGATAACATATGGGGCTTAAACAGTCAATAATGAAGGTGGTGTGTGATCAGGGATGTGTGCGTGTGACCATCTAAGTACACGCACACCTGAAGGTGGTCCTGCAGTGGGCGGCAGTTTATTGGCATCGTCAGTGAATAAGGAAAGGTACTATTGACACAAGGGTCGAGCTCCCAGGGATTTCACATTACTGCAGCCAATGAAAAATGAAAATTATTGACAAAATCAGGGAGTTAACCTTCATGTGAAAGCATGAACCCTCTGGCCAAAGTGTTACATCAGTGTATGCCTCGTGAGGTCTCAGATTCTCTGTTTTCATTGCTGTAAAACAAATATATATGTTTTAAATCAGGGTACAAGTGGATGTTTCTGCAAAGATGTGTTGTTTAATGAGGAAAGAACACCAAGTATCTCCCCTTTAGTTATTGTTTATGGAATCCATTGTCTGTGTCACAGTCTCAGAAATCAATACTACAGTCTTTGTTTCTCCTTCTGTTGCTTTTTACTGTGGTTCATTATGATCGATATGCTTGTAGAAGGGGCAGGCGCATATTACAGAGTAAAGAATAGAGATATGATATGACTACCAGTGTTCAGGGAAAATAAAAGAGCCCGTATCTTGCTCTTCTGAGTTTAATACGCCCTTTAGAGTCTTAAACATGTCTCCTCATCATGATGGAGTACCACCATGCCCGAGACTAAAAGTCTGCAGTATCAGGACCCCTCCTCCCCCTGTTGAAGGCACCAGTTGCTGCTTGAAATGGCTTGTTCCCCAGTCCCCCCAGTTGGACCTACCAGTGTGACATCATAGTGTTTAGAAGGTAGAAAGGCCAGTCAATAAAAACAACTACTGAAGAGTAGACCAGTCAACCAATCAGTACACACTACGCCCATGTGTTCCCTTTTGTCTAAAAGGGAACAGAAGGAAATCACATTATCTTGACTCTTGTTGATAGAGCAGTTGACCGGGATAACACCATACAGTGAAGTCCATGGAGATGGATCAACTGTTTTCCCACATATTTAGGAAAGAGTCCCAAAGATGAAACACCAAAACCCATAAATCTTTGGAAAGGGCCAGACCATTTGTAACAAAGTGACAGAGGCCTGTTTACAGTGATCACAGGTTTGATTGAGATTTCTTAATCTTGGCTAATTTATTTTTGGACCAATGTTAGCCGTGTACAATTTAAAGTGAAACACTGTGTGTCATAGAGGAAGAGTATATCCTCTGTATATTCCCGTTTTAAATTTCTTCTGAGATTATTTCACTGTTTCATCTGTTTCCCATTTATTCTTAAGACACAATAGGTCAGTTATTTCAGCAGTGTGTATATTACTTTAAATGCAAGTAGAGCTGGTTTATGTTTAAAAAGGGAGTCTGACAGAGAAGCTGGGGGTGCAGTCAGAACTAGATGCCACAATAAGACTTTAATTTTTGACCTCTGACCTCCATATATAACCAATTTACCACCGAGTTGGAGTGCACATTTGTCCAAGGTTGGCTAAATTGCGTAAAGCATTATTAAGATATCATGTTCACTAACATGAGAGGAACATGAGCTTAAATTACAAGGACGTATGATCTTTGACCTTCAAAAGCCGATCAGTTCATCCTTGTGCCAGAGCAGACATTTGTGCAAAGCTTGAAACTTGAGACTTTCTTTGAGATTTGACTTTCAAAAGCAAGGGATGATTGTAAAGCTCCCTGACTTTTTTTTTTGTAAAGATTTGCTTTTATTAACAGAAGCTCTTATAGGATGTTCATGGTACAAAGTAAGCATCTACAGTTTGTTACAGTGAGATAAGTCATATCTACACAAGGAACATACATAATAGTATAACCTTACAGACACACCATAAAAGGATGAATTGAACATCGAAGAGAAAACAGGAAAAAGAAAAAATCAAAACAAAACCCATCCCACCCTCCTCCCTCGTCTTGTTCTCAATTTACTATCATTTATATACCTACACAGTCTATATTCACAGTTTATACCTACACCCATATGGACACACTTAGATGTATATGAATCAACACACTACTCACAACAAATTCATCAAGCCCACTGACCTTTAACTTTGTCCTCTGACCACCAGAATCTGATCAGTCCACCTTTAAGTTAAGGTGGACTCAAAGTTTGTGCTAATTTTGAAGCATATCTAACCAAGGGTTCTTGGGTTAATGCATTTATAAGAAAGACATGAATATGATGCCATTAAACACTGACCTTCAACCTCAGAAATATTAGTTGATTCTTGTGTCGAAGTGGACATGTCAAAAGAAGAATGGTCTGGATGATAAACAGTCAAAAAACGCATTGCCTCAGGCCCTGGTTGTTGCAAGCACCGATGCCAAAAAACTGCAAAATGGGCGAGCAAGAAAATTATTTCAGTGCTTTTCTATTTATACACTCATATGCGAGTATTTGTTTTCTTTTGGGATTCGGATGTTTGTTTACTCCTGCGTCTTCTTCCACTGAATTTAGAAATTCATAGTGGTCTACACCTTCCTTAACTCGAGCACAAACACTCTGAAACACCCGTGATTCCCTGTGCATCATGTGCCCTCCATGCTGACTGTCTGCATTGACTTTCAGCAGCCACCTGTGTCGGGTTCATGGCTGTGGCCTGATGTGCTGTCACGGGGCTTTGATGCCTCATCATGTACGCTCCCTGAGACACTCCAAACACCTGTCCTTGCACTTACAAGGCATGCTAATACATGCATACACAAGGTGGCCTGCTGCCTGACCTTGCAAGGACAGCAGGAGTCATTGAGGAGTGCTGCTATGGCGGCCCTGCAGGACACATCACAGCATATGCTCTCTCCATACAGCTCTGGAAACATGCAGCATCGTCAAGTCACAGGGAGGCAAAGGAGTACAGTCAGAGCAATAGACTATTCAACAAACAAATATCAGCTTGTCTTTTATTTCAAGACACCTTTGATACTTTATTTTATGAACATTATTATCCCATAGGCTGGCAGCACACAAGACATTTTCAGGCCTTAAAGCAATACACCAACTTTTTTTTTTGTTTTGATGTCTTGCCTCTCTTGCCAAGAAAGAGATGGCCAAAGCTTGCCCACCGCTAGTTAGCTTAGCTCAAACACTGGGAGTTAACAGGTATAGCTAGCCTGCCATTCATCAGGTAAGCTCTTCAGCAGCTCTGAAAAGTCTTTTGAACAGCTCCTTTAACCTCATAGTGGTTACTGCAGTGGACAGCTACTAATAAGTCATTTTCTCTTAAATGCAGTGGTTTCTATGGTGGAACTGCATATCAGCCTCTAGAGTGCTCTCTGCTGCCCTACCTCATTGAGATCTATTCAGTGGTCAGTTGATGTAACTGCAAGTAAATTTCCTCTGACTCCAAGTTGGCCAACCAGCAGCCAGCCCTGCAAACTACTGCTGGCATATCTTGTCAATCCTTCTATAATAGAAGAACCCCACAGGTAAAAAAAAAAAAAAAAATATGATGATACACAGTAGCATCTCAGGAAGGATATTATCTGTTTGGAATATGATTTTTTATTTCCAATATGTAGAAAATTACAATTAACCATGTGTCCAAAGAAGTGGACATCATACATCACCATACCAACACCATACACTTTAATTGGACAAATAATCAGCCCTAAATAGGCTTCCTGATAGTTAGAAGGTACTAATCAGACCAAAATGCTGCCTTAAAGATTTTTTAGTCTTACCGTGCAGCCGGCCTTAGAAACACAAGGGCATTCCTCTGCTGTTGGCAACTGGAGTTAATTATTATAAGGGAATGATCGTAATAACAAGCGTGGGCTTTATTTTTGTTCTGTGTTGATGTTTTTCTTAATACTATAGTACAAACTGTTTTCTAAGCACTTCCTTAAATGCCACCACACTGCATTGATTTTCATTTACACTCGTGGATTTAGCTCAGAGGATAATCAGCCACATGACTTATAATTAGACTCTGCAGCATATTAACCCCACAGATTGCTGAAACGGTACAACACATGTAGAACATGACAGATTTTCCTTTACTTGTCTCGTCTGACCATGTTGCTCCATTTCTCCGCTCACAATCTGTTTGCACACGCAGTGCACGTCTGAACACCCAAAGAACTACACAGACACGTGCATGTACACAAACACACAAACACACGCAAACATACAGAGGCCCCGCCCTGCCAAACCTCTCTGAAATACCCTCCACAAACACCAGAGTTTGGCGTTTGTCTGGGATGAGGGATGTTATTGTCTGGCTCTCCCCCTGCTCCTTCCAAGTGCACTTTTCAAGGTGCAGGGCTTGGTATCTCCATGGCAACAGCAAAGCGGCCAGGAACGGAGGGAGGGAGGTGGTGGGCGGCGGGTGCAGAGGCGGGGGTTAAGGAGAAGAGTTGATGTGTGGGGAGGAGGTATGGGGGGTAGTCCTGTGGTCAGAGAAAGGCATGCTGGGTACAGAGACTTGGGAACACTGTGACATTTTCGAGTTTTTTGAGAACGCAGGCTGAGGACAAAACAGGGCGTGGCCTGTTTCTTATCTGGAAAGTGTGTGTGTGCAGCATCTGTAGGGATGTGTGTGTGTTTCCAGCAGTCCTGTGGAGATCTTTGCAGCGAGAGGCCAGGTGTGATCTCGATGCTTGGTGAAAGATGACCTCTCACTGTACAACACACACTCGCGGTCTGTCTTCCTCTCAGCAGAGGGTCAGTGCCCGTGCTTGCAGAGACATCCGGGTTTCACAGGACAATATTAAACTGATCGTGTGTCCCATTTGTCCCAGATATGTCTACATCTTTTACCTTTTTCTTTATTCTTTTTACCTCATCTCCTCTTAACCTCAAAGCAGCAAGATGTAAGAATTCTGTTTTGTGTCTCTTTAGTGGCCACTGAAGGCCTCTGGGTGTAACTGCACACATCGCTGTTCCCTCAAACTCACAGACAGCCTGCATTTGTTAACAAATAGAGGGCTGATAAAGCTGGCTGGTATAAATGTTGAGAAACCAGTAAACCTACTCCTCAAAAAGTTTGGAAATGTTATTTCAGGTGATTATTTCTCCCCTTTAATAACACCAGTTGGTGTTGTATTTTACATTGTTTTTAATCTTTTTGTGCTCTTGTTTTATTGTATTTTAACAGGATACATAGAAAAGCAAGGACAAAGAGAGTAGGATTACATGATTGCAGTCAGGATTACAAAGTAAACTAAAAGCACTCGGAGAGCGTAAACCTCGGCCAAGGTATACATCTATTGCTGTTACGTCTATAAACAAATAAAGTTACCACCATAATATGATTCATGACCCTGGAAACCCACACCTAGCACTCAGAATCATATTGATATCATTATTAGTTTGACAGTTATTGAGCAAAAATGATTGTTTGCTAATGGCGGTTATCTGGATCACCACCAAAATCTAATTATTTTTAAGTTGGGCCATTACCAACATCTCCTGAAAGTTTCAGCAAAATCTGTCCAGTAGTTTTTGTGTAATCTTGCAAACAAACAAACACCGGCAAAAACATAACTTCCTTGGCTGAGGTAATAAAAAGAAAATAAAAACACTTCTGTTGCACAAGAACAGGATTACATTACATAGATTCACAGCCCATTTCTTTCAGAGTTTTGAGAAGCTCTCAGATTGCTGTCTTAGAGGAAAATGTCTTTCCATGCAATGTTATTTGTTGAGTATGATTGTCCAGTCATCCATATTTGGTGGTGCTTCCTGCAGTCACTGCCATGTAATGGCTTTTTTGCGTGCAACCAATAGAACTTTGTGACGATATCTACCATTGGCTGTTATCTTTTCTGGGAATTTACCCAAATATATCGTAATAAAGGCGGACAAAAATTCTTCTTAATTGTTATACCATCTCCTGCCAATACGAATGAATTTTCGGACCGGCCCAAAAGACATGAAAATGATCTGCCATTGATTTACCACATTTTCTCCAACCCTGTGGACTCAGCTGTTTGAACATTGATTTTGGAGCAGAAATTATTTTATATTTTTCCAGCAGGATTCCAGAAATTACCTTGAATTAACAGCCTTGGACTGACATTCCCATAAGTCGTATTTTTTATCATTAAAAAGCCTGATTAGTCACCTTTACAACGAGGTATGATTATAAGGATTGTGCATTAATGGAATTAATGGAATAAGCAACACACCCACAAAAAGTGCCAAAATCTCCTCTGCTGGAAGAAGCCTACGGTTCCTCAGTGAAGCAAGGCTGAGGAACCGGTCTTCCCCTATTTAGTGGTCTGTCTTTGACTTCACTACTCACAGAACTTAAGTTTGGAAATGGTTCAAGGGCTGACACCAAATAATGCTGCTGCATACTGAAACTCCAGCTTCAGTTCGTGCTGCGATATGGCCTAAAAATAAAATCCCAGATTTATTCCCACAACACTTGATTTACAAATTTAATCGTTTTTTTTTCCCTCTCAGTGACACAAAAATGACATAATTTAAGCTTTACCTTTATGTTGTCCAAATATATTTCCAAACCAAATAGAATTTCCCTCTTGAAGTTGAAGTGTGTGTCATAAAATGTTAATAATGTAGTTCAAAAGTAGGCAGGTTTGGCTTCATAAACACTGAAAGCTGAGCTATTTTCACAGTATATTAATATGAACTCTGATCAATATGTAATCCAATTTAAAAATCAAATACAAGCCTTTAAAAGTGCATATGCAAAACCTGACGGGTCCTATCTCCTATCATGAAAACTGTAAATTTTCAGTATTTATGTTTTCAGACATTGCAACAACTTATGATTGGAGTAAAAGCATGTTGAGAAAAATCTCAATTTTTAATTTTAAATCTTCTGCAGAAAATAATTTGAATTAGTTTATATAAAATATATATTGCCCAGCCATAGTTGCAGTTTATTTTGGCACTTTTTTGAGCACTACCCAAGTATTACCAAGTAGCCAAGTTGCACCCAAACTGGTACTCTGCAGCAGCTACCAAAAGATGGAGATACCCCTGACTAAAGACGGCGTTATTTTCAGTCTATACTGTCATGGTGTGAGGACTTGTGGGCTCAGCTGTAAAGTTAAACCCACTCAGTGATTTATGTTCAGTATGCGTGCAGGGTGTAATGTGTCATTCTTGGCAGCGGAAAGTAATGTGAGGGTCATGCTTGAGGATGAGTGTGAGTTTACCTTCAATACTGGGTTTGTTCGTGCCCTCATTTTACATTTTGACCACCTTAATCCTTTCTCAGGTGTAATGAATCTGCTCCTCTTGTTCATCTCTGGTATTTTCTTCTCTCTGCTCAGATTTTGTAAGATAATAATCAAGGAAAACCATCTGTTTGTGAGCATTTTTGCAGAGTTGTGTGTGATTCTTCTCCAGAAGATAAGACTTTCCGGAAGAACTGAAAGAATTCAAGATATTCTTCAGTGACCTCACTGCTCCGATGCTGGAGTTTGTGATGAGTGCATAGTCAGACGCTCTATGATTCAACAGGCAGAGGTGGAAATGTATTTGGCCTCCTCTCCTGTAAAAAGGGATGATGTGGCTACTGAGGAATCCATGTTTCATTTTACCCTTTGGTTCAGAGGTTCCTAATCTTTTTTCCTTTAAGCTCTCCTTCAGAGTACCTAATAGGAGTCCTACTGTAGATACAACAAGGAAGAGTCTTAATTTAACCACAGTTTAGATTATTTTTATTGCTGGGGTCCAAACAGAACAGCCTTACATCCTTTAATTGTTGGAAGAGGTACCCTGATTTATTGAAAACCAGTCATTATTGCCTGATATTCACATCCAACATAAAAATCATGGAGAAGAAATAAAGGAACAGGTTGACGCCACCAAGTTTGCTCCATCGCCAGAGGCAGTATCAGACAGACCCTCCTGGACTTTCTTTTGTTTGTTGCTGCAAAAAACCTCCTGATTTTACGGTTGGTTTTTCAACAAGTTGCAGCTAAAGTTTGTTTTAAGACTTGATTATTTGAATGACATGGCCACAGCAAATCAGTTTGCATTATGTTTAAAGTAATCTAACATAAAGAAAGAAATTACAGTGGTTTTAGGATAAAAATAATGAATTAAATAATTCTAATGTGATAAAGCATAGTCTCATGAGATGCAGCCTTGCTTTCATTTTGTTTTTGCAGTTAGTTGAAGCTGAAGCTGGAGACAGGATACCTCAAACTTCAGTTTTTACCAGTTCAGTGGAGAAAAAACAGATTTTGGGTGTCATTTAGATTCAGAGAAACATGTCAAATATTTTAAAAACAAGCATAGGTGAAATTTTGTCAGTAATAGCTTTGTATGCACGTTTAACTTGTATTTTTTTTTAACTTGTTGCTAATTTTATTAATAACTCAATACTGAGCATTGTTATTGCACGTCTTATATTTTCCTCATATCATACTGGCCTTCCATTGACATCTGTGCAAAGTTTGATAAAAATCTTTCAGAGCTTTCTTTGCACATCAAGTTCTTAACAAACATGTTAACATGAGACCCAGTGACATTGACCTTTGACCTCAAAATCTGAGAAGTTAATCTTTGAGTCTGATTCAGCATTTCTGCAGTTGAACTGTTCCTGAAAATCAAGCGGAGATCTATCTATCTATCTATCTATCTATCTATCTATCTATCTATCTATCTATCTATCTATCTATATAGCAACAGAGCAAACAGTCTTTTTTCCTCATGTGATTCTTTAACCTTGCAGAGCAGCTGGATCCGCCTGATTCACTGTCTGTAATCAGTTGGATCCATTGTGCCAAACTCCAGTCTACAACGATTGTGAGCTTGCCGAAGCCGGACGGCCCAATCTGCTTCCTTTAGAGCAGGAAGAGGTGAAAGCTACTAGAGAGACGACAGCAGGAAGTGACTGCTTGGACAGAGATTAGCATAGATGCTAGCACCTTCAGTGGCAGTTTGATCAGACCTGAACCACATTTCTTAATTAAATATTGAATAAATAACAACACTGAAAGCATTTCACAATAGAAAGGATATTTTTGCTCACCTTTTGACATATTCTGGTGGTAGTTTGTTCTATGAAGTGGCTCACATTTTGTTGTTTTACTCCACAGCAGTAGAGCCCGCCTACTTAATTACTTGAATGACCTGTAATGAACGTGATTGACAGAACGATTGTCCAACCACCTGCTGGTTATGAAAAATGAAAAATGAAAGGTTCTGCCTATTCCCAAACACTTTCTATGGCATTTTGATAGGGTTGGGCAATATATCGATTAAATGGATTAATTCTAATTATTTTCTGCAGAAGATTTAAAATTTGAAATAAAGATTTCTTTCTTGACTTACTCCTACTGTAAGTTCTTGCAATGATTGAAAATATATATACTGAAAATGTAGAGTTTTTGTGATGGAAGGCCATGGAAGTTTTTAACAAGCACATGCTTAGGCTAATAATTGTTTTTTTAAATAACATTAAATATTGATCAGAGAGTTCCATGTTAATGTGCTGTGAAATATCTCAGCTTTCAATGTTTATGTAGACAAACTACATAATCACCATTTTATGACATGCACTTTAACTGTAAGAGGGAAACTCTGTGTGGTTTGGGAATATATTTTGATAACATAAAGGCAAAACTTGATTCATGTCATTTTTGTGTCACTTGGAAAATCGATCAAATCGTAAATCAAGTGTTGTTGAAAAAATCTGGGATTTTTTTTTTTTGGCCATATCGCCCAACCCTACCTTTTGACCAGAAGGACTTGAGGATTGTGAATTATTGGTCGGTGAATCAGTTAAGGAAATTATTGTTAGTTGCAGCCCTTGAGGCAGTTATTGTAATAGTAACTGAAATTTGATTAATTGCTCTTACTTGATTGGTCAATACAGCTCAGACTACAACTGTACTGTTTATAAAACCAGCACTTCACTGATGACTGATTAAAACTAAAGTATTTCTGATGTAGTTACTTATATAAACCTTTAAACTTCTCTGATATAAAGACTCGTCCTTAATTCCTTGCACACAAATACACATTTACACACATCAGTTCATCTCCATCAGTGAGTTTTAAGACTGCTCCACTTTCATTTCAGGAGACCACTTTCTCTTTATTTCTCTCCGTTGAACCGTGCCTGTCTGCTGCCTTGAAATTAAAACAGTAGTCAAGATTAACAAAGTACAAATAAAAATGATGGATTTAATTAGACTGATCTCTTTCCTAAACCAATAAGCTGAAAAGAAAAAGAAAATCTAAAAACATCACCCTTTTTATTAAAAGCAGTCCACCATAAGCTTCTCATCAGTGTTTACAACATTTTTGAGACGGTCAAGAGGCTTAAATGATGTGCTAAACGAGGGCAGTGCAGGTTAAGGGTGGTAAGACTTCTCTCCTTCCCTCTCAGTAAATTGGACCCATGGGCCTTACAAACCGAGTGCTGTTCCACCAGTGAGCCACACGGGGCGCTGCAGCTCCCCCGGTCCAGGCCAGATGCCTGCTGAGACATGTGAAGTTTGTGCAGCCTGTCAGGGACCAGCGGAGGGGAGAGAGGAGCTGGAGAAAAAGCATCCAAATGAGCGGGATCACTTTAGGGGAGGTGTGATGAGGGAGTCTGAGCGTGAGTTCTGCTGCAGCTTCTGAGGGCTGTCTGCAGCCCGTCAGTCAGCGGGTCTGCAGCAGGACCAGCTCCGGCTGATCCGGGACCAGACACCCATGAGGCAGGGGAGGGCCGCAGATACTGTTTTAATCACAACTAAACCAAGAAAGCAAAACAAATCTTATGATGTAAAACCAAGAAAGAAATTAAGCTTCTCAAAGACAACTGACTGAAAGTGTTTGTGTGTTAAAAAAGAAAAAATCCAGTATAATTACAAAAACATAAGTCTTTAGTTCTTCTTCAAATTAGCATATTAAGTGACACATAGACCAGCTATAAATCATATCAGACTCAGACGGGGCCTACATGTGTGGACTTTGTGTGCACGGTGGGGCCACAAGGTCTATATTTTCAACATCGCAATGTAGGAGAGTCACACTGCAGGATGTAAAATTCAGTTCAGAAGGTCATGCTGCCATTTGTGTTTTGGCAGCATGAATTTAAACTTTAATATTGACACAATAATAGTTATTTTAATACTTAACACTCAAACAATATTTATTTAATACCAAATGGATCAGGAAAAGAGGACCCCCTTAATGGTTGTTCAGCTTTTGGAACTTCAACTTATTGACAACATTAATTTATTCAATATAATTCAGTTCAATATATTTGGCATTCTGTTAATGTGGTCAAACACAGGGTACATATGCATAACTATGACTTAGAATATCCTGAGTACATATTGACTGGTATGTTCAATATCTTTCTTTAAAGGGACAAATTTAATCTCTATATGCATATTAATTAGGTCAGTATTAATATATGATACTCCTAGACTTAGACAAACAACTGTTTAATTCATCCCTCAAACTCAAAATACTTAATAAAGACAGAATTTAGATCAGGGGTGGGTAAGTGGTGATCAAATTTTCATTTCTAAAACTGCAAACATGAAGATGACAATCTGCCATGTGTTTACCATTAGCTCTATGTACAGAGGCAAAGTGCATCACAGCCTGAAGAAACAATTTCTATAATAGTCTGAAGTAACTGGTAATTGTTTTGATATTTACAAGAAATTAGTAGATATAATTCATTACAAATGTTTCAGTTTAAAACATGACTAAAACATGACTTTTACATTGTTTTTAATCTTTTTCTACTCTTGTTTTATTGTATTTAACAGGATACATACAAAAGCAAGGACAAATAGAGTAGGGTTACAGGATCGCAGTCAGGATTACAAAGTAAAGTAAAAGCACTTGGAGAGTGCAAACCTCGGCCAAGGTATACATCTATTGCTGTTTCATCTGTAAGCAATAGCTCCATGATAAAGTTAACATCATAATATGATTCATGACCCTGAAAACCCACACCTAGCACTCAGAATAATGATGATATCATTATTAGTTAGACAGTTATTGAGCAAAAATGATTGTTTGCTAATGGCGGTTATCTGGATCACCACCAAAATCTAATTATTTTTAAGTTGGGCCGTTAACAACATCTCCTGAAAATTTCAGCAAGATATGTCCAGTATTTTTTGCGTAATCTTGCTAACAAACAAACAAACGCTGGCAAAAATGTAAAGACAGAATAAAGACAGAATTTAGATCGGGGGTGGGCAAGTGGTGATCAAATTTTCATTTCTAAAACTGCAAACATGAAGATGACAATCTGCCACATGTTTACCATCAGCTCTATGTACAAAGGCAAAATGCATCACAACATGAAGAACCAATTTCTATAATAGTCTGAAGTAACTGGTAATTGTTTTGATATTTACAAGAAAGTAGTAGATATGATTCATTATAAATGTTTCAGTTTAAAACATGACTAAATGCATTTTAATAACCAGTTATTCACTGCGGCGTAAAAATACCTTAAATTGCTTTAATTCCATGTTAAACTCACTAAATAGAGCTGCACTTTTTTGCTTTGGAGCAAAAAATGTTAGTATTGGTCATATATTGTCATATTCTGATTAAAGTTAAATATCTTCTCAGCTGGGATGAAACCCTAAATCTCCAAAATATGTAATTTTGTGGAATTGCAAAAAAATGTCATTTTTGGCTAAATAAACACAAATATCATAACTGGCAGATGTTTTAAATAGAATTTATTGAACACACTTACAGTCCCGAGGGGCGGCCAAGACAACTGATTTATAAAAAAAGAAAATTGTGATGAATGCAGACAACAATGTTGATATTTATTCTTTTGCTAGTTCAGTTTTTTTTCTGTTTTATTATTTCTGAAGTCACTAAAGTTGTCCATCCCTGATTTAGATTCATCACTTTTTCAGTACTTGGTTTATAGAGCTCTACTTTCACTCATACTCGAGTAAAACGTCATTAAAGTAACTGTGGAGCTCAATATCTGAACTCTTTCCACCTCTGACAGCATCCCTGCTCTCTTTCCACTCCTGCCTCTGTGTGTGTAGTGTGTGTGCAGAGTGTGTATTTGTGTGTGTGTGTGTGTGTGGAGTCAGGGAGTTGTCAGAGCACTAAGTCAAAGAGTGGGGGAGCACGCACAATGTGAGAGAGAGGAGTGGAGAGGAGGAGAGTGCGTGAGAGAGAGAGGGAGAGAGAGAGAGAGAGAGAGAGAGAGAGAGAGCTCCGTCTCTCCCGGTGCACTTGGCAGTCTAGTTGCGGGCTGCTGTGCTGTTGCTGTCGTGGCGTGGCTGGTCGCGCCAGGCGGGGAACTTCACCACACTGGAGCCCGGAGTCCCACTCTCTCACCTGCGCAGTTCGGAGCTGCCATGGGTCTCTCGCCTGGATTTACTGTCCTAATTATCCTGCCGGCCTTTCTGCTGCACACAAGCGGCCTTTACATCGCCAGTAGCGTTGGTACGTACAGTCTGGAGCCAAACGTGCTCTCTGTTTATGTTGTCCTCCGTTATCAGCTCATCTCCACGGCTGCACCGGGGCTCTTTACGCGCTCTCTGGAAGTCTGGAGCGGCGCGGCGCGAGCTCTCCAACACTCTCGCGCTCTCTTTCCTGCTTCTCTTCAGTCCTTTTGGCATGCTTTTTGCAGTTTTTGCAAACAACTCTGCAGGACGCATTTGCAACTTCTGTGCGCCCTGCTGTGGGGTTTGCAGGGTCTCTCCGGAGGTCCCTCAGCGGTGCAGGCTGTGTTTGGATCTCCCATCCAGAGCGAGAGGAGGGGAGAGTGTTATCTGTGGTGTAGAGAGGGGCATCAGATGCACCGGGTTAGTGTCGGCTTTTTGCAGGGAAGTAGCCTCACATCATCTGATTCTGCCGCTGTCGCATCTATCGATCTGTCACAGGACGCTGGAGTCGGATGTCAGCTTATTGATCACACTATTATCAAATCATTCCTCTAACAAGGGAGCTCAAGGAATATGAGGACTGCGTGCGGGGCTGCTCTGTAAACTTTATACAATGCACGTGACTGATAAATAACAACAACAACAACACAATGTGCACGTGAAGAGCACTTAAAACTGTGATTGCACTGACACCATGCAGTGGCCTTGGCTGGGTGTGCGCGCGCAGGAGTGGGATCATCTCTCCAAAATGCACCTGTGCTGTCATTGTCGCACGTGCACATGAGACATTACCTGTAGTAATAAGATGCAATCTGCTGATGGCTCTAATGGCTGCAGATGAATCTCTAATGCTCCTCAGATAAAGGGCGCGTGAGAGGCTCTCAATGACAGATGCTGAGGCTCCTTCGGCGTGGAGGTTATAAGGATAATTTTTCTCTGCTCGCGCGTCCTGACAGTGAGAAAAAAAAACAGCGTGAGAAAGCCGCAATTATCACCTGATCCCGTTTGACGCTGGAAGGGCACGAAAGGTGTCAGGAGCGCAGCGCGCGCACTGCTGAGGCTGCCGTTTCCAAAACGCGCATTGCCGAGCTCCGGGGTCGCCTCTGGGTTCATGGGTGGGGCTGTATGTGTGTGCGTGTTTGGGGGGGGGGGTTTAACCATTAGGCTAATGCAGACTCTCGCCTGGGGCCTCGTGCTCTGAGGGGCCTCGTGCTCTGAGGGGCCACAGGCGGAGGAAAGGTGTGCTTCAGATGTGAGCCCCATGAATTAATTCAGTTATTATGACGTGTGTGAGATCCTGTAGTACTGTGATTTTTCTAATATTTTAATGATGCATTGCTTATTTCTCTGTCCTGATCTGCACAGTTCTTCTTATATTTCATTCATTTATCT
Source organism: Cetoscarus ocellatus (assembly GCA_037902135.1). NCBI lineage: Eukaryota > Metazoa > Chordata > Actinopteri > Labriformes > Labridae > Cetoscarus > Cetoscarus ocellatus. The sequence continues at coordinate 727,662 of JBAMNC010001231.1, forward strand.
TCACTCCACTCCTTCTGTGACACCTGATAGGGCTGGACAGTTTATCCCATTTTATCAATCGAGTTTAGTTCCCGTACCTGGTTGTTTTTATCCGCATCTTATTTTGTATCTCTTTTATGTATTTTTAATCTCTGTTTTGTGAATTATGCTGCTTTGCACAACCTGATCAGTGGTGATAGGCTCGCACTGTGCGTTGTGTAACTGTGGCCTTGTAATTGTTTGTATCTGTGCATTTATTGTCTCTTATGTTTTCTGGTATGCTGCATCTGAATTGCCTCTTGGGAACAATAAAGACTTCCTCACTTACTTACTAAGGTCCCTTTCACAAGAGCTGGGTATCGTTAAGAACCTCACGATTCAGTTCAATTCAGTATTGATTCGTCATTATTGACTGATATTCACCTCCAACATAAACATCATGGAGAAGAAATAAAGGAAGGTTGACCCCACCAAGTTTGCTTCAGAGACAGTATCAGACAGACCCTCCTGGACTTTTTTGTTTGTTGATGCAACAAAAACTTGACTTAAGACAGCTTTGTAAAAAAAAAAGTTGAATTGTTTTAAGACTTGATTATTTAAATGACGTGACCACAGCAAATCAGTTTGCATTTTTTATGTTTAAAGTAATCTAACCAAAAGAAACAAAGAACAGTGATTCTATGTTAAAATAATAAATTAAAATAATTCTGATGTGATAAAGCATAGTCTCATGAGATGCAGCCTTGCTTTCATTTTTGTTGCACTTAGCTGAAGCTAAAGCTGGAGACAGGATACCTCAAACTTTACTTTTAGCCAGTTCAGTGGAGAAAAATCATATTTTGGATTTTGTTAAGATTCAGAGAAAAATACCACAAATATTTTGTAAAACATAAGGAAGCATAGGTGAAATTAAATTAGTAATAGCTTTGTATGCATTTTTGTCTTTTTTAATTTATTGCTAACATTATCTATATCATATATTGATTTAAATGATTTGATGTTGATTCAGTAAGAAGTAGAATTACAAAAATAATTACAGTACCTGTTGACAATTTTTAGATATTTATTTTCATGCCCATGTGAACATATGTGTTACATCACATCACATTTTTGAGCAGTAAAACATCTGAAAATAAATATTTGCAATAACTTATTTGTGCACATGGAGTTCAAAAGTAAAAAACATGGCGGTTCTGTATAAACACTGAAAAAGTCCACAGCGCCCCCCACTGGCTAGGAGGTGAATGGATTCAGAGAATTTGCTGAATCAATATTGAATTGGGGGGAAATATTGCTAGCAGGGGATGTAGCTGCTTTCTTTGTTCCTGCCATCTGGCCTATTTTTGCACTGTGACCCAGAAATACACAACGGGCTTCGTGTGATCACAACATTTAGAGACACTGAGATAAAAACAGCGTATTTTCTGAAGCGATTTTGTAACCATATTCCACACAGACTTGTAGACCAGAGGCTGTGTGTACTAGCACAGCCACTCCCTGCTTTATATTGTCAGTGAATGCAACATTAGCTTGCCACTTGTCGTTGTGTTCGGCCAAATTCAAGCCACAATGCCCTGCTTTGGTTTTCTTAGCTCATTTGCTCTATGTTTGGTTCGGGTGGCCCTCACATCCACCATGAACTGAACTCTGGTCTGCTTTAAAACAAACCAAGATTGCTACTTTTTGGTGGACCATTTTGTCTTTTTGGTCCGCACCAGAGTTTCTCGCCAACCAAAATCAACCGAACTTTCCAAAAAGGTGAACCAGAGTTTGTTCATTCTGGACCAACTGTGTTCGGTGTGGAAGTACACCAAGTTTCTGTTCGCCTAAATCATATGAGGGAAACATGCCATATGTGATAACACTGTTCAGTGTTGTGATGATGATATGAATCGTGATAAAGTTATTAAAGGATAAAGGGTGCTTTTAATTCGAGATGCACATTGTTGGATTTTTTTGCTGATATCTAAAATGCCAATATTTCAAAACTTATTTTAGCTGATACTGATATTTTAGCATATATGGAATAAGTAAAAGTAATTTGTACTACTGGACATAGATGCTAAATGAATTACTAACAGTTACATTTAAATGAAGCTCCATCTGCCTCTTTAATGGCTAAAAACTTAGAAAACCAGCCTTATTTTCAGGAGCTTGTTCTTTCAAATTAAAATTAACAGAATAAATATAGGGCTAAAACACTGACAGCATATCTGTCTTTACTAACATCATACTGATGATGTTGTGTATTTATATGCTTAAGCTCTACCAAGTGTCCTCTGCTGTGGAAATTTACTATTGCATGAGTGTTTAATATATTGAGCCCTTTTAGGTAACATGTTTTAATGTAACTTAATCACATATAAAGCCACGTATGGCCTTTGTATTATATTGTCCCTGTGTGATTCACTAGCAGCTTTCTCATACTGTTTCTGATGTTGTGATGTGTGTATTGTGAAGGCTCATTTGAGGATAACAATAAAAATGCATTTGATTGTGCAGAGAAATATCCAAAAGAAATCTGATAAAACTTATCAGTTGCGTTTTGGATTGAAATTCAATAATTAAATACTTCAGAATTGCTTTTCGATTCTCTGCTTCTGTTCTGTTTGTATATGTATATACACTCTGGTGTGTATCTAGTCTGTACTCAGAGGGTGAAGTAAACCAAATTCCTTGTATGTCTAACATAACTGGCCAATAAAGCTGATTCTGATACTGAAATATTTGCTAAAAATCTCCTGTCAGCATCAGTAAACATGGTCACAAGTTAAACTGTAACACCTGTCAGGTGTTTGGTTTGAACAGATTTGATAATAAACCCACTTTTGCATAAAACTGTAAAACATCGCAAGTCACAAACATCGTTGGAAGTGAACAAACAACATTTATCAGTGCATTTATGTGTATTTGCGCTTACATGTGGTTGAAGATTTGTTTGAAAACTTGTCATGTGTGGAGTGGACGGGACTATTTTTTTAAATGGATGATTAAACTGACACACCAGATGGACTGTTTCACATATCCATAGGATATAATGTCACATCCATCTGAGAAACATTCCATGGAAAGTAAGTGAAAAGGGGACGACTTTTCAGGAAAAACTGGAGGGCAGTTGATTTAATGTTTAGTCTCTCACAATCATGGACTAGTCTGAGGCTTGAACTCACTTTCACTTAAAGCTCATGCGTTTTCTGACCATACACAATCATTTCAGTTTGAAGCCTTGCAGGATGGATCTGCCTGATGACAGACATGGAATCTGGTTAATCCAGCGGCTTAGCCTTAGCCTTTTGGTCTTATTGTTGCTCATGTAAGCGGTGATGAGAAAGGACTTCTTACTCACATTTTATTTGGGCCTGTAGTTCTCTGACTTTGTCAACTGAAAATAAATGCTTCTTAATATTTCATCCTTGAATGCCCTGGGTAAATAGGAGAGGGGTCTCCTCTGCTTCTTGCCTGGAGTTTCCAGTTTGCTGGAAACGCCCCTGGGGTGTAGATTTGGATGTCTTGGTGTGTATGTGTGATTAATGCTCTTAGTCATTTGATTTATTGTGACACACAATGGAGACTAATTACTCCGTGGCATGCTTTACATTTTTCTGACTCTTAATTTTTCCTCTCACTTGTTTTTCCACCTCCCCCTCTTTCCCCCCTCACCCTTTACTCATACCCACCCCAGCAGCACTGTTTATCCCCCATGAACCCCCATGACATCTCCTCCTCCCCAAACTCCACGTCTAACATTTTCCTCCCCTCTTTTTCCACACTGATGTCTTACTCACAGACTGATCCTTCACTCACTAAACCTGCTCCTGCTTCATCACCTCCTCTCTGAGGTTATATTTATTCACACATACTCAGTTGTTAATTGAAACTTTACAACAATGATAACTTTTTAAAGATAGATGTGAGAAAAAAAGAAGTCATTTGAACTTGATCTTGTCCACAGGTAAGCTTTGCTCTCCTGATTAAAGAAGAGAATCTGGTCCACACACATTAACTTTCTAAAGTCATTCAAGTCCACATGAAACTATAAACTCAAAAATACCATGACAAGCTGTCAGTAGGATGCAGTGATTTGTCCCACCAAATGTTAGTCTGGAGGGTGTTACAAATTAATCTGTGACCATATCATCTGCTGTCAATGGCATTCTTTGCAAATCTGTCTTTGTTTTGGTTATAGTCATACCTGACTTTGATGCTTTTGGAAAACTACCTTTAGATCTTATAAAATTAAGACAATAATATGGTAAAAAATCAAGAGCATAAGAGGAAAAAAATCACATTTTATAACCTTTACTGCTTCATCCCTGAAGGCAATGATCATCAACTGGTGGTCCGGGAGCCAAATCAGGCCCATCACAGCTTTCTGTTCCACCCCTACAGTATTATCAAATTTAGAAAATTATTCATAGTAAACTTTTGTTTGGTTTTTTTGTTGTTAAATCCTTACAACTATAAATAACTCCCTGTTATCCAATCATAGCCAATAATCAACTAGAAAAACAAGTGAGTTTGAGTCGAACCCAGACATGGAAACATGACAGCCCCAGAAAGAAGTAGGCTCAATCAGTATCTAAGTTTGGCTCTTGTTGCTGGCAGCAATGTGGGAGATAGGGACTGATCTCACTCCTAAAGGCTAAGAAATACATACAGTCTCTGAAAAAAATAACTGTGTAATTACAAATGTGTTATTTGGACCAAATGTCTATGTTGTTTAGAATTATTGAAAATATGGTCCCCATAATGAATGTCAAGAACAAAACTTGGACAGATGACGCTGACGAACCCTTCATCAAGGGGTGAGGGTGGAGGGGTTGGGGAGCCCATCCTAAAGACATTAGGTGATAGACTGGGTACACCCTGGACTGGTTGCAAGCCAAGTCATAGGGCTGACACTCAGAGACAGGCAACCAGCCTTTACCTAGGGGTGATTTAGAATCGCCATTTAATCTGTTTTGACACATTTTTGGTCTGTGGGAGGAAACTGGAGCAATGGTAGGACCCAGGTGTGCACAGGGAGAACATGCAAACTGCACAGAGAAGCCCTGCCAACCAGGGCATCCATGCGTCTCGCTGTTAGGTCACAGCACTACCTGCTGCACCACCCTGCAGCCTCCTACTTTATTTCAGAGTAAAATGGGACAAATGTCCTCAAAGGCCTCAGACTTTTTACCACATTTTCTTTAGAGCCAAACATTTGTGACCCACTTTTGGGCCTCAACCCACCATTTAAGAACCACTGCTGTAAACAGGGTTTTGGAAAGTCCTCACCATGGGGGGAGTTTTTCCAAAAGGTGTGTTTTCAATGACCTGCTGTTTGTGTACAAAAGGCCAAAATGCAGCACAGAATAAGCCATTTTGAAAAGTACCTGTCTACGTGTAGCAAGTCCAGGATGAAAATGAGACTTTACTGAATAAACAGGAACGAACTGAAACTGTACTTTGTGTTTAAATAACTGAAATTAAGTAGAACTCTAGACAAAATAGCCTGAATTCTTGTTAAACACAAGCATATTTGGAGACACTTTCTATCCCTGCTCTTTGTCTCTGGCTTGTCAGTTTAAATTTGGATGAGCTTCTGACTGCAGAAGTTAAACTTTTGTCCCCTTTAAATAATTCATTTTGTGGTTATTTAAAAAAGTGGCCTAAGAACTTTCCTTAACTGTTCACAAAACTGAGACAAAAAACTATATAAACCTAAGATATTCTCTCAAAGAAAAAAGCAACCAACAAATCACCATCAAAACCCACTACACTAAACTTAAATTGAGAATAAATGGTTAAAAATATGAAGAAAAGGCTGATTTTGCTCCTTACCCTCTCTTTGTCCTGTCTCCAGACTCCCTGCAGCACGTCCTGGGGGAGTATGGACTGGTGAGGCCGATCAGTGTGGATGCAGAGGGCCGCTTCCTGTCGCACGCCGTCTCGGCCGGCCGGGCGGCAGGGGGGCAGCCTCGTAGGCGCCGGAGGAGGGAGGTAGGAGCAGGGGATGAGGAGTGGGAAGAGCCAAGAGAAGAAGAACCAGCAGCCCCTCGGGAAAGGCTTTACTACAACGTCACCGTCTTCGGCCGGGAGTTCCACCTGCGCCTGCGCCACAACTCCAGGCTGGTGGCCCCCGGAGCCAAGATGGAGTGGCGGGATGACAGCGACAGCACCCGGTACACGGAGCTTCTGCACGACGAATGCTTGTACGTCGGTGACGTCACAGACATGCCAGGAGCCTCTGTGGCTATCAGCAACTGTGACGGCCTGGTGAGTAGATGACCTGTGACCTCCGCTCTGCTGTTACCTTTATCTGAGTGCTGTGAGCTCGCTGTGGTCGTTTGTTTGGAGAAAATGACGTGAGAAAACGCTGGAAAAAGAGATGATGCATGTCTGAGAGTTCAGGGCAACACAAGCAAAAAGCAGTGTCATGGGATGTTGACCTTTGGCCTTTGTCTCTGTCTCTTTTGGGTCTTTCTGGGCACATCATATCTCAGGGATTTCATGTGGTCACGGTTGTGCTTTGCTGTTTTCTCTGATGTCTTTATGCTGGTGCAGCACTGAGCCTGTGTCATCCTGAGTCATGTTTGCATCGCTCTGCCTGTTTTGGTTAACTTGAGGCTTGAGGATTTAAAGGGATGACGTGATTTTGTGTGCCAATCTAAAGGTTGGCCTTTCTCTGGTTCCCTCTATAAAAAGCCTGCTGGTTTCTCAGTGGGTTTTTGGGGTTACTGCAGAAAATAGACTGTGGAGGAAGAGTTCGTGGCACTTAAATGTTTTGTTTGCCAAGATAATCTTCACAATGAAGCACTTCTGTCATACTTTTGAAGTTTAAATGTAATTGGCAAAAAAAAACCTAATGTACACAGGGTTCCCACATGTCCTGGAAAACGTGGGAAATAATTGATCAATTTTTCAATCATGGGAAACATATAGAAAATGAAGAAAAAAATAAAATGTCCTGGAAAAGCTTGAATTGTCCTGGAAAATTATTTACCTTCCTTCTGCCTTGTTAGTGAACAAAAATCAAACATAGGAAATGAAGTACACTTAGCCATAAAATATGGGTAGATAAAATAATGCAAGTAAAGGAATGAAATATAAAAACTCAACACAATGGTGACCAACAAAATATATTAATGAAAAAGCAGAGTAAATAAAGATAAAAAAATAAGTGTAAACCATGAATTTATAGTGGTAAGACACTACATAAAAACCAGACTAAAAAGATAGCTAGCTGACAATGTTCATGCCCGACAGTTAGAAATAAATAAATTTTAAGTTCGATATGATATGGTGGAGCTAGCTAGCTAGAGATATTGGTCATCAACGTCCTGGAACAGTCCTGGAAAATGATTTCTAGAAAAGAGTGGGAATCCTGTGTACAATATGGCGGACTGACTTCAGCATCACTGCTTCTAAGCTTTAGGCTTTTATTTCTCACTCTTAACTCCTCTAAGAAGGACCTTCTTCCAGAGGCTGTACAGACCAAGGGCAATGTGAGTAAAGGCAAAGTGACATATTTTCATGTCTATACTGTAAACCTCCAGGATGCTGGTTTAGTGGAGTGAGTAGCAACCGCACACCCTCCACAAGTCTTTATAAGAGGCCCATTTGCTGTCTGTCTTCCTCTACCCTCTCTACCCCTTTCCAAGTCTATATGTGGTCTCTATTCTGTCAATAAATGCCAAAAAATGTCTTTAAAAAAACACTCCACAATAGTCCAAATAGACCGGACATTAAGTGGCTATAACCTGTTACTAATTTAAACGGAACAGAAACTAAACAGGATCACCTGATTCTGTAAAGCAGAGAAGAACTTGGTGATTTTAACCAGTTAATTCAGGAGCGGATTCTGTACCAAACCCAATTCAGGACCAACTTATCTCAACAGTAAAAGCTTAAGCATTCACGAAACATCATCATACTGCAGCTCCAACGTGATCTTTCCCCAATAATTATGTGAAATCAATTGTCTTTGTCATTTTTGTGACTTTGGTCAAATAAAACGATTAGCTCTAAAACAAACACACGTTCAGGCAGGCCGCCACGGTGAATGTTTTTACTAACTGTGAAGTACATGCCAACAATGAGTGTTTTCATTGGTCGGTTATGGACTTACAAGACACACAATTGTCACACAATTTTCTCAACAAAAAGAAAAACAGTTGTGCTATTAATCCCCCTCTGACCTTTCAAAAAGTGACAACTTCTTGTCAGGCTACTGACAAAATGAATTCACCTAATCCCTTCTTCTGTTATTTCTTGACATTGGCATCCAATCAGGAGCAGCCAAAAGCCAACAAGAGAAAAGATAGGAAAATGTATGAAAATGAAAGGAAATGTAAGTAAAGTGATGTGGCCCTTTATAGCATTCAAGACAGAAATTGCATCCAACAAGCAAACAAACAAACAAAAAAGTTCTGGGGGAATATTTTTAAATATGTGACTAGTTTTTTGCTCCAAATTAATTGCATAATTTTCCTTGCATAATTTTTGTTTTTCTTATAAGAGCAAAATCTTGAGATAAACATATTGTGAGAAGGCTTGTCCATCCAATTTGTATTTATCTTTATGGTCATATAACTATAAGTATACTAATTTTCATAATCAGAGTATTTATGCACTGATAGCTCAGGCTGTTCTGAATGAACGATGTCTTTACCGTGATTGTGCTCAAGGGGTTAAAGCTTTACATTCATTATTACAAATATAAACAGGTGAGCTACAAATTAAAGAAAAAGTCTTGGAGTTTCATGGGTAAAGAATCCCTGAGTCATGTTTTTGCCCCTCTGTCTTCTGCCCCTTTTTGTTAGCTCATGAAGGAAGGATCTGGGCTATCGAGGGAATACATGATTTTCACAGTTAGCCCATCTCATGCTTTTACGATAACAGTTAGTTGACTTCTGCTGCTCTCCAAACAGTTTCACAGGGACTTGGCGAGTAGCCGACGCTGTAACAGAATTTAAATCCAAAGTGCCACCGTGGAATATTTTGGTTGCACAACAGTTGCTGAACGAGCCTGAATTGTGGATGCTTTTAATAGAGCTGACGACGAATAGAGGAAGAGGAAAAGAGATAGCAAACAGTTGGTGAATGGCTGTTGGCGAGGGAGCGAGAGCGAGAAGTGAGATTTGGACAGTGTGAAGACTCTGCACAGGAACTGCTGAGCTGAGAGGATGCAGAAAGATGGAGGCCCGAGGACGAGGCGGAGGGGACAAGAGCGAGGCTAAAGGAGAGCGAGAGCGGAGGGGAGAGGATGTGCTCTGACTGTGGGATGGAGTTCCCCTCATTAGGAAAAGTGTTCATTAGTCAGCCAGATCGGCCCACCGCTGGAGCTGAGTAGCAGCGACTGGATCCGTTTAGGGTTGAGGACACAGGGGACTGAGCGAGCAGCTGAGAGAGCAGGCAGGGAGCCAGCACAGCACAGGCCTGACATCCCCACTTAGCCTGATCCCACTGCTGCTGTGCCTTTCTCCAGCCTGTCATGCCACAGCCTATTGGCCGTTCTCAGGAAGCATTATTGTCTAAGTGGTCTTATTTACACATCACAACAGACCACCGGGTTGTTGTTGTCACTGCTCTGATGATTGGCTGTCTTGTTGTTGTTGTTGACATGGCCTTGTGTACACCGAGGCTGCTTGTATTTGCTGTGATTATTTGTTTAAACACCAGACACTTGGCTGTTTTCACATCAGTGTTAATTTTGACAGCACTTTTTAAATTTAGTTTTAGTTATAGTCTTTTGCCTAAAGTATCTTTTAGTTTTAGTCATAATGTATCATCTAAATTGTTTAATTTTAGTCTAGTTTTAGTTGATGAAATTTCACAACATTTTAGTCGACGAAATCTCCTGAAAATTTAGTCGACTAAAATACGAAGTGTAAAGGGTAGGGCATTTTTTATGTTTCCTTGAATTTCTGAAGTCATGTTTTACACTTGGATAAAGTGAAACATCTAATAACCCTTTATTGAACGCCAGTAAAGCTTGAATGTATAAATGAACAGAAACAAATTGAACTTTTGTGTGAAATGCAGTCACCTTTATTTAGGCTACCTGGCAGAGCATCTCAGTTACAATACCAGAACTGACAACAAACAGTGAACCTGCTCTACATGAATATATCAATTCATAAAGAGAGGAGCTCTGATTGGATCGCTCCACAACTTATCCCACCACCACCAAGCTAAGGCAGCTGTGATTGGATGTCCCTCTTAACTCATCCAACCTTTCCACACAACCAAAGTAGCTGTGATTGGGTATATTCCTAACTTTTCCCTACTTTCTACATGACCAAATTAGGTCTGATTGGATTAAGTCTCTGTCAAACATTTTCGTCTAGTTTTTATTTGTTGATGAAAATGTCAGTTAATTTAGTTTTGTCCATGTGCACTTGTTTTTGTTAGTTCCTGTCTAGTTTTCATCAGGGGAAAAAAGGTTGTTGACGAAAACTGAAGAAAATAATTAGTCAACAAAATTAACATAGTTTCACATGCAAGATCTGCACAAGAGCTGCCCCTGAAAGCCTCCAAAGTTGGTGAGGAGGTACCGCATGATGTAAAACGATAGATGAGTAATTGGGGTTTTTCACTTACCGTATTTTCCAGACTATAAGTAGCACTTTTTTTCATAGTTTGGCTGGTCCTGCGACTTATAGTCAGGTGTGACTTATATCTCAAAACATACATAATTTAACATGTTTTTAAACGTTTAATTCATACTGACAGACATGAACCAAAGGAGTATACATTACCGTCTACAGCCGCGAGAGGGCGCTCTAGGCTAGGCTAGACATAAACAAAATGCCCCCAAAATGAAAATCCTAATCTAACAAACTGTAGGTAGTAAAATATGCAGCGGTAATCGAGCAGAAATAAAGTTTGGAGTGAGTGAGAAACTTGAGAGGGACTGGCGAAAAGCAGAGGTTACTCTTACTTCAATGAAGAAAATGAAGAAAGCTAATCGCAGGCTGAAAGCAAGATGACCAGAGCTGGAGGAACGAGTCCACAGATGGGTGCTTGAACAACTCGCTGCCTGGAGAGACTTGTTAACGATGCAGTTACGTCTCCACGTCCTGGTAGCTGCCAAGGAGATGAATTAAAGGAGGCAGATGGGCCCTCTTGGTGTTACCGCTTCGTACAAGGCAACCACCTCTCCATCAGAGCACTAAATAAAGGTGACTTATAGTCTGATGCGACTTATATATGTTTTTTTCCTCTTCATGACGCATTTTTTGACTGATGCGACTGATGCGACTTATACTCCGTAGCGACTTATAGTCCAGAAAATATGGTAATTGGGATTTTTCACTACTTGTAAGAAGCTGGACTGAACTCGACTTTACTCGGTTGTTTTGGTTTTCCATTAGAGATCGTGCCTGGTATCACAGTTTTTTGTGTCTAGTCTAGATAGATAGATAAACGTTATTGTCCCTTTCTGGAAATTTGTCTTAGACAGCAGTGCTACTAGCTAAGGCCACGATATGCATATAAACCACTAGACAACATAAGTTACATAAACAAGAGGTTGGCGACAAGCATGGTCAGAAGTTAGTGCACAATAAGCAGTGAAAATAAGTAAAAACAACTTGAAATGGTTGAATAATCATACATAAATAAATCAATAGATAAAGCAGGATAACAATAACAGATAAGAGACTGGTGGCAGTAAAATAAGTTGAAAAATATATAAAATAATAACAACTGTGGGGAAGAATTACTCAGACTGTTTGTTGAGATGTGATATGGATGTTGGGAGAAAAGAGAGCTTATAGCAGTTTGTTTTGTGTTTGCTTGCTCTGTATCGTCTCCCAGAAGGCAAGAAGTTCATATTCCAGTGAAAGAATATGAGAAGAATCATTAAGAATTTTATACGTCTGGTTAAGTACAACACAATCGAAGACAAATGGGGGGAAGGGTGGTCTTTTTGGCCTATCACCTTCAGAGCAGATTATATCAGTTTACAGATTTTTGATTTACTCTGACTGGAGAGTGGGCCGAACCAGGCTTGGTTTCACCAACATGATTTCACTCCTGACGCCAAACAGTCTTAGCCTGTGAAGGAAATGCAGTCTTTGAGAAAGTCAACATGATCAGACCTTTTTAAAAAGTTGTCCATGACAGTACCCAGATATTTGTAGGAGACAACCCGCTCTATAATTCTGTTGCCAATTGCTACAGAGTCGTGTTTTTGTAAATCCCTTGGGTCAAAAACCATTCATCTTCTCAGTGCTCAATAATATTGCTATGTAATGCTGCTTGACTTCCCGGACTTATCTCTGCTTTGGATAGTTTGCTGTTTTGCTGCTTTCAGCTGTCTTTGGGACAAAATTCATTGCTTCAATGTGAAAACCCCTGAAAAAAGTATACCCATCGTGCAATGTACTCGTAGTTTTAGATAATAAATGGAAACCAAATTTTGACAACCTGACAGAGCCTCGTAAACTTAAGGTAAAACTTTTTGTTTGACCAAAGTTTTTTTTTTTTTTAATCTTAAAAGTTGTTGCTTTATCTGTATTTATATTTATTTTATCAAATCAGTCTCTCAGTGAGATTTATATTATTGCGTCATCATATTTACTCGCAGTTGAAGTCATGATAAGAAATGTGCTTAAAAAGGCAAAACAGTGCAAGACTGCAACGTAGCAAAATGCTAATGCAAGCTGTGCACTGACAGTAAGGCTTTGGTGAAGTGTTTTCCTTCTTTCTTTTTTATATTTTGCTTTTACTACACTATCTTTTACTAAAATACATGGACACTATAGAGAACGGTACTTAAATCGCAACTGGACCCTGTGTAATAACCATGGTCTCTGTCCGTCCAAGCAAGTAAAGGCTGCTTATAAAGGCCGGTGCATCATCAAAGATAAACATGATTATTAACCTGTGTTTCTGTTTTAAACTGTGCAGCCTTTAGGGCTTTATAATGATCATCAGTTTTGAAAGGTGCAGCTCTTCTTTCCTTTACGGTCACACATGATGCCATTCGGCCAAACAAATCCTTCACAGAGCCAGTGATTTGGAAACACTGACATCCCCACTTAGCCTGATACCAGGTCTATGAAGAAGGAGTGAGATTTTTTCACTAAGAGAATCAGCAAGGGAAGCTGAGCTGTGTCAGACCTAGAAAACTGAGTTTTTAACAGAGAAGAGAGAGGACTTGATACGCTCATTTTCCCCTCAAAGGACAGTTTAACTGCAGTTTGTATCAGTACCGCCCCGTTCATAATATGATAACCATTTATACAAGACAAAGCGCACATCTTTACTGACAATAAACTGATCCATGGACTCTGATAACAGTCAACTCAGATGATCTAACACACAGCCATAACACCCAGTGTTGTCTAAAGCCTTATTTAATAATAACTAATGTTGGGAATGCCTTGGTGGAGGTTTGGGCTCTCAGACTCTTCTAGTTACACAAGTCAGTACTTCGTCATTCATCATTCTTGACACTCTTCTTCACCACCAACAACGTCAACTCTGCTTCATTCGTACATGCTTATTTGTGATGAAGTTTAAACCTTTTATTACTATAATAACAACAGGCAGCCTGGTCTTTTTTGTCAATAAATGTTTGAGGAAATGTACTTTGATTACATTTTTTCACTCTTTTTTTCATGAGAGATAATAGTAAACAATTCTGGCAAGTATTTGTCATTATTATGTTAAGAATGCTTAAAACAGTGTGTAATTACAAGAAAAAAATAAAATACGGCAAAACACAGTGGAAATACATCCAAAGAACGGCAACAAAACACTCCAGAATTATATTAATGCTATTATTTACAATATTTTTTACATTATTTACACAGAAAATACTGAAATCCACCGATAAATCACTCACAAGCTTGGCTCTGAATCCTCTCACTCTGCTCTCCGGCTCAGCTCACTTCCCATCCCTCCCCCTCAGGCCATCCAGCCTTTACCGTAATGATCTGTATTTCACTGGAAAGCTCCATTTCCCAGCTTTCAGAATCTGTTGGGATTTTTTGGATTGTGTGAATACTTGAGGAGTTACGGTAATTTGAATCATGCATGTCATTTTCTGTTTTCGGCGGCAGCTTTGGCGTATAAGGGTTAAGGCTGCAAGGGGGCCAACCCTACGCCCTGAGGCTCCGGAGGCAAGGGACACCAACCCCCTTCTGTTGTGTTACCACCTGCCGTAACCGGCGGCAGTGCCCCAGGAAACCAGCTTGCATGTCTCAGCTACCAAACCAACCTTCAAGTATGTTTTGGTTGGGACTTGGACCGGCCAACCTCTGGTCCCCATCCCAAGCTCTTACGAACAGCTGCCATGCTTGTTAATTTAATCATGAAATGGTCTTGAAGTTTCAGGGTAACCTAAGTGAAAATTTCCAGATTTACTTCTTCACACTTGTCCCTTACAGAAGGAAGATTTCCTACAGTTTTCCTGTCAGACAGAAAAAGTACTTGAAGGCTAGCTGGGAGATTTCTGCTGTTTGGGCTTCCACATCCTGCTTAACCCAAGTCTTCATAAATAAAGGGGATTTTGTGCATGCTTAAATAGGGTGCATAATAACAACAATATGAAAAGCAGGTAATGAAACTGTAATTCAGAATTCCTCCCCATTCTCCACACTGCTGAAGCCTCGGATGCCCCTTGAATAAACTTCACCCACACATGCACTGACTGTGAATTTCGTCCTTTCCCACTTACATCAGAGTGACATTACAAAGAGATTTCTGCGGGCCATCTCCAGACAAAATAATGATCAAAGAAGTGGAAAAAACCTCCTGACTTTAACACGGACATGTGTGTTGGTATAGGACCATCCTTCAAAACCTGCTTATTGACTGTAATTTTGTTCCTTTAATTCCCCAATTGTGGACATATTTAAGTAATAAACAATGTCATAATGAATATATATTGCCCCATTCCATTAAATGGGGAGAAAGGAAAGAGGCTTTTATTAATCTCCATCCACTTATATTTAATTTCCCTCCCCCCCGCCCCTGAACAACTCGTGTCATAACTAATCAATTCTTACAACCTCCTCAAGCATGCCAAGAGCTGCAGCCAAGCCTCGTCAGACTCGCCTCGATCTGCCTTCTGAAACCCAGCAGAGCCACGTAGGCCAGCTCTGCCCCGCTGTGCCCACTTCCTCACTGACCTGGGATCCCAGCTAGAGCTCTCCATGCCCTGAGTTTCCGTTCACAGTAAAAAAAGAAAAACCTCCTGCTGGCTGTGATCCAGGGTGTGTGAGCAGAGGAAGAGAGAGAAATAGACAGGGGCAGAGAGGGTTCAGACCTAAAATACTAAAAATAATGGCAAACAGACAGAGGAGGGAGAGTAAAGAGCTCAAGAAAATTTGATTCACTGGGATAAATAAGAGAGGGTGAAGGAGCACGGAGCGGAGATAAAATGGACAAATGGACAAATGACCTTTGGTGGGATTGAATTCAGAGAACAGAGGCTGATCAGCAGCACACAGCAGAGTGAGACCACAGGAGAGTGTCTGTGAGTTTTTGCTGCTATACCGGGGTGATGCAGATTTAGCTGCAGCTGAAACCATGTGTGCTTGTATGAGTGAGTGCAGCGATCAGAGGGGCTGACTACATGACTCAAATGAAAGATACACTGATGAGCCTAACAGGATTCACCTCAATGCATGAACGAAAGTGAGTGGAAATCAAATTTTTGCAGACAAATTGAGGTGAAATGCTTCCTTGTGGCTGTGAAATTGTCAATTACTGGGACATCACAGGAGCAAAGCTTTTTTAGATGTTGTTTATGAAAGCCGTTTTCTTTCTTTTGTTACCTAAAATATGTAAATCTGACGTGAAAATTGAGCACTATATTCTATTTCGTTTGAACACCCAACCTGGGAATAAAAAAACAAAAATTCCTTTTTTTTTAAGAAAAAAAAGAACACAAGAACAAATGCCTTTTTGACTTTTACGCAATCTTTAATGTTCTTTACATATTGTATGTTTTAGACTTCCTGCCCAGGGACCACAGATGCAAATTACCTTTATAGCTTATGCTGGCTCAACAGTGTTGTGCATGGTCCCTGTCAAATAAACCAATAAACTAAATCAAACTAAATCAAACTAGAAAGCACTCAGAGAGCACAAACCTCCACCAAGGTAGCTCACATATTGCTGCTTCATCTATAAGCAATAGTTCCATGATAAAGTTACCATCATAATATGATTCATGACCCTGAAAACCCACACCTAGCACTCAGAATCATGTTGATATCACTATTAGTTAGGCAGTTATTGAGCAAAAACGATTGTTCGCTAATGGCGGTTATCTGGATCACCACCAAAATCTAATAATTTTTAAGTTGGGCCATTACCAACATCTCCTGAAAATTTCAGCAAAATCCGTCCAGGAGATTTGTGTAATCTTGCTAACAAACAAACAAACAAACGCCGGCAAAAACCTACCAGTGAGAAGTCCTGCTATGGTTTTGTCTGCAGTTCTAGCCCATTAGCTTTGAGTGCAGAGCATACACTGTTGAATGAATGCAGAGTCGTTGAAAACATGGCACTGAGCAGTGCTGAACTGACCAGTGACCCCAGAGCAGACTGACTGACTGATTGAAGCAGACTGGGGAAGGAAATCTTAGGCTGTGTCCACATGCATGCAGGTGTTTTTAAAGATGGAGGTCTGTCTGTCCACATGTAAACAGCATTTTAAGTCTGGAAAACTTCAGCCAAGGTGAAAATTTGTGAAAATGTTGTTTTGTCTCCATGTGGACAGAGAAAACAGAGTTTTGGACCTCTCGGCTGGTTAATGTCACACCATCTCTGTTGTTTAAATGAGTCACATCAGACATTGTCTGACTGTTTCTGTTTTAAAGTGCTGATAACTGGATTATTTACATGCCAACACAGACTCTCTGTCACTCCTCCTCTCTGATGCTGGATTAAAAACATTCCTGTGATTCAAACCCTGCTGACATTTTGGACGAGACCCGGTGTTATTGTTTCACAAGTGACCGTGTTGACTGGTGACCCATGGCTGCTTGCGTCTGTGGTTGCCATGGTTACAGCAGTCGTTGAAACAAACAGTAGTGATTAATTACAGGATGTGATCAACATTATCAGATATGTTACTCAACACGCCTGCTGTCACCAGTTAACATGGTCACAAGTTAAACCATAACACCAGTCAGACATGGTGGTTGGAGTAGAAATAAACATAAAGCTTCTTTTGCATAGAAATTGCAAAATGCATATTTTGGACATAGTTAGAAGTAGGGTTGTCCCGATACAACTTTTTCACCTCCGATACGAAACCGATATTGCAGCCTTGAGTATTGGCCGATACCGATATCGATCTGATACGATATCAGCAGGAATTATACATGTTTTTATTACTTATATTGTAGTATGGACTGTAAGAAAAGGCTTGATCAAGTGAGATTACTCAGACAGAGAGCAGTAGCCAGCAATAGTAGGTATGAGAAAACCTGACCCATACAATTAAATAAAATAAATAAAAAATAAATTAGAAGACCCTGAAAAGTAAACTAAATAAATCCAACAAAAACAAAAAATATATATTTTAAAATTGCAAAATAACCACTGTGTTTAACTTCAACATAAGCATATTGTAAAACTGAATTAAATGAATTAAAAAAAAATGAGAATGGACTGCTTGTATCCGGGTGCTTATATCGGAGATTTTAGATGCAGGCCGATATAATCCAATATTTGTTTTTTTGCTGATATCGGACCGATATCAATATCAGATCGGGACACCCCTAGTTAGAAGGTAATAGAGTTTAAGAGTGCATTTATGCATTTTTGTAATTTTGTGTAGAAAGGGTTTTATTAAAAAACACACCGTGTGGATGGGGGTCTTTTTAAAAACTGAACACGGGTGCCTCAGTTTTTAAAGAGGCCTCATGCAACTGTACGGTTGAGAATAATTAATTCTTAGTTCTTTTATTTAGCGCCCTAATATGCTTCTTTTAGAAATAAAGATTTTAAATTAGATTAAATTAAATATTGTCTACAACTGCAATCAATGCATTCTGATAAGATAGACATATAAAAAACAATCAAAATGTCTTTTAAGATCAGCAAATCAAAAGCACTATATACTCATACAGAGCAAAAATCTGTTTTACAATTACATGCTCAGCCTTTCTGTGAAATTCAGATTAGAAGATTAACCTGCAGAAAAACAAGCAGCCACTGGACTGAGTATTTTGAGACTGTGCTGTTTCCACAGCTTTTATTTCCAGCAGGACATCTCTTCAAACGCTGGGCTCTAAGATCCTGATCTTTGTTGTATAAATTCATACGTACGTGTGAGCCTTTGAACCGGCGGCCCCTCGTGTGGTCTCTCCTGCAGCCTCACCTCTCAGTTTCTGCTCAGAGATGTGGAGGCTGCCGGCTCCGTCGTGGGTGTGAGGTCAGGTGCACTCGTGTGTGTGTGTGTGTGTGTCTTTTGGGGATCTGATGTGGAATGTTTTGTGTCAGCAGAGATCCGTCTTTTCCTCCTCCTAACAGAGACAGAGTGAAGGAGACCGAGCGTAAAAATCTCAAATTAAATCAAAATAATTCTGTCACTGTTACTGACTGAAGAAGTCGAGCAGGGACTGTCATTTTTTACTCCGTGTGTGCTCAGTCAGACTGAGGCGGTGCTGTCTGAAAACAGTCAGAGATGCATTTGATTTCACATTTATTCAGTCAGCTTATTCAAATACTCTACCACTGCTTTTCAGTATTCTTGAATGTCGTGAATATTATTGCTGTGATATATCTTTATATGAAAATAGTTTGACAAGATTGTAAATCTGGTGCTGCCAATTTTGTGACCTTGATATAATCGCGTAGTTTGATTCCCTCAACCATTAAACAATCTTTTTTATTGAACATTATTCTGTGAATGATCATTAAATATCTCATGTCACTTAGAACTGTTAAGTGAAATATACTCCTCAAATAACATTATTTCAATTGATTATTTCTCCCCTTTAATAATACACATTATATTGTATTTTATATCATAGGATAGCCTGATTAATTACCTTTACAACCAAGTACAGCTTGTAAGGATTGTGCATTTGTGGAATGAGCATCACAGCTAAATGTGGGGGTTGTGCCCTCAAAAAATATGCCGAATCCTCTCGTCCTTTAGAAGAAGGCCTACGGTTCCTCAGTGAAGCAAGGATCATCTTGGATGTTGTCTTGAAGGGATGCCCACTTTGCAGTCTGTCTTTGACTTGTCAGATGGAAAGAACTTAATTTTTAAATGTATATTTATTATTTTCAAGATTATAGAAAGTACAAAAGATATACAATAAATACCCCCCTCCAAAAAAAAAAAAAAGGCAACACAAAAGAGCTACCAGATAAAGTTGTCAGTACAACTTAAATGAATGCAATATCATTATTAAGTACGTGATCTGGTGCCATGGAAATGCCAGTAAAGTACAAATAATCACTTAGCTGTTTTTCAGATCGTCAGTGAATGGGCCCCATATGTCCAGGAATCTGTTTTGAGTTTTGATTTGTGGAAGCGAATTCTCTCCATTTGGATAATTACTATCATTTCACTGAGCCATCTCCTAAAGCAAGGAGGAGAAAGACTTGGTTTAAGTTTGAAATGGTACCAGGGCACCAAATAATCTGCCACTCTGCACACCAGAACACCAGCTTCCAGTTGCAGTGGATGTTGGATAATTGTTTGGGGTGTCACACACACACGTCCAGCTGTGTTGTTCATTCCATGAATGCACGATCCTTACAAGTTACCTTACCTTGTTGTTAAGGTGACTAATCAGGCTTTCCTGTGATATAAAATACAATATCAGTGTGTGTTATCAAAGGGGACAAAGAGTCAACCAAAATAACAATTTTAATTTGGAGTAGTAAAGAAAATTCATTAAGGTAAAACTAAGTAATGCCAAACCTTCGAAACTCTTAGCAGCAGTTGTTTATATATGTTACTATCAACTCAAAAAACTCACGTACTGTTATCTCTCATTCAAAAATAGCATCATCATCGCCAACATAGAGCTTAACAACTATTTTTTTATGTTAAATGTTATGTTTCGCAAATAAATCATACATCAAAACAAAAAAAACAGAAATGTAACGTGCATTAAATTTTAGCATTTTCTATTTTCTCTTAACTTTGACCTGCGCGGGGTCAACGTTTATGTTGGTGCACTGATGCCACGTCTTTATCAGCGCTCTACAGTGTCACATGATCAAAAAGCAAATCACAGAAGTGTACATGTTGAACATATCAGATAAGTTTAAGAGATAAATAAAGTATTAAATATACATTTAAGAATAATTTTCTCATATTAATTAATTGATTTTACCAGCTCCTAATTGAGTTAGGAGCTGGTGAAGTTGGGCTAGCTGAAGACGTCTGGCTTCGAATGGATAAATCCCGACCAAAGGGGGCATTCCCAGTGAATACGTTTAATTTAATTTAATTTGCAACGAGGAAATCTCCCAGTTCTGAGATCAACTGGAACGCACCATTACACCCGGGGCAGCTAGTTTAAGAGATAAAGTATTAAATATACATTTAAGAATAATGTTCTCATAATAATTATTAATGATAACTATTGTCAGGAATAATTACGAGTCAGAAGTACATGTATGTAGATCTAACTAAACTATAAAATGTATATTAGTCCAAAAGTTCAAATCAAAAGTAGCCCTTTATAATACTTTTATACAATACATCTTATATAAAAGTATTATAAAGTACATACATCAGTATAATACATCTTTTTGGTAGCTCCCAGGCTGAAAAAGGTTGGTGAGTCCTGTGTTGGTCATGAACTTTCCTCAGATTAATGTTAAAGATGTGCCAAAAGTATTTCTCTGTAATGTACAATCCCAGAAGTAAGTGTGTGTAGAAAACAGGATTTCCAAAGTTTCACCTCTGAGGGAAGCAGCCGTGGAGTAAATCTGGATGGAGCTGACCCGTGCCCAAAGTGTTGGATAATGTAAACCATTATACTTTGCATTTAATTACTGGTCATGGCGATCTCTTAAACCACTGTAGTCTGCAGGCTGCTGCTAAGTGGCAATCTGTGTCTGCAGACTGCAGTATTGGTTTTTCTGCCATGAACCCTCCTTGGGCTGGTCTGGTGAGTTAGAATCAAAACATGACCTCGATCTGGAAATACTCTTCAAGTCTTTGCCCTCATCATCACAGTCAGTCAAAACAGCTGTGAAACTAGCCCCAGCCTCTTCCTGCTATTGTTTGAGCTGATTATTGTGAGAAAATAGCTCTCTTGATCAATTAAACGGCTTCTTAGTGATTAAAACTTTCAGGAGATCTAAGTGTGCTCCCTTTTTTGGGTTTGACAGCTCCGTGTGTGTACAGTTTGTTTATCTCGCTGTAACAATGTTGACGCTGCTGTCACTCCTGAATAAGATATTTTAAGACACAGACAAACACAGGTTGCAGTAAGTTGTCACACACATAACCACGTGCTCTCGTCACAAAGCTTCACATCTTCATGTCGCTGCTGAGGCTTCCTGTCTTCCAGATGTGCAGAGCTAGATATAATCAGTGAGTCCTGACAAATGGTAGGGCTGTTCAGGTTTCTGTGGGAAAAGGCGCTTACAGGTGTGGGGAGCTGGGAGGCTGGAAATACAGTCCAGTTGGGTGAGAAGTGTTTTTTAAATGTGTGTGCTCCTTACGTCTATGTTAATGTACATCTGGAAAAAGAATGTGTGTTTCCATAGCTGTGAAGTTCACAAATAAACAGAAGAGACACCTCTGTGGAGGTGAAAACTTGGTGCTTCAACACGTTAACACACCGATTGTTTGGACAGACGGCAGAGAAAGGCAGAGATCCTATTAACTGTTTTTACCTCTCTGCGTGGTGAAGTCCTGAGCACTAGAGCTGAACGATTTTAGGAAAAGATCTAATTGCGATTTATCAGGCAGATATTGCGATTTCAGTTTGATTCACTGTGTTTACAGTATAGACAACAGTAAGGAAATCAATGATCAAAAGCATATAACACATTATTCATCATCTAATATTGATGATTAATAATCTGCTTTCATTATTTAGGGGATACTTCAGCTTCTACTCCTAAACAGAGGCTTTGTGTTGTCCACCAGCTTACCAGCACTTCTGCAAATGCAAATTGCTGCAAATTTAAAATAGTTGACACAACAGATCCTGGGTCAGTCAGGAGTGCTGCAAAAAAATGCAGCTTTGGCGATCACGATTGTCTGAAGTTGTGATTCCGATCAGAAAACGATAAATCTTTCAGCCCCACTGAGCAAATAATTAACTTATGTCTACTCCAGGCTCTGTCCACATGTAGGTGAGTATTGTTGAAAACGGGGCTTTTTCTGTGTCCTTCTGTTCATGTGTGCGCGGCATCTAAGGTAACTGAAAACATATTTTGGAAAACTCGCGCCAAGGTAGGGATTTAAAAAATCGGTTAGGATGTCCCCTTGTGAACCAGGAAACAGCGTTTTGGTCACTGATGCATCACACTCGACGCTGACCTCTCCTCGGAGTGAGGCCACTAGGCCGCTCCCTCACTGTGATGCTGTGATGCAAAATCTGACACTGAAATTTCAACGTTTGTTCTTGAATTAAAAAAAAATAATAATAATAAAATAAAACAGTAAATTGAATGAAAATAAGTGTAAAAGATTTTTTCTTCAATTTAAATATACTTTTGATTCAGCTCTTTAACTATTTAAATAAAATGTTTAATTTCAGTTTTTACTCTGTGTAATATTTTCAGGTTCAAATCTTATTTTTTCAGTTTTGATTTCTTTTTTTCACCTTCAGCTTCAAACTTTTGTCCCTGTTCTGGCGTGGAGGGGGCGTGGCATCGATTGTAGGATTGTGAGCATCATAGCAAATCATCCTCAGATGATGATGCCTTAAAACTCAAGAATAAACATTGAAATTTCAGTTTCAGATTGTACTTTTTCTGTCTTTATTTTCAAATTACAACAGTTTTGGCCTGGATTTAGCTCCATAATGCTGCTTTAAAAACTTCCAACAATACAAATGCTACCGATGTTTGGATGAGACCCGGTGTTATTGTTCCACAAGTGACCGTGTTGACTGGTGACCTATGCCCACTTGCATCTGTAGATGCCATGATCACAACAGATGTTGAAATGAACAAGAGTATGCAGGTAATCTTTTAAATAAAGGATTTGACCAACATTATCAGGTATGTCTCAAAGTTATATATATATAGAAGGACTCAATACACCTTCTGTCACCACTTAACAAATTCACAAGTTAAACCCTAACACCTGTCAGAGTTGTGGTTTGAGATGTGAAAGTAAAACAGCCGTTACATAAAAAAAAGTTTCATCTCAAAGGCATCGTTACAGTTTAAGATTAGACCAGGCAACATATTTCCAACCTTCTGTTGTCCAATTTTGATGAGCCTATGTGAGCTGTAGCCTCATATTCCTGTTCTTAGCCGACAGGAGTGGCACCTTCGGCTGCTGTAGTCTCTCTTTCGGACCATTCTCTGTAAACTTAGAGATTATTGCACATGAAAACCCCGGAGATCAGCAGTTTCTGAAATACTCTGACCAGCCTGTCTGGCACCATCAACCATGCTACATTTAAAGTCGCTTGACTCACCTTAATTATCCATTTTGATGCTAGGTTTGACCAAGTTGACCACATGCCTAAATACACTGAGTTGCTGCCAAGTGATTGTCTGATTAGTTATTTGTGTGAAAAAGAGTTGACAGGGTGATCTAGTAAAGTAGCTAGTGAGTGTATGCGCTCTTAATGCCAATGTTCCATCCGTTATCTATACCTGTTAACCCAGCTGACATTGGGCAAGAGGCAGGGTACACCCTCGAACGGTCGCCAGCCAATCGCAGGGCCACATAGAGAGACAGACAGCCATTCATGCCCACATGCATACCTAAGGGCAATTTGGAGTCACAAAACAACCGACATTGCAAGTTTTTGGTCTGTGGGAGGAAGCTGGGGTGCCTGGAGAGAACCCACGCATGTACAGGGGGAACACGCAGTATCCACACACAAAGGCCCTGACCAACAGAGGAATTGAACCAGCAACCTTCTCGCTGCGAGGCACATGCTCTCCCTGCTGTGCTACTGTGCTGCCCTAAAGCTAATCTTAAAAAAATAAAATGAAAACACACTAGACGACGTATATTATGCATTAAATGAATATCAAGATGGGAAAACTTAATAAAAATGTAAAACGTAATGAAACTTGTTTACAGTTACTGTTTATTCTCATTAAGTCAGAAATCAGTCCAGGTTGTTCACAAATAAGACAGTGATGAAATGCAAAACAAGATTTGATATAAAAATTCAGAAGGCGTCCCCTGCAGCAGATGGAAATCCCTGGCATGGCAAAGTTTGGGAACCGCTGGTCTCTTGTGTTTTCTTGGAGTATTTTAACTTTTGAATATCGGCTGAAGCGCTCTCCTACGTTCCCAAAACCAGATAAGATTCAAAAACTGGCTGGTTGGTATCCAGCCTCACTGCCTTTTCCTCTCCCTCCTCTCCTCTCATGTTTCTTGGCCAGCAGCGTTAGCAGCGAGCAGGAGAGCTCTCCTAATGATGGTACTAAAAGAGTCGGGAAAATGACAGAGAACGAGAAAGAGGAAGAATGTGGCAGACAGCTTTTTGCTCCCCAACACCCACAGATTCAGAGCTCTGGCAAAAAAAGAAAGCGACAGCGTGAGACAGTGTTTCTTTAGTGAGCCGCCTTTGTCTGTTTTTAGCTGCAGCTCTGCTCCCGAGCATTGATCAGATGAGTGATGCTAAGGGTTAAGAGTATTGCCCGTTGTCTGTGCTAGGAAAAAAAAAAAAACTTTGGAGCCAGAGAGCTGCATGCAGATCGTTCTGGATTATGTTATGCATGCTCTCTCTTGGTACAGTGTGGGCTTCTTTATTGCTGGCAGGTAATTAGCGCTGATTCATGCAGGTGTTGCCCTTTGTATATCCTGATGTGTGTATTTATGTATGGCTGTGCTTCACTCTGCTCATGTGTGTTATTAGTGCACAGCAGGCCTGCTGGCAGGTGGCGGTGTTATTTCGGTGCTTTCATTGAAGAGACTCGACATCAACAGTGAGCAGAAATGCCAGAGCATTGACAGGTGTTGTATTTATTTCTTTTCTGTGGGCGGGAGCTGGGAGACAGCAGCGTCTCTGCTAATACAACAGGAATAATCACACGTCTTCATCAGCTCAGGATTACATTACTTATGCAATATGAGGATGTTTGGATTTAATGTAGAAAGAATCAGAAATGTTTGGTGATGTTGAGGCTAAAACTGCAGTAGACTTTTGATTTATGAAGTCCGACACCCTTGGCCATCAATTTGTACCTTTGATTTTACTGCTGATTTAGTCATAAACATGCTTCATACATCTCTGGATGTATGCATGTGTACATATTAGGCTTGTGCTCAAAATATAGATGTGGCAAAATACCCTCATGCACTTTTTGCCGATACGTGTATTGATACTGATTCTACAGGAACGATACGGCCTCAGATGCTGTGACAGCTGTTGTTGATACACTTTGGTGATGTTATCAATGGCACAGTTCAAAGTTGAAGCCAAACTTCATGAAAGAAGCACATGTTAAAAATTTGAACTCAGATCTAAAATCTTTGAGGACCTAAATTTAAGTGTCTTGAGTTGTAGAACAACCTTTTTATTTTTGCAATGAAAAAACAAATTTAATGTTGTCAGTAATTATGATAAAGGCATAATAAATGTCCATAATTCACACTTAACGGAATATGTATCAAATTGTAGCCTCAGTATCGGGATACCTATCGTATTGTGAGGTTGCATGAAATAACCAGCCCTATCACATATTGTATGTATTTGCATATATGCATATATGTGCAGCTATAAAATGAAGAGTATGGCTTCAGCCTGCTCTATTGTAAAGTGCCTTGCTAAGAACTGGTGCTAAACAAAGAAAGATTGATTGATTGATTGATCAATTAATTAATGATGTAGTGGTATGTATAATTCAAATTATCATTCAAGGTCATTGAGTAGAGATAGAGATTGAAACCCTTTCTCAAGAAGAGCTGTTTTTACATTAAACAAATCCTGAAAATCAGTAACAATCGAGATTTTAAACACTCATTTTATCACAGTTTTAAGAACTCTAGCAAATCGCAGCTAATTTAACATCAAACCTAGCATTGTCTTATTTTTTTTAGCTTTATTGTTCAAATTAAACATCAAGAACAGGTCAATGTAAAAATTCAAGTAGCCTTTATTAAATAGAGTAAAGAGATAGTAGATGGAGGCAAAAGGGAGTGTGAGGGTGAAGAAGACACACAACAAAGGGCTCAGACACAGAACTGAACATATTATGGTTGCAGAGTTTGGTACATGGGGAATGCTAGCTAACCATTCAAGTATCGGCACCCTCAGAAACTGACTTTGGTGAGAAATTATGAATAAATGGTCCAGAGAACAAATACGTACATGGTCTGTGAATCTTGTCTTTCCACCACTGATAAAAAAAAGTGTTGATGGAGTTTATTAATCAAGACTTTGAACATTAAAGCTGACTGTACAGCGTCTATCTTAAAAGAAATATTAACATAGTTCTTGAGTAGCGCAGTTTGATTTAAATGTAGTGTTCATTGTTTGTTTGTCTTGTACCGTACTAGAGGACATGTTGATGGGTCAAGACTCCACCTGCTGCTGGAGTGCAATGTTACAAACTAAGCTTCAGACAATCCCAGAATGTATGGAAATGATTAACCTCTAACTCAAATGAAATAACACAAAATACATAAAAACTTAAGGCTAAATGGCGCAGCAGGTAGTGCACGTGCCTCACAGCAAGGAGGGTGCTGGTTCGAACCCCGTGTCAATCAGGGCCTTTCTGTGTGGAGTTTTCATGTTCTTCCTGTGCATACGTGGGCTCTCTCCGGGAACTCTGGCTTCCTCCCACAGATCAAAAACATGCTCATTAGGTTGGTTTGTGACTTTAAAATTGCCCTCAGGTATGAGTGAGAGCTAAATGGTTGTCCGTCTCTCTTTGTGGCCCTGAAACTCCAGAAACTACAACCCTGAAAGGGATAAGAGGTGTAGATGAGAGAAGGATGGCTGTATAAAGGTAGTCAGAATAAAGTCGTATGTCAGTGTGGGTGAAGGGAAGTCAGACTTTAACAAACTTGATGACTGGAGAATTGGATCTTTTCTGACTCTAATATCACTTTGCCATGAAGTAGGTGAAGGGGGCGGTGGTTTCTTCCATGACAGAAGTATCCTCTGACAGGCTGGGATCACATTTGCTTGTTTTGTTGAAATGCTTTTTGTCGAATTTAGAAAGATTACCACAGTTACTGGGGATTGTTCAATTACTTGTTTAAATATAGCTGACATCACATACTCTCTCAGTCTGGGACATGACCTAAACATGTGTGAGATGGTATGGAGCCTGGGAATATCCATTACAAGTATCTGAATTGTTGGGGTATATCTTGGCAAGTCTATTTACTATAATGTACTCTTTTGAATTGTACTTATTGGAACCTTGCACAGCATCAAGGAGATTCAGTTCATAAGGCAAAGCAGTGCAGAGTTCTGTTTCCCGTTCTGTTTTAATCTTGAGTAACCCTTTTCTTTTCTTAACTGCAGAATACTAAATCTTATTCTGGGTTTCTCCAGGCTGCTTTTGAACTGGCTAATGTGTCACTCTCTGTGGGACTTTGCTTTGGAAAATTTAAATGTGGAGTTTTTAAGTCTGCAAGCTGTGGCTTCGACCTGGTGACAGCTCAGACTAAAAATAGGCACAGGAAAAGTCAATCTTCTTCCTGATGCCTCTTTGCTTTAGAGGGTGATATAGAGCTGACATGAATAATATCTGTTTCAGTTAAAAACTCTTTACACTATACGGAAGATTAAAGGCTACAAAACACATCAGCCGCCATCATGTTGGCATAAATCTCATCCAGCAGAGGCCTTAATCATAAGAAAGTGTTGACGGAGCGGGAGGCCAATCACAATAATGGCCCCAGAAATACACTAAACGCCAGCGACACGGACACTTGCGCCCGCCATGCCCCTGGAACACGCTCAGTCATTACCTCCACATTAAGAGTCGATAAAGAAGGCAGCTCCGGGGCCGAGCCAACTCATCCATCCATCCAGCCGGCCCCGCAGTTAAGCTCGGTCAGGCGTGGCAGCTCGCTTGGCCCTACACTGTGTTATTCCACCCCGGGTCACACGATAAGCAGCTCTCAACTGTAATCAGCTCAAATTGAAATGATGACATCAATTACAGCACGGCGCACAGCTGTTATTGACCCCAGCCCGGTCTGACAGAGAGGGCCAGGCTCTCTGAAAGGATAAAAAAAGAGGGGTTATGGTCGGTTAGGGGAGCGCCTGCAGGAACCGCGTGGTGCGAGGGAGGGCCGGGTGCGGAGAGAGGCACGGCATGAATGGAGGAACAGACAGCGAGAGAGAAACGTGTTCTCGGTATCTGATTGCAGGTTCCACCCTGCAGCGTGTCTCCACTCAAACACACAATTACTCAATCTAGAGCTATTATCAGACAGAGAGAGGAATAGAGAGAGAGAGGGAGCGAGCAGGCCCATTTTGAGGAACACTATACAGAGAGAAGGAGTGCTTTTACCAGAGCTGTGATTACTGCCGCTCACTCAGTGCACTTAACCAGCCCCCTCGACTCTCTTTCCTCTCTCTCTGTCATTCACAGAGCGCTCGCTCACAGCACATGCTTTGTTTGAGTGGTTCAAATAACAGGATTCATCACAGAAAATAGAGCAGAGGAACCCCAATGATTACAGGGAAAACACCTCTGTTATGTCATGATTACAGCCGCTTATGTTGATACTAAAATAAACTCCAGCTGAGTGAATCAAGCAGAGGAGGGAGTGAGCTGTGGCGTGATGTCACTGCTGGGTCTCCTGGATCCTGTGATGCCTCTGGGATGTCCCCCTTGTTTGATTTTAATGTGACAGACGATACGACAATATATAGTCACACACTCCTTGGGGATACATGTATCGATATTCTACAGAATCGATACGGCCTCAGTGTTTACCTGCTTGAAGCTTGCCCCCCACCTCACGCAAAATTTCGGGAAAATAGTCTGATTCATTTGTGCTGCTACTGATTTATAGACAATACACACTTTAATTTCTGGAGATGAGGTCAAACCCCTCCTTCACAGGGCCGTAAAACACTTTTAATTATCATGCAACTCAATTAAGCCCCTGCCATGTCTTTTTTCCCCTTATATTTCATAATTAACAAAAGGTAGTACACTTGCCTTACCTGGTCATCATTTCTTGATAGATCTTCCTTGATTACCTGCTTCAACTGTCCTGTCAATCAAAAAACATGTCTGAAATACCAATAAAAAGATCAAATTCCACCGCTGTTCTTCATTTGAAAGAAGGATCATGCCCTGCACCTTTTTTGTCACTAAGGTGCACTCATATAGGCTAGTTTAACTGTGGGATAAATTAAAAAAAAAACCTCCACAAGCTCTACATGAACCTTGTTAGACTGCATCCAAAACAAATGAAGAGGGTAACATCAGCACGGTGGTGCCATCATCACCGGAAATTACAGTGTGTAATATCTATAACACCGTAGCAGAACAAAGGAAAATTTTTACAGCACAAACCAACACAAATGAAGCACAAACGAAAATAGACTATTTCCCGAAATTTCACATGGGGTGAGGGGCCACCTTCCTGCAGTTTAAATGTTTTGACAGTTGTTGTCAGTACACTTTGGCGAATGTTAACAATGGCACAGTTTAAAGGAGAAACAAAGTTACATGATGAAGCACATGTTCCAGATTTGAAGTTTTTTTATGTAGCACTTTTCACAGACAAGAGTCACACAGTATTTTACAACGAAACAACAGAAAAGACAGAAAAAGAAAAGAGAAAATAAAAATAACAAGAACATCCATCCATCATCTATACCGCTAACCCCTTTTGCGGCCGAGGGGGTCTTCAGCCAACTTCTGCTCACTCAATGTTCTCTCTCTTTTGGACCATTCTCTGTGAACTTAGAGGTGATTGCACACAGAAACCCCCGTAGATCAGCAGTTTCTGACATACTCAGACCAGCCTGTCTGGCACCAACAACCATGCCACATTCAAAGTCACTTGAATCACCTTTATTCTCCATTCTAATGCCTGATATTGGCACGAAATCGGGAGATATTAGCCTAAAAAGTGGAATATGGGTATCTGTAGACATCAGAATTTCTGTGGATATTTATAGATGATATTTTGGCCGTACATACAAGCTATATACATCACAGATATTGGCTGTAAAATCCACAGAATGTATGAATGAAGCACAGTTCCTCACCCTGTTAATGCTGAATCTTGACACTTTAAAAACAATAGTGTCTGATTAGAGGATACAATTTGGTTTCCCTTGCTCCACTTCAACTTCTAACATAAATACACAGTTACAAAGAGAGGGACAGGTCAATCTTATACCTTGTACTCAGGCCATAAATATTGGTATTGATACTGGCAATGACAAGTTTGGAAATATCAGCGTATTGGATATCAGCAAAAATCCATCCCTACTTATAAATGATATTAATAAAAACTTCATGCAGCACCCATATAGCAACAACAGTAAAACGGCTAAATTTAAAAGCTGGGTGAGGATAGTATGTAGTTCATTAGAAGAAGAGTTAATGGTCAGTGTTTCTGTTTTTAGTGGCACAACATGAGGACAGGAATCAGACCATCCTGCACAAGTTTGGACCAAACACTAAAAGCAGACATAAATATAAGAAAGCCCATCGGCACCTTTGTTGAGTTAGGGCACTGGGTTTGCACCAGTGTTGTGTTGTTGACTAATTATTTTCGTCAACAACCTGTTTTCCCCTGATGAAAACTAGTCAGTAACAAATAAAAACAAGTGCACATGGACAAAAACTAAAATTAAATTAACTGACATTTTCATCAACAAATAAAAACTAGACTAAAATGTTTGACAGAGACTTAATCCAATCAGACCTAATTTGGTCATGTAGAAAGTAGGGACAAGTTAGGAATATATCCAATCACAGCTACTTTGGTTGTGTGGAAAGGTTGGATGAGTTCAGAGGGACATCCAATCACAGCTGCCTTAGCTTGGTGGTGGTGGGATAAGTTGTGGAGCGATCCAATCAGAGCTACTCTCTTTATGAATTGATATATTCATGTAGAGCAGGTTCACTGTTTGTTGTCAGTTCTGGTATTGTAACTGAGATGCTCTGCCAGGTAGCCTAAATAAAGGTGACTGCATTTCTGGCAAAAATTATATTTTTTTTCTGTTTATTTATATATTCAGACTTTACTAGCATGCAATAAATCATTTTCTCCAAGTGTAAAACATGACTTCAGAAATTCAAGGAAACATAAAAATGCCTTACTCTTTACACTTCGTATTTTAGTCGACTAAATTTACAGTAAATTTCATCAACTAAAACTAGACTAAAGTTAAACAATTTAGATGACTAAATTATGAATAAAACTAAAATATATTTTAGGCAAAAGACTATAACTAAAATTAAAAGTGCTGTCAAAGTTAACACTGGTTTGCACCATTGTTATGCCCCCTGCCAAAGTCTCAAAGAAAGGCATCTGTGATTTTTCAGTGACCAATATCAGTCTCCCTCTTTTGGCCAGGAGGGTTAGTGTCTAACTGGACAGTGCTTTTCTGCAGAACAATAAAGATATGACAGAAATAAAACAACAGGAACAAGCCAGGCCTTTCAGGAAATGTTATTTCTTGTCAGCCCTGCAGCCACCACCACCTCGCCCGTCTGTCAATCACTCAGCCAGTCCCACAGGCCGCAGCGCCGCGCGGGAAGCTGATCGATGCTCGCCACATCAGCACTTCTGGCTAACAGGCCCACAACAACAGCCTCTGTGGACGGTCCTGAAAACACGATGAGACTTCCTCGCCGTCCTCTGCGTCCTAACAACCCCGACGCCTACCCCTGTGTGACCTGAGTGTCTCCCGCGGCCGTGCTGTTTTACTCTCCGGCAGCCGCACAGGTGGCTTCTTTAAGTTTTCCACACAATCCTCACAAACAACACATGAGAAAAGAGAGAGGAGGGAGCGCGAGGGAGAGGCACAAACACAAAGGAGGGAGAGGCAGCGTGCTGGAATCTTAATGTGCCCAAACCTGAAGAAGAACAGCAGCATCATAACCATCACCACCTGCTCACCGCTCCGGCAGAGGAGGAGGGCTCTGCTTTATTAGCAGCGAGAATCTCCCTGTTTTATTGTTTCCTCCTCTCGGCTAAGGTCACATGGCTGCTCACAGGAGCTGCTGCGTCTCTCTGGCTGATCATGGATATTTTGTTTACTCCCCCTGCACGAGTGCACTCTTGAACCCCCGACACTCCAAAAATACGAGTGCATTTTGTCCTAGCTTGATCTAATTAGTTGTCTTTGTTCTGTCTGAGGGTTGAGTTGCTCAGCTGCTTTGTTTGTATTTTCTGTTTACATGCTCCTTAATGAAACCTGGCCTGCCTGTCTGTCTGCCTGTCTGTCTGCGTCTCTGTCTGTCTGTCTGCATATCCATGTTTGAAAAATATTAGCTGGCACAGTGGGCAGCTAAGCACCAAGAATCACACCTCATGGCAGAAACTCACACCCTCCCCATCTCACTAAGGCTGCCTGCTTTTGTTTCAGCTACAGAGAAATAATCAGCCTTATCTCCGAGTGTGTGTTTGGGTTTTTTAGCCGGAGCATCAGAACCACGGGAATTGTTAGTGTACCAGCATATGTAATATATTATATAATAATATATTGTATTCTAATAACTGACTCTGTGGGGGCTGGAGTGAAGCTGCAGAAACAAAGAAACACTTGGAGCGCTTTGATCACAGTGACTGATCGTCCGCCAGTGTGTACACGGAAGGCTTCGGATACGGCCGTACAATTATATAATCTGTTTGCCAAGATGTAACAGAGACTTTGAGACGACCTTGTCCATGTATAGCTCCGCGTGAGATTGAGTTACTGTACAGCTGGGCGGCCAAACTGTGCAGGATGTTTCCTCTGAATCAGGGAGGGGGTTCAGCATTTCATCAACGCAGCATCAGCAGGATGAGAATCAGCAGGTAGGGCTGGGCGACAGGGAAAAATGAGGTTTAACATCAGCCAAAATGTACCCAAATGAAGGAAGCCACTGTAGGACCGGTGTAACAGCCCAGAGTATACCCCGGCCCAGACTGCACCTGGGGTTGGACTGGACTCGCCAAGATTATACCCAGAGTATACTCTGGACTAGTCCACTTTAGCCATATTTCTGTTTTTATTTATATTTATGTTTATTTAAATTTCTGTTTATATATATATATTTTTATCTGCTATTAATGGTGCTACTGGAATTTTGCTAAGGGAGTCTTTCAAAGGGATAAAGTTCTTTCTAATGTAATCCAATCTAATCTAATCTAATCTCTGTACCCTGGGGTTGTATTCTAGGCCAATGTATACCCCCCAGTCCAGATTTTACCCCCTTAATACCGTAATTTCTTGATTATAACATGCACTTTTTTACTTTTAAATAAGCTCTAATTTTCGGGTGCGTATTATACTCAAGTACAACCAAAATAGTTAAAATATTTCATCTCGCCAACATCACGATTGCAACACATCTGATACAAAAAGCCAAATTATTCTCTTTCTCTGCGAAACATTCCTTTGCGTAAATTTGCGTAATTCTTACTAAACTGACTGTAATTAGTTTAACTTTTTGTAATCATCATTTAATTCTCAGGTGTCTACCACTCACCGGCAAACACAGAGCGCTGCCATCTTGTGAGCAAGGTGACGTGAAAGAGTTGCGCTGTGATTGGTCGAAGACATTGGCATGTTGATAGCTGCTCTCTGATTGGTCGGTACAATACGACATGTGTGAAGCAAAAGGTGTTTCCGCATCCGTTTGAGAGAGAAAATCGTGTGCGGTATTTGTTGTGAAAATACTGAAATTTCATTGATTAAAATTTTGAATAAAGGTAATTTTTGAGTTGTCTGAGAGAGCAAGGTTTGGACAAAATGTGGGTGCATGTTACATTCGAGTACAGCGTTTTTCCAGGCAAAAATCGTGGAAATATGGAGTGCATGTTGTAATCAAGTGCATGTTATAATCGAGAAATCACGGTATTTGATTTTCATCACTGAACGTCTACAATTAAAAAGCAACACAAAATCATTTAAGATAGAATTAGAGTTTATTTTTGACTATTTTTAAAATAAGGAGACGATCACAATAGCAGGTCAGTTCAAGTGAGGGAGAGAAATATTTAAAAATAATGTGCACAGTTTTATATCAGTGTCATCCAAAACAAGGTCAGAAACATGAACACACTAATTCTAAAGGAGTAAAAAAGATGCCAACATTTTTATCATATTGGCTGCTCTCTCTACGCTGAACATTTTCACAACACTCAACAACATGCCATGTCTCTGCAGATGTGTAGCTTCCACTCCAGATACCCATGATGCTGTGGTTTATTTTACGATGATAGTTGTTAATTACAGAGACACAGCTTTGAGCATTTCTCCACAAGCTGCACTAACTCAACAAAATACCACACACTGTTCTTACAATTATGGCCTCACAACGGAGACGGGATGTGAACAACAGAAAGCACCAGCCTGGCCTGGGCCGCTCTGTGCCTCAGCATGTTTTGAGCACAATGCTGCCACGTGCACGACACAATCAATGTGCACAAAGTATCAATCAGTCCCCTGGGTGGTAGTGCAGCCGCTCTCAGGGTCACGGCAGCACATGTATCAGCATTTCAGGTATCTGGATGTAAAAGAAGCAGCCAGGTTTCAGCGTTAGGACTGAATATTAACAGTGTGTCTGTGAGCTGGATGTTTTGGTTTGGAGAAAATCTTTGAACACTTGAGTGTCTTGCTGATGTTTTGCTCTGACCGTGTTGTAAAGCTGTGCAACATCTTCTTTTTTTTTGAGATTTCATTGCACAATCAGTGGACTCTTTCCAAACTGGTTTACAGTCTCACTCTGACTTTTGTTTGTTGAAGTGTCCTTGACTAAATGTCCTCCCCAGCTCTGCTTGCTGCTTGCAGCCAGCTCTGACCTCTGACATACTGTATCTATAGAGAGAAGGAAGAGCCGGGATCAATACAGAAGCATGTTAATAGAGGGCCGCTTCCTGCTGGACTGTGTGCATGTTTGTGTTCATGTTTGTGCAGGTGAGAGGCCTCGAGTGTGAGGAGTGTGTGGCAGTTATATTCATATTAAACAGAGGAAGCTCCTCTTACAGAGCTCTGACTAACAGCATCACATGAGCACAAAAAAGAAATCATTTTTTTATTGTGAGCTAATCCTTTCACACACTCTGACACTCAGGGGAGACAGGGACTTATTGTCAGGTTGTGCTCTTTCTCCACACTTCATCTTTAATCCTCTTTCTTCCTCTTTCTGTACCGTCGTCTTCTTCCTTCAGCCACCTCCACCGAGCTCACTGTAGTCCATAGATCTGTGTAACAAGGCCCGGAGCTGACCAAAAGTCTCCTGTCCTCCCCTCCCCCCTCTACAGCTGAGCACAGCTCACCCTGATGTGATGTGACAGGACGCTCCTATCTGTCTTTTTTGCTGGCCTGTGACAGCATGCAGCCATCACTCACCTTACATCTGTCTTCAGTCTTATCGCTTCATTTCTTACTTTAGACTGAAAGAAGCATCAAACACAGCGAGACAAACCCCTCCAAGGCCAGGCAGTATATCAAGTTTCTGAGATATTGATAAATTTAACAAAAAGATGTAAGGTAAAACAATAGTGTTAAAGCAGAAAGATGAACAAAGAGTAGCCCCTTTTCTAGTGATAGCTGCTGCTGTGGATAATCAGGAATCCCTTTGAAAGAATTGGACAAATGCAAAAAAAAAACAGAAAATGGAGGTTGTTTTTCTCTCTTTAGGGCTTTGTATATATGTAAATATAAAGTATATATGAGAGCCTAACAATTTATTATTGCAATTGCATTGTGTGCATGTGCAATAGTCACATGGCAGGATGTTCAGTTCAGACTAGGCCTTCGTCAAAATATTGATATCGTCACACACCCCTTTTGGATACTTGTATCGATGCATATTCTACAGAATCGATTCGGCCTCGATGTTTGACAGTTGTTGTCAATACACTTTGGGTAATGTTAACAATGGCACAGTTTAAAGTAGAAGCCAAGCTACATGATAAAGCACATGATCCAAATTTAAACCGACACTTAGTAGTTTTTTTTGGCACTATGTAACTTCGATGTGGATGGTAGGAACACTTCCACACTAAAAAACTACACATTTTTACTGCTTTGACCGCTTTACGGCATATGTCACTTCCCCCTCGAGGTGAAAGCTAAACGTTGGGAAAAGGAGACTATAAAGCAGTTTATGAATTTTGAAAACAGATTTAATGAACAGAATTTAGTTTAAAGTAAATATGCACTTATTTACTCCTGCATAGTGGGTGCTCCGCTTACGTTGGATGCCACCCGATGTTAAATAATAACAATAAGAAGAACATGTTGAGACTGAATGTGACATGGAGACCCTGCTGACCTCTGAATGGTTAGAGTATTTACACTAGTTGTGGGTATCTGATGCAGAAATGAAATACCTCGAAGTTCTCCTCAGCTTTTATCAAGTTATTTAATTAAGTTGTTTTGCTGCTTTAACCTCCTTTGTAACAAAATTCATCCCCTCACATTGAACCCCTTTAATGACTGGGGAAAAAATAAAAATAAAATATAATATGGCTACTGGCTGACTACTTCTACTACTACTACTGCTACCGCTGCCCCTTCCCCTGTAATGAAGGCCGAGCAGGTAACATACAAGCCATGCAGGGCCAAGTCGAATTGAGCGGATACCACAAACGGAAAAGCACCATGTGTCTTATGTTAACATATTGCAACATATAACAGCTTATCACACATCTCAGTTTTTTTTAGTTTTTGCAGGCCTAGAAAAGTCTTTCTTTTATCACCATCAGGCTTACTCAGAAAGTAGACCATGGTGCACGCAGAGCTTGTGTTCTTCTGCACTTCTGTTAAATTAACCTCACAGAAAATGCACAGCAAAGGTACAGCGGTGTTACAGTTTAAAGAGTGACCATGCTGAATAGAGACTGAGCTGATGTTTTTCTTGATGTAACCTTCATTTACAGTCACTGTCAGAAGAAAAGCAGTGTGCAGTGGAAGAATAAGTTGGTTTATTGAGAACAATGTAAAAATCCAAAGTACCTGTTGCAAAAAAATACAGGATTTATCTGGAATAATCTCCACACATTCACTTTTTGCCCTTCCCTTTTTTCTGCATCTGTCTTTTTGGCCCATATGTAAAGAATCAGCCGCTGTATGATCATAAATCATTTCATAAACTCCAAAAACTATACCAGACACACATAGAAAGAGATTCAACACAAAGAAAACTTGTTTGATCTGATCTCTGCTGGCCTGCAGATAGTACATATATTAAGTGTTTGTAGGAGTTGCATTTGTTGGCCGGATAAACGAGAGCACATTTATGTTTTCCTGTAATATTCGTCTCTGTTCCCTCGGAGCAGGATGACCTCCCAGCCTCACTACTGTATCTGTGTTGGCTTGTTTCCACGGCCTCTCTGTGCACACTGAGGCCGCTTCTGGTCAAGGAATTTCTCAGTTCAGGGTCAGCCACAAAAGCAGAGCACATTTTTCAAAGTGTGTCCTATTTTACTGTAATCCTACTGACTGATCCCAGAGGTAGACTCATCATCACAGGTGCTTTAGTCCATCATTTTAATTTTACATGACTCTGGGAGAGAACCTGTTCCCCAATGACTACATATGGTTCTCATTTGTTGTTTTAATTTAAGCTTTTTAAAGAAATACCAAAGCAGTTACGTCCTTGGGGAAGCTCTGACAGGAGCAGCGTACTCGGCATGTGCAGTTTGAAATCAATGGATGGAACTGTGTATCGAGTTTCTGTTTGACTTGGGGCCTCATTTAATGTATCACAGTGTTTCAGTGGGGTCAGACAGGCAGACGCTGTTTCAGCAGACTCTTTAGTTAAAGTTCAGACTGATAATTTGTTGTAAAAGAGATAAATTAACATTTTGCATCAATTGGTGTTTTGTAGAGAGGTTCATCCTCAAATTCTCTATTTTCTCATATTCTTGATTGCCTGTAGGTTAGGTTAGATAGATTAGATAGAACTTTATTTATCCCTTGGGACAGCTCCTTCAGGGAAATTAAGGTTCCAGTAGCATTGCATTGTACAAGATATAAAAGACCACAGGGTATCAAAAAGTAAAAAAAAAAAACAATTAGCAGATATGAAATATATATATATGTTAATAAATGTAAATAATAAATGATAAAAATAAAATAACATTAAAAAAAATTAATATGGCTACTGGCTGGCAACTACTACTACTAGTACTGCTACTGCTGCTCCTTCCCGGCCCTAGTCTTCCTGTTACTTGTGGTCACTTGATCGAGGTTTTAGGCCCTTTTTGTTCTCATTTTCACTCTAGCTCATGCTGCTTGTATGTTTTTGGTTGCGTTGCATTCAGGTTCAAAGAGCTAAGGGTTTGCTTAGGGTGGTGAAGTGAACTTGAGGATCAGACGTTAACAGTACCGGCCTTTACATTGTTGCTTGACTGACACTAAAGGACAAAGTTGTGCTGTCAGGAGTTACATGCATTCCTAAACAATTTCTTCACATTTAGGACATTCTTATTTGAGTATTATCCCAAATAACTTCTTATTCCACATTTAAATCCCCTCCTCATGTCCCACAATAAATGCAGACACACATACACAATGATGTGAAGCAAAAAGTGGAGAGAGAAAAAGATAAAGAGTTGTCTTTCTTCAGCGGATAAACTTTAAAAACAAGCTCACTTTAATTTGTAACTGTGTAAGCTGAATGTCATTAACCATTTCTGATAACGTTAGAACTAAGGATACAGGATACTGGGTTTTTGTCAATTTCAAAACTCATCATTGCCAATATAGAAATATTTTTTGTCAAGAGCACAAAGCCTCTTCTAGACTAAAATTGATCTGTTGTGACAGACTGTTGTTGTCTGACACAGATGTGAAGCAAGAAAAATACAATTTTGTTCTTTAATAGATCAGTCATTGATTTATAGAAGTGGACATTAAGTGATTATAAAGTACCATAATTTCTGGATTATAATACGCACCCACATTTTGTCCAAACCGTACTCTCTCACACTACTCAAAAATTACCTTTATTCGGAGTTTTATTTTAATGGATGTGGAAACACCCTTTGCTTGTGTGCAATTAGTTGATTTCTGCCTGAGTGTGCTCAGTCGTAGTGTACCGACCAATCAGAGAGCAGCGATTAACATGCCGATGTCTTCCACCAATCACAGCACAGCAATTTTGCATCCCCTTGCTCACAAGATGGCAGCGCCCTGTGTTTACCTGTGTTTACCTGTGTTTTCGCAGAGAAAGAGAATATTTCTACTTTTTGTGTCACATGTGTTGCAATTGTGATGTTGGCGAGACAAAATATTTTAAGTATTTTGCTTGTTCTCGAAAATTAGAGCTTATTTAAAAGCAAAAAATGCACGTTATCATCGAGAAATTACGGTAAGCCATTGTGTACGTTTGTCCATTCTCCCAATATTAGAACCAATATATTGGATTTATATAGCCAATATCTACAGCTGAAATATGGACTGTGAATATCTGCAGAAAGTTTGTATCTACTGATAATGATAATCACCTTATTTGGCAATTATTAGCAGATTCTGATATTGTTCTGATAATATCGTGCATCCCTAGTTAGAACTTGTGTTTTGTCAACATAACAGTAACTTGAAATTAAACCAGTGCTCATCATATTGGGCTGCATGTGAGTAACACACCACATGGATGTTTCCCTGCCTCTGAAAAATGCATTTCACCTAAGTCTGCTGTCCAGTAGACAAGGGGAAAAACAGGTGCTCAGAGAAACATTCTCATACATTATATGCATGTTTTTGTCTTGTCTCTTCCCTCTTAGGCGTCCTTTGGGAGGGGGATATTGCACATTTTCATTTAACCATGATGATGAAATTGTGCTTCATCGCTCAGCCTTAAATCACAGTTGCACATTCATGCCAATAAAACTGACCAAGTATTCGGTCAGTGCTTTGAAAAACAGTAGCATTAGATACTGCTGACAGCAGGGAAACACTCAGAAGGTCCTCTTAGCACAACTGAGTGTCTACTTGGGTGTCACGTTTGTGTGTCTGTGACTGGAACAGCATCATCATTAAATGTGCACATGGAGACCCACCGACTCTAAACGCACAGGCTGAGGCTGATATCAGACAGACTTTCACTGATTAGCCAGAAAACAAGAGCTTTAAGTCTCTAACACAGAAGTGGTAGCCTGATGTTTATCAGGTCACGTGAGTATCATATCAGTCCATGTAATGTCAATGCTGCACACGTGCACTTTGTAAATGTGGTGGAAAAACAATACATCATTCAGCCTTACTACACAG
This sequence comes from Cetoscarus ocellatus, assembly GCA_037902135.1. NCBI lineage: Eukaryota > Metazoa > Chordata > Actinopteri > Labriformes > Labridae > Cetoscarus > Cetoscarus ocellatus. Next base: position 768,137 of record JBAMNC010001231.1, read on the forward strand.
GCTTTACTCTGCCCAGCATGCATTGCTGGCTTCTGCTTTTTAACTCCATAATAGATCGACCTTGTAATTATCATATGTTCAGCTTGTTTGAAGCCTCTTGCCTAATGACAGGTGACAGTGGGGATTGGCTCTTGCCCTCTGTGACCTCAAACGGGGTGGATTGATGTTTGTTTCAAGCCAGTTGTAAAGTGAGTGAATTCCCAGAGTCTGCTCTCTGATGAGAAAGTTTGTTAATTTTTAAAAATAATTTTAGGGGCTTTTTAGCCTTTATGGATTGTGGAAAGACAGTGGACAGACCCAGAAAGGTAAGAGAGCAGGGGGAGGACATGCAGCAAATGGCCTTAGGTCTGAATCAAACCTAGGCCACCCTCTTGAGATGAGAGCCTCAACACATGGCAAATACACTTTTGCATCCTAGTCCACCATATTGGCACTCCAAAAGCTTTGGAATATATTTAATTCAAATTATATCCAATATTGTGCCTGTCTACATATTTGTTTGATCGTCTTGACTCGCACAAGGCCGAAGATTTGGGGGATAAGTTCATCCATGTAATCACTAATCAGTTTCATTTCAAGCATATTTAGTTTTGGCTCAGAGTGTTCATAACCTTCACTAAAGGCAAGAAAAACAGCACAATCCAATGCAATCTTGAACCATTTTTAGTGAATAGCCAGATCACATTGATCTCATTCAGGCACTGAAAGGTGTTTCATAGTATGACTCAACACAATCGGCTCTAAATTTGTAGTTGCCTCCAAATGTTTCGTGGGATCGTCTATTACTCACTCTGTCTTGGTTGTAGTAGTGTTACTATAGGCTTGTCATTCCCGTGTTTCCCGCCAAACTGGTCCAGTTGGAAAGGAAACAGCTTTTTATGAATTCTGTTTTTTAGACTGATAGGACCTCCACGTTGGTTTAAGGGGCATAACAAAGACTGACAAACCAAACCAGGATTTGTTTTTTGAAGGTACTTGGAGGCCTGGAGCTGAGGCCTGTTTTGGCAAAGTCAGGATAGGCAATCTTGAAGCACAAAATGTTCAGACAGTGGAATAAAATAAATCACATTTTGTATCACTTTGTTTGAAATAGAAGCGAAAACTTTTGTTGTCTTTGTTAGCAACCTGTCATGAGCTTTACCTGAGTGCCTCTGTTGCCTGAAGTTAACACAGACCAGAGGGTAAATGCAAAACCCAGGACTTTCTTTCACTCCAATAAATGTTGTCTGTGAACATAATCCAGGCAGAGATTAAGTTGTCACCACGGTGTAATTAGGAAAGCAGCTTAGAAATGTGCAGACGTAATTTCTTTGTGAAGGGGTTGCTTCAGGACAAGAGGTCTGGAGCCTGACAGGGGCAGAAAAAGTGTACCTGATGAAGAGCTGTGCTGTATGGACCGAAAATTACAAACAATGTATTTATTTTGATTTCACTTTACTGTTAATTCTTACAGGGGCACAGCCAAATGTAATTGTGCTGGAATAAAGTAATAGTTAATATGCATCAGTTGTCCGGCTAATACTGAACAGGAGATACATGATATAAAGTGACACTCCATCAGGCCTTAAAACTGATCCATAAATATTACAGTTAATACACCAAGCAGCATCAACATGTTTATCGTTTTTTAATTCAGTGTCAAAGACATACTATAGACCTTATTTACATGAATAAATAAACACACAAACAGAAAAATGGATGATCATCAGATGACCAGAATTATTAACTTTGATATGAGTCTTGTAAAATCTGAGTAGCCCTGGTTCGACGATTGTCACAGGATTTTGACCTTGGGCCTGATGTACAGAAAAAGCTCTCTTGATATGAAGGTCTTGGCCTGTGTCTTCTTGGCTGCATGCAATTCCCTTCTCTATTCCCACTTTGTAGGTCTATTTACGCCTCTTAAAGGTAGAACCCCCGCCGCCAAAACATCCAACAATTTTAATGCATTTTTGTACCTGGTTTATCTTGAAACAGACAGGCCACATGGGCGCTTTTCATATCAGTGAGATATATCAGTATGGTCCACCTGGGAAACACCTCATAGAGTTTTTAAAGGGAAAACAGCACCGTTATCAAAAATATAAAACAAGAAGAAACACATCCCCAACAGGCCAATCCAATTGATTAAACATATGATGTAATATACTGGACTAGGACCAAACTACTACATAACAGAAGACACTTGGTAAACCAGACTCTTCAGATATTGGTTTGGAGAAGGTCAAAAGCGTTTTTTCCTCTAAGATGCTGTTCTGTGCTTCTTTTACAGACGTCCTTGCATGGCAAAGAACATCTTTTTCATGCCAAAGCAAATTTATTTACACAGCAAAACAAGATCAATGTCATGGCACGATGGTAAAAAGATGATTTTCACGGTGTAATGTTCAGCTTTGATAAAACTGCTGTTTTGGTGGCTTTAGCCCAGAAAACTTCTTTGACTGCCATTGTTTTTATTTACATGAGCACTGATTGGTTCTGTTTGGTTTCTGATCGAGAAACAAGCAAATCAGCTTGAAGCGTTTATAGATGGATCCACCCGATGGCAGACATGAAATCTGATTGATCCAGCTGCTTTGCAAAGTTAACATTTTTTCTACAGTTCAACAAAATTATACTCAGTAATCTGCACTATTTGACATTTTTTTAGAGTTGTTTAAAAGTTGCAGACAAACTTCTACCTTGAATCAAATTCTGATGTATAAAGGTTGTCACAGTTTCTTTGGACTTTAGATACCATGTGTTTCAAAATAATTAAATCTACAGTAGTGTTATGGATAGTATCAAAATTGCATAAACTTACAGTTCTATTTTGATTGATTATTTTGCTGATGTTAATAAGTGCCCCTGATCCTCCTGTATTCTTAAATTTTCTAATCCTTTCCTTTTAAGGTTCCCTTCTCCACCTGGGCCCAGTCTGTTCTGATTGGTTGAGCAATCTGCTCTATGGTTATTGGTCTGCTCAGAGTAGATCAGTGCCATGTTTTCAACAGCTCTGCATTCTTGCTATAATCTAGGGTCAGCACTCTGCTTGTCACTGCGATCTAATGGGCAACACTGCTGATGAAACAATAGTAGGATGTCACGCTGGTAGGTCTGTTCATGTGGGCCGTGCGGGGGGATTAGCTGTCTCAGGGAGGTAGAAGTCCTGATATCACGGACCTCGCTTTATTACACTCAGTCGACTAGAAACACACTTAGAGGCAAAAAACCTTTAATGATCTGTGATATTATCAAGAAGAGTAAAAGCACCATCTACAGTGCACATATATATGTTGGCAATATTTGGAAAAAAAAATGGTAAAAAAAAAAAGCAAGGAGAAAGAGTTCCCACATTTAGATAACTTTTCTAAATGTTGCCAACACATTTGTGCAATTGAGACACCTTGTAGGAGTTTAATTTCAATTTTTTGTCTTTAAAAACAATAAATCATCCTTTAAAATGGTGGGAAAATGACATATATTCTTGTTGTTCTGGTATTCAATAGTGTAGATTTATTAACTGCTACCTATAAAATAATTTCTTAAAGTAATACAATAAATAAAATGACAGTAAAGCATTTATGCAACAACTCAAATAGATTAATTTGTGCTGAGCAAACATATTACTGGTGGTGGATCATTACAAACAATCCCTTCAGTGAGCATTTAGCTTGATATCTTTTTATGAACTTAAATATCAAATATATGGATTTACGCAGTGTTGTCTTATCTGTATCTTGTTTGGCAACATATTAATATATCCTATAAAAAACCCAGCTCTGACCTGATGTGCTCTATTTTCTGTTCTTCCTCCCCTGTCCATCCATCTTTATCTCCCTTTTGCCCTCCCCACGTCTCCCTCCTTCCCTCCCTCCCACCTCGGTGCGTAGAGGTCAAAGCCCCAGCTGAGCCACAAGCTGTTGTTTCCACTCGCTGACTGCTCTACCTGCTAATATGACCAGTGAGCCTCTTTTTATCAGATTACACTGAAGCTCTGCATGAGGACAGCCTCACACCAAGCCTCAGCAGAAACAACACGAAGAAGAAGAAGAGGTGTGGGATCGGACACTTTATTAGAAACACTTACAATAAAACAACAATCACACCTGGATGGGCATTAACCGTCTCTGTGTTGAGATGATGAGGTGACATCTTCAGCCGTTTCATCCTGATGAAATCTTAGACGTTAAGCCATCAGTGTTGAGATGCTTTTGCATTCCTCCCCCACAGACATTATGCTAATGAGTGTTTGTGCTCCAAAATAGAGGTACAGAAGCACAGTTTGTATGTGAAAATACTTTTTTTTTTCTCAGATGTACCATCTAGGTGTAAAATCAGCCTCAGAAGAAGATAAATTTAGCTTTTAGCCTCTGAGAATTTGTACAGTTCAGTTAAAGGCAGTCAAATCAGAATAAATACTCTTCATTCAGGGTCAAACCAAAGAGTTTGTCCTGGTTTTATTTGCACATTTGGATCAACTGAATGAAAATAATTCTTATGGAAAAACAATAAAAGGTTTAGCTTAATGGTTTGCTGGTTGTTCAACCCAATCAAGAATTTATGCTCTAACAGAGCATGTTTACAATCAAAATAACACATTTTCACGTTGTTTACAGTCCACTAGAAATGTTTCAAGACCTACGAGTTGGTGACCCTGGCCCTAGAACAAGGGAACGGCTTTAAACTTTGTGCAAACGTCCGAACCAACTTGGGTTTAAGCTAGAGGTCAAGCCCTTGCGCCTAAAGTTTGTCTCTCTTCTTTGAAAGAAACATTTTAAGGACCCTTTAAGGGCTTATAATTCATGCTTTGAACAAATATCCTTCCTACCTTATTAGTAATCTGCATTTTTTTAGAGGGCATGAGTTCAAGGTTAGTATGACCTCAGTTCTTGAAACAAAACATTGTACCATTAAAGAAAAACTATTTTTAAGAATTAAACTATCAGTAAAACACCTGCCACTGTACTTTGACTTTCCTGCAGCTGTTTTGTGGAGTCACACTTATTCTCAAAAAAACTCCAGTTTTTATTTTTGTTTCTGATCCAGATGTATTTTCTCTCTGTCTGAGATAGGGATGGAAATCAAAACCAATTCCAGTTGAGAATCAATATCAAATAGCTGAGGGAATTGATATTTTTGGTCTTTTTGCTTCACATTTCTCTTATCAGTTCCTTCCACTAGTATCTGGCTGCCTTGCAAATCAAGCCTCATGCACTCATCAGAGGCAGTCAGCCCACAAAGAAGACAAAAAAAGGTATCAGTGCAGACAGAGGCAGCCAGCAGTGTGGCTAAATTATACACAATATGATGCCTCCTGCTCAATGTCCAGTGTGATTACAAACAAGTTTAATAACTCCAACAAAGTGGTGAAACATTGTGCTTCACTTAATATCATTAAATATCAGGAGGGCCATATTTATGGCATTGTTGACCCTGAATCCCTGTTTGGACCTGCTTTTACACGCAAACACATCTACAGGATCTGATAAGGGAAGGAAAAGAGAATTTGATCGATTAGTAGAAGTTGTAATGGCTTCCCTTTCAAGAAAATCAATTCCCATCCATGGCCTGCCAATTTAAGGCAGTCTTGGCCCTGATTGGCTGAAGGCCTACTCTATGGTGGTTGGTCAGTTCAGCAGCTCTGCTTTTATTCTGCTGAATCTGGCCTTGCAGCCTGGAGCTAATAGGCTGAAGCTGATGATGAAACAATGGTAGGACCTCACACTGGTAGGTCTATTCTGGGGAAGAGGGAACGAGCTGTTCCAGGCAGCTGCTGGGGCCATTGAGAGTGGGAGAGGGAGAAGTTCTGATGCTGTGGACTTTCTGTCTTGTTCATAGAAGGGCTCTAGCATGGGGAGGAGACGTGTTGAACACACGAGGGCCAAATAAAACCAAATAAGCCATAATCTGGGCTCTTTAAGCACCAGGTAGTCTCTTATGATAGCAGCTTGTTGTGCGATGCTTTTTAGGGATGCACGATATTTATCGGACCGATATAATATCGGCCAATTTGGGGGAAAATGGTGTCATTTTTTATCGACCCGTTACGTACATTTTATCCAATAAAAAGATCTGATAAATTAATGAAATTGGGGAAATTGTTTGCAGGCGGCGAAGCCCCAAAACAAGCCATGTTGCGCTGGTTATGTCATCTATCGCACCTTACTAGAAGGACCCAAGCCTGTCCCCGTCTCTGCCAGACCAAAAGTGAACATGGCTTCATCAGTGTGGTTGTTTTTCCTCAGTGGCAGAAGGTAACAACAGCATTGCTGTTTGCACAACCTGTTTGGTGAGTATTCCAAGAGGTGAAAAGAGGACTTCAAGTTTTAACACAACAGATCTTATAGCTCACCTGAAAAGTCGTCATCGCGGCAAAGCGGTATTGAAAGAATATGAAGCAGCTGAACTTATTCTGAACTTATTGGTTATCGGTATCGGCCATGAGAAGCAGGAAATTATCGGTTATTGGTATCGGTTGAAATTTTTCATATCGTGCATCACTAATGCGTTTGTTTTCTTTTCTGTGCTTCTCCTCACAGCTGCCGTAGGATCTTCAGTAAATGTCAGAGCTTTCATAACTGGCTTTAGCTGTTTGGTAAAGTTGACACACAAAACCAAAATGAAGAGATATTTTTAGCAAATGTGTTGGAGTCTTGTTTTCAGTGACTATAAATTACACATAACAGCCAGCGCTCTTTGCTTTCCATTATCCAACCACGCTCTTTGTTTGTTTACTCTCCTTCTGAAACACTGCTGGACGTTGCCGCCGTCTTTCTTAGGCAGCTGTTTTCTGAAGCTCATCTCTCAGCGTCTCCAGGAGGAGGGGGTGGCGTGGGGCTGAGGCGGGGGCTGAGGGGTAATTTGGTTAGGGGAGGTAACTATGAGATATGGCGGGGAGGCAGGCAGGCTTTTTGACACAGCCACTCGCTGGTGCTGGGCTGTGATGTATAACGGCAATACGAGTGAGCTCAACGGTCTGCACAAACACACACACACACACACTGAGCCAATTGCACACAAATTGAACCAACGGGCTCTTCTTCTATCAGACACAAGCCCCTGTGTGTCCGTGGATTAAGGTATCCGTTTGATCTCGCCCAACGTCTTACATGAAAAAAGAATAATGCGGGGGACAAAACTGTATAGAAACCTTTCTCCACGAGGAGCTCCATCATTTTTCGTCTCTTTCAGAACATGATAGTTTAAGTGGCTTCTGCTAAAGCTCCGGCCGGTGGCGCGCGGCTCAAAGCAGAGGAGAAAAGGAGGCTGATTCCCTCCCAGACGACGTGATTGTGTAAAACTGCGCCTGTTGACTCTGCTTCCAGGCCCCAGTAATTGGGGGCAATAGAGGAGCCTGGTGTTTCCCCTCTAGATGAGATCTCTGGTTTAGCTCAGACGGGGTGTGAATTACAGCCTACTGTTCTCTCGGCTCGGGAGGAGAATGATGCACATGTGTGAGTTTGTGTGTGTGCAGGGGAAGCACATATTTATTTGAGAGTGTTGGTGTTGGGATTCCCCTGTGACTGTATTTTTCTGGTGGAGACTTCTCTCTCTGGAGACTCTGCATAAATGTCTTTTTGTTGAATCTGTGGTTGCATGTGTGTGTGGATAGAGCTGTATACAGGAGGACAGGCGAGGCCGGTTTTCAGCCTGGTATGTTGTGGCCTGTGGATCAGATGCTGGAGCAGGGATGTTGTGCAGGTGTGTCAGTATTTTAAAGGCTCTAACAGGCACCAGTGGATGTATGCAGTACATGTATATTCATGTATATTCATGTATTCTCACGCTGCCTCAGGCTATATCCTCTACCCTTATCCCAGGTCCCCTGTGCGTGCTTTTGAACACACAGTGTGGACCAATTAAAGGGTGTAATTAACACAATATTCAATTTAGTCTGTTCACAATTTCTGTGTGTTTTAAATAGTTCTGAATGATTTATATTCACCTTTATTGTAGCCATAACAATCTGATATTACTAAGCTCCTCGTGGTCATTTTTATTACTTCTGCCAAGGAGTTTATATTCTCAGCAGCATTTGTTGTTTCTTTGTTTGTTTGCGAGCAGGATAACTCAAAACTAATGAACAGATTTGGATGAAATTGTAGCTGCCTGAGCACCCAGGTTATTTAGTATGAGCACATGAATTGTGCATTGTGAGCTGTTCAGTTGCACAGTGTGAGTGGAAATTCTTCCAGGGCTTGAAATCACAGAGTGTATGCACAGCTTAACCCCCAGTTTCCACACAGTCTGACCATGTTCCTGGTCCCCTCAATCAGCCTGTTAGTTCTGCTTGCACCTTATAGCATGCATCCGTGCAGGATCGCTTGAAATAAGCAGCAGGCCTACTTTCAGTGGGAGCTTCTTCAACTTGGGTCAATCTCCACCAAGCAGATCGACCCAATGCAGTGAAACAAGCCCTCGGAGTTTCCCAGTCATTTAAAAATGCAGCAGAAATGTTGGCAATAATGTCAATGCCAACAGCAAATCAACGTCAAGATGGAAATATAGCCTGTTGTTTACATGATGCTCTTCCTGTTATCTCGCTTAATTACCTTATGGAGTTTACACTCTGGTAGGGCTGAACGATTTTAAGAAACAATCTAATTGTGATTTTTCTGGCAGATATTGCAATTTCAATTCAATTCACAATTTTCTTCAAATCAAGCTTTAGTGCAATATTCACTATGTTTACAGTATAGACAACAGTTAGGAAATCAGTGAGCAAAAGCACATAACACATTATTCATCATCTAATATTGATGATCTGTTTTCATTATTTAAGGGATACTCCAACTTCTACTCCTAAACAGAGGCTTTGTGTTGTTGACCTGTTTACCAGCACCTCCTTGGTAGAGATGTGACGTTCGTGAACGAGTCGACTCCTTTGAACTGCTCTTTTAAGTGAAAAATGAGAACCGATTCGCAGTTGTGAGTGAGCTGTTCATTTGCGAGCCATTCTTAAATGCAAGTTGCCTGTGAATTTGTAAAATAGTATGTGTAAAACAGTTGACAGAACAGATCCTGGGTCAGTCAGGAGCACTGCCAACAAAAAAAGCAGCTTTGGCGATCACATGATCAGGTTGTCTGTAATTGTGATTTCGATCTGAAAACGATAAATCTTCCAGCCCTATACTTCAGTCTGTGACCCTCTTAGCCTCATAGTCACACCTCTTTCTTTACAGTCTCCATTTGCTTTTAGGATGTTTTCAATACCTTCATCCTCATCAGAGTCTTTCAATCAACATCATGTGTCAAAATCTTGACTGTGGCTTCAGTTCCATGTGGGACTGGAAAAATTAAGTGTTTGTTTACATTCACATCACAGCAGTATAAAATAGAAAGCATCAATTTTTAACAGTGTTAACTCCCATAAATGTAAAACAGCTCATCAGTTGCAGTTTACACTCAGGTTTAAATTGCCTCAGGCTGGATTTCACCTTTTTTTCCTCAAGGGGTAGGAACAGGATGTGAAGAAGTGGGGGAAGGGTTGTCACATCACCTCGAAGTTGTTCTCGACGCCTCCGCAAAACCTTCGAATACTCAGAAACAGAAATACACTGAAATCTCTGCTAGTCATATTGGTGCCCACCACACCCAACAATATGCACGCCTCTATCATGTGAAGATGCCTTAATGCGGATGTAATTCTCACTTTCTGGAATAAATATCATGTTTGTGCACATGCATTGGCATAGATGTTTGATGGTTAATTCAGCTTCTTTAACTCATCCATCAGCTTTATGGATCCAAAATTTGCAGAGCGGTTTTGATGCCTTTATAAGACAGCAATGTCTCCTCTGCTGTCTCACACACACATGCACACACCTCTTCAGGCAGAGAGGTTGAAGCTCGGAGCATGCCTGGGAATATTCCCTCTCAATTTGTGTGTCGGTGCAGGCGGAGGCCCTCCTTTGTCATGGAAACACCAATTTTTAATCTCGGGCGCTTTAACCAATGATTTTGAGCCTCTCACTTCGGCTAACTAACTCTCAGACTAATGCATGCGCCCCGGTTAGACCTGAGATGTGTTCTGGAGCAGAAACGCACACGTTATTTCCAGAGGTGGAAGCTGCAGGATAAGACTAGCCGAGGTGTAAAGGATGAAAACAACACCTGGATTGTTAATATCTTGAGTCTGGGTGGGAGCTGAGGTGAAGCAGGGCTGATAGCTGTTAAAGAAAAGTGCTAAGTGAGGCTTGGAGAGGGAGAAGAGTTTCTGCACAGCATATTAAGATGTGGTAGATCCTGTAAAGAAGAGAAATAAAAGCAGTGATGCATGTTTGTCAGAAGAAAATGTTTTTTAATTTTATTTTAAATGTCATTCTCACATTTGTATAAAGACTAAATAAGCAAATTTCACTCTGCTCAAAAGACAAACTTATTTAAAAGTTATCAGTAAAAGGATGCCACCATTGACCAATTAGATTTTGGCCACGCCCCTTTCCCTTCATTATTACAAGCAGCTCTGACGGTATCCCTGGCTACTGCTGGTAACCTTGGTGATTCCGGTGGAGATATGCTGCAGTCAGTGGGCGTCGCCAGGGCGTGATATGAAAGCATAGCTGGAGCTGTGTGTGTGTGCATGTGTGTGTGGGATCCAGCCGCTGTGAGAGCCTTCATTTTGACGTATCCTTTGATGATGGCGTTGGCATTCGAGCAGCCACACACACTCACACATGCGCTCACATACACTCACGCAGACGAGAGAAAGAGATCAGGGAAAAACGTGAATTATGAAACGGTGGCATCTAAGTTCATGTGAATTTATTAGAGTCGTTCATATGAGAAGACTTTGCCAAGTGTTTTTATTCTTAAGATTTTGGTTTCAACTTAGGGATGTGCATTTGAGGGGGAATAACATTTTTAATGTCATGTAACATGTAACAAAAAGACAACTAGAAAAGCACTCAGAGCGCAGACCTCCACCAAGCAGCTCAGTGGCTTTTTCACAACCCCTGTAAAAGATACAATTCTGGATCACCAGATCCAGAATAGAGCCAGGATCCAGACCAAACTCAGCACATACATGGAGGTTGTTATCCTGTATGAACACAACAAGTTTTGGGAACATCACTTAATATTTTGATTTTATATTAATTATTGAATGTCGTCAATGAGATTTCCCATTATAAAGTTCAATGTTTTTTTTTAATGTGACGTCAGTCTGGATCAGATCCAGATGAAATTTACCTTGATGGTAGAGACATGGACCCCATATTATCCTGTAAAACTGGAAGTGACTCTGTTGAAAAATGACAGATATGATTTTTTAAAATTCCGCCCAATGTTAACCTGTGGAATTTTTTTCTAAGGTGGGCCATTACCAACATCTCCTGAAAATTTCAGCACAGTCTGTCCAGTTTTTTTTGCATAGTCATGCTAACAAACAAATAAACAAACAAACATACTGTGAGAAAGTCTGCATCCTTAATCTCATCACATGGAAGAAAATTACACAGTGTGAGCAAAAGGTAGAGCAGGACTTGTGTCTGAGTTTATCAAAGTGATGTTCACACATATTGGAAATGAAATTAGTGGGCCATAAATCCAGCATTGCTTAGTGCTATTTTCAGCCACAGACTATAGAGCTGTTCTTTTCAGACTTGTTTTACCGCGGTACACCTGTCATCAAGCCAAAATCTCAAGGCCCACCACTTTATTATTAACGTAAAATGGCCTCTTAAATATGTGTCATAGTGTCTAATAAGTCTGCATATCCATCCATCCATTATCTATGCCTCTTATCCCTTTTGGAGTCACGGGGGTTGGAGCCTATCCCAGCTGACATTGGGCAAAAGGCTGGGTACACCTTGGCAATCACAGGGCCACATAGAGAGACATTCATTCACTCACTCACTTACACCTAAGGGCAATTTAAAGCCACATATTAAGGTAGCAAGCATGCTTTTTTGGCCTGTGGGAGGGAGCTGGAATGCTGCAGAAGGCCCAAAAATGCACGGGGAGAACATTTAAACCCCACACAGAAAGGATCTGACCAACTTGGGATTCAAACCAGAAAAGTTTTTGCTTGTTGCGCCGCCATGTCACTCTTAAATGGACTTATCAGGCAGATGAGACAGTAACTTGCTTCGATGTGGGCTCATCCAGGATTTGGACATGGGAGCTCTTGCCCCCTAAGCGAGAATGTTAACTTACTTCAGGACAACAGATTAAATTTACCTACTGTGCTAATTCCAGCATATTTACATTGATGCTTTGAGCTGATTTGAAGTTTAAAATGCACTGTAAGGTTATTTTTACAAAAACAAATCACCTTGTTGTCACTGACTGTCTTTATTTCAACAGCAATCCATTTTTTTCTAATTTCACATCTGTTTCTAATACCAATAGCAGATGCATGAGAGGGTCAGATCAATTCAGTATAGTTCCTCACCCCAAAACTGGTCTTGATATCAGCCATAATAAGTTTGGAAATATACACTTTTATTTATATCAGCAAAAATCCAATAATGTGCATCGACTGTTTTCATTTTAACTACACTCAGTGTAAGGAATAAATGAATTATCTGATTTTTTAAATTCAGCGACTACATATTTAAAAATCCCTCCTCATCCCTGCCATTATCCGAGCTATTGTCTGTCCCTCCCTGTGGACCTGAGAGGCCACAGAACCACGACTTCTTCTCTCTCTTTGATTTATGGTCTAATATTTGTGCCTAATCAACAGTATTGCCTCTCCACAGCAACATAGATACACCTCCTCAGCATGCTCACTACCATATTTGTTTCACTATTAGGGTGGGATAATTAGCCAATCAATAGAGAAATTAGCATCTAGAACTACGAGGTGCAAACATAATGCAACCTCAGGTGCATCTTTAAATAGCTGTGCTGCTCGGATCCTGATGAATTTGTAGTTTTTGTTTTTGTTTTATTGCAAAATTTGAAAAAAATCTTTGATTTATGTTCCTAGAAAGGCCATGATGGTAGTTTGACCATTTTTACATTTTAATTATGTCTAACCTTGCTAAACAAATAGGATGATACTGCTGAACCATGTGCTTTCTTTAAATGCCCAATATGTTAAATCTGCCTCTCAGTGCTGGCAAGTAGAGACCAAAGACTTTAAAAGGTCTACAATGACCTGCCGTCACCACAGTCCACCTTCTCTGTTTCCTGTTGTTTTAAATTGGGAACCCGAGACCAGAGGTCCCCAGTCACGGGGCCAAAAACCAGTACCGTAGAACATTTGGTAGCAGGCCAGAGAGGAACAAAATCCTTTTTTATAACTGAGACTGAATGGTGTTTTATTTTGAAAAGATGATCAGATCGTACACAGACTGTGCAGAGAGGCCTTCTGTCTCTTTCATGGATCTGTTAACAGAAAAGTTCAGTCTGAGACAGTGTTAATTTTGTCGACTAGTTATTTTTGTCATAGTTTTCATCCACAACCTTTTTTCCCCTGATGAAAACTAGACTATTACTAAAAAAAAACAAGTGTACATTGACAAAAACTAAAACTAAATGAACTTACATTTTCTTCAACAAATAAAAACTAGACTAAAATGTTTGACAGAGACTAAATCCAATCAGACCTAATTTGGTCATGTAAAAAGTAGAGAAAAGTTAGGAATCACAGCTACTTTGGTTGTGTGGAAAGGTTGGATGAGTGAAGAGGGACATCCAATCACAGCTGCCTTAGCTTCATGGTGGCGGGATCCAAGTGTAAAACATGACTTCAGAAATTCAAGGAAACATGAAAAATGCCTTACACTTTACACTTCATATTTTAGTCGACTAAATTGACAGTAGATTTTGTCGACTAAAATGTTGTAAAATTTCATCAACTAAAACTAGACTAAAATTAAAACAATTTAGATGACGAAATTATGACTAAAACTAAAATATATTTTAGGCAAAGACTTTAACTAAAACTGAATTAAATAGTGCTGTCAAAATTAACCCTGGTCTGAGATTATTTCTCATATACTCTTCTACTTGTGCTCTGGATGTAGTTGTTCAAGTATATATGTGTAACTGAAGGACTGCTGAGACACGGAAATGCTCAAATTCCTGTTGTGGAAGGGTTCAGTTTTGAGGTAAGTTCAGTAATCAGTAGAAACTTCAGATCAACTCGGACTGATATCTAATGGATGAAACACACACCATCAGCACAGTATGAATGTCAATTTTACAGCGTTTTCCTCAGAGCTCAGAGGTGTAGCAGTTTAATTAGATACCATGTTAACTGCTGACTTTCAGCTGACTGGGTTCCTAAATGTCAGTGTGAAGCACCTGGTGAGTCTTCATGCTTATCTCTCTGATCTTGTGTTATGGTGAGCTATGCTCTGCACAATATGTGTGTTTATTTGTCATTGCCGTCATCGTCCCTACTCCACTCCCCCATGAAGGCTGGTCTGGGGCATAAAACTTGTCCTTGGTACAAAAAAGGTTGGGACCCACTGCTCTGGCCAACAAAATCTGCACCTCATTAGGGTTCCTACACACTTTTTTAGCATCTCTTTCAAGACTTTCAACAACCTTTTTGTAATAAAATGTATATTAAATCTTTTCTTAAAGCTGTGGAAGCTTTGTTTTGAGAATTCTACACAGTGTATTGTATCCACAAGTGTTTAACATCAGAGATAATAGTTGTGGATCTTCAGGTCTAAATTATCTCACATAGCCTCTCTATTAAGTATTAATTTATGACCATGTTTGTGCAAAGCTGCTCTATTAGTCTCAACTTTTAGGTCTAACAATACATGAACTCCAAAGATAAGAAGTACCTCCCTACTTTCTTTCTGCCTTACTTCTTTGTTCTTCCTCGACCCTCTCCTGCCTTTTAATGTGGATAATCTCCTCCTGTGTTGTCTCGGGCTGACGTACGAAGTCGAGCACAGCAGAGCGGAGGGGATGCTCTCGCGGGCTGAAGCTAGCAGTTTCCCAGAGAGGGTTGAGGCGGAGGCCAGCGATGTTCACTCGTCTGTCGAACACGCACACTGTCTGTCTTCCACCAGAGAGAGACTCCCTTTGGCCTGGGCCGCCTTCATCAACACATTAGCAATATGCTGTGGCCAGCGTTTTTGACTTACTACAACAACACACAGACGCTATCCGGAGAAAGAGGGAGGAGGTGCAAACATCTTCGTCACCGACTACAGACAATATGTAGATGACTTTATTACCATTCTGCGGATGCTTCGCCTCGTTTCCTCGTCCTCAACCTTGCTTTCACTCGCTCTTTTTCCTGCTGCATTCTCTGATGTTCCCCGTCTTTTCCTCACACCCTCCCTCTGCAAGCGAGAGGTCATTACAAGGCCCCCCCCCCCAGGTTCTTCATAATCAAATATTTGACCTAATGAAGGGATTTAATTACTGGTTGCCCAGCACTGGAGGTGTCAGATTACTGCTCCCCGTTTTCATTTTCCCAGCAATTTATCACCATCCTGACGGCGAGGGTCTGTATGCATAAGCAACTCTGTCTGTTGGGTGCATGAGTGTGTGAAAATATTCCTAAAAGCAGCATGTTGAAGGAGTGAGCGGGGACCTGTGTGCAGATTTGTTGTTCCTCTTGAGATCGTGATGAAATAATAGCTTGTCGGAAATGGCATCCACACTATGCTAATACTAATACTAGTGCAGAAGAAGTACAGCTCTGTTTGGAGCGTCCAAAATATTAATGATCATGGACGTGTATTTTTTGCTCGATAACACACATGGAAGCTGCTTTGCATCCAAACCAGAGAGAACAAATGTGTCCTTTTCACAGTGTGTATGTTTGTGTGTGTTTGTTGGACATTAGTGGGTGGGGGTGCAGTGGTAGCCCTATCAAGCGTAAAATGAACAGCAGTGTTAGGGGTTATGTGAGTGTCCAAACCGTTTAGATTCAGCTATGAATTAATAACCAGACAGGATCACAGCCTGGAAGAAGAGGGCTGAGCAGCTAAAGGGCCTGAGATGGAGGAAGAGAGCAGAGAGGGGACAAAAGGTCCAGATTACTCCTAAAATAGTCCCCTCAGCTCTTCCCTCTTGTACATTAAGTTTGTGTTGTTCATAATATACTCTGACATCTCAAGCATACTCTAATTTACTGCTTTGTTGAACTTAAAAAACAATATTTGAGTCTAAAAAGGCCACGATAAGAAGTCTTGGCGGGCATTGCTAAGCATGAGGTATTTGTCATCTTGACAGCTGCTACCAACCCATTTTAACTGCTGTTTACTATTGAAATGACTAATTTTTCATATTTACTGGGTTACACTACAGACAAACATTGTTGAGTCATAAAGTCTGACAAACCAACAGACTTACAAAAACACTACTGTTATTGCCAGACAACTTTAGTCTGGAACAAACAGTCTGGTATTGGTATCAGTGAGTGGCGGCTGGTCAAGTTTTTGATTTTGAAGTAGGTTTGTTATTGTGAAGGTAAAAAAAAGGGGGGATTTTGCAATGTTATTGACAAACCAGGAGCGAAGCACGCTTTACTGCATTGGTGTGCCAAGGTGGATGGAAAAGATGCACTCATGAATATGCCAGAAATGTGTTTCCTCGCTCAGCTGGTAAATATTTGAACAAATGAAACTATTACCTTGCAGCAACCAGGCAGAGCCATAATGCAAAGCTTCATGCTAGAGTAATTGATCCTGGCACTACCCAATCAGAATCCTTTGAGGGGAAAGAGGCGGGACCTACGAGACTGATCACGGAGAGACGGGAACTAAATGATGGCTGCATGTGAAAAATTAGCATGGATGCAGCCTGCTGTAGTGGCAGCTTCAGCAGAACTGAACAGTTTTTTTTTTTTTAATGAAGCACAAATAACAACAATGAAAACTCTTCCCTGATGGTAAAGATAGTTCTGCTCCTCTTCCCACAAACTTCAGCAACAGTTTAATTTATGAACTTGTTATGTACTTTTCTCCTGGGCATCATCTGATTGGTCTGTGTTAATAGTGATTGACAATGATCGTCCAGTCACCTTCCAGATATGTTTCTGAAAGGTTAGGCCCTTAACAAACACTTTCTGCTGGCTGTTGCAGATGGACAGGTTAAATACGGATATATATGTTGAACTGTCTGGTGCGTCAGATTATAAAATTATGTTTAGGAAACAAAAACAATCCTTGCCAACTTGTAATTGGTTCAGAATATTAACAGCATGCAACACTCAGATGTCTGTTAGCATTGCGTGCCTCATCAATAAATATTTAATTTTATGCCCTGTATATCACTTGTAAACAGAAATCCAAGTGATTTAACAGTTAAAATAACAGACATGTAGTGCCTTCTAAATCTGAACCCACCCCCATCGTCTTGTCATTTTCATCTTTCCTTTTTCCTTCTCCACATCACTGCTAGGGACTGAGAGGAGAGTAGGAATGTTACGCCCTGGTAAAAACGGTGCCTCACGTCACGTTAATTTGCTCTGCATTGCATGAGTCATCAGAACAAGGATCCATTTTAATCAAACTGATTTTGTTACTGATGCTTGCAACGTGTGCTATCAGGACACCGTAGAAGATACTAGTCATACAAAATCAAAATAAAATAAAACATATGTTCCCCAAACAACTGCACATGTCCATCAAATAAATTGAAAACATATAAGCACATACAAGTGTATGTCAACACAATAAACCAGTTTGAGAAAGGACAGAATGAAGCAGAAAGCTTATCGAGTCCTGCTCCTTCCTTACAATTCAGATCACAATACAGAAATAATTTCTATTTTTTACCAGCTTTTTTAGTTCATAGAAACAAAACAAAATGTGTCCATAGTAGGGACGAAACGGTTACCAGTAAAATGGTAAACCCCGGTAAAATTTCTGGCGGTTAGTATTACCGTTTCCTGATTTAATTACCGGTAAACCGAGTTTGATTACCGCACTGTGTCAATAACTCGTGGTGATGCTGCTCATTGCCTGGAAAAGCCGGAACTATGTGTCTGCTCCTCGGTAAAGCAGCCGCGGTCCCTCACAGACGGAGGCGCGCATGTTCAGTTTGTATTGTTTGGCCTCTGAGAGCGAAAGTTTGGCTGCGGCGGTGGGCCCCGCACAGGCCGTATAACGGAGATTTTTCCCTCTTGAAACGGACAAAGTCTGAAGTCTGGTCGAATTTTGGACTTACAAGGATGCCGAGGGTAAACTGATTGAAGACGGTCACTCTGTCTAAAACACGATGCTGCTGACGGCGGAAGAAAAAGACGTGCGTGACTAAACTACCGTAACTCCTCGAGTAAGTGAGCTGACTGAGCTCACCACCGAGAGAGTGAGAAGATTCAGTGAGCCACCTGAGTGAATTACAGGTGGTTTATCAGTATTTTCTATTTAAATAATGTATAAATGTTGTCAATAATAGCATTAGTATCATTCTGGAGAGTGTTCTTGCCATTCTTTTGTCGGTTATTTGCCGTGTTTTGCCCTATTTCATAATTTATCGTCTTTTTCCATCATAGTTCATGTTTTACGGATTTCATCAATCGTAATTTGGAAATACTGGAGGAGGAAATGTGGAGGAGATTTGTCAGGGAGAGGGGAGACCAGAGGAGAGTCATGAAGGGACTAACTGGACAGGGATACCCTCAGGGACTATCGTCAGTAAAAAAAAACGCCTGGACATGGTCTGATATAACGAGCTGTAACATGGACACTAATGCTGTAGGTAGACAAAATGTGTGAGTGTATGTACATCAGGTTAAGTTTATTTTTAGTCATCTGAAAACTTTGAACTTGTTCATTTACAATTGTTTATGAAGAGAATCCTGTTTAAAGTTCAACTCAGTTTTTTTCTTTTCTTGTAATTACACACTGTTTGAGCATTCATAACATAATAATGACAAATACTTGCCAGAATTGTTTACTTTTATTTCTCATTATAAAAGGTTAAAAAAAATTAACTCGAAAGGACATTTCCTGACACATTTACTGCCAAAAAAGACCAGGCGGCCTGTTATAATTGTAATATTGAAGGGGTTAACTGATTTCAAATGTGTAAAAGTACTTTTTGAACATTTTGAGCACACTGCAACAATACCGCGATAATAATGATAACCGTGATAATTTTGGTCACAATAACCGTGATATGAAAATTTCATACCGTTACATCCCTAGTCCATGGTAATAGCCCCATTTTACACTCTTGAGTCAGGAAAATGAATCTCTGCAAGCACCTGGATTCACAACCACATCCTTCATATAAATCTCTCAGAGAAACGAATAAAAATCACACTAAGAATAAACATATTAGTATATATGTGTTTATGTACTAATCAAAAAGATGTCTCTCACAGCACCTGCTGTAAACACTTTATAAACATTGTAATCTATTCTTGTCACATTGTACTTATATATACATCTATATGTTTATAGTTTGTCTAAGAATATAGTTCATAGCGGTCGATAAAGTCATACTCTTTTTAGACTGATGTCACAGCTGCTCCAGCTTTAGCACCAATCCCGTCATAAGCCAATTTTTCCCACACTTCTGGAATAAATTGCGTCATTGTTTAATTAAATTTCGGAATCCTTCATCCTTCTGTAATCGCTCATGTTTTCCTTTGTTCAGTATTTTAGCTCAACTCCTGCTTTGTAATGCTAAAAAGATGATTATCAATTACAGTATGCTGTGTAAGTGTGAGAACAAAAAGTGAAAGTTCCCCCTGGTGTAGTGCAGCTGTTGGGTTTGACACCTCCAGGTCAGCTTTTCATGGAAAAGTGCTCTCAGTGTTGATTCTGATCAGATACCTGACGGGTGCAGCTGGGGTCAGGAAATTGAGTCTAAGGAATACAGTATATCCAATTTTTACTTAAAACATTACAGTGATGATATCACAGGTCAGTGTCACGATGAGAACAAACATATATGGAGGAGAGTCCTCTATAGTCCAGGATCCAGCAGATAAGAAGCAGTCAGTATATTATGCAGACACATGAGGGGGAGGATGATCTGCAGATCCAGTTCTGCTCCACTTCCTTATAACCGTTTTTCCACTGGTGACCCTCACCCTGGTATCCAGATCAAGCCCTCGGGGCCTGATCCTGATCTGTCAGCTCCTTCTCTGCCTCCTGACCCTGTGAGGCTTTAATAAGTGTGCAGGGATATGAGGGAATGTGGCCCTATTCCCAGCCGTGGTCCCTTTTTCAGACCTATCCAGGACTTTTAAGGCTAATTCTCTTTAATGAGGGGAAGCCACGTTGGATGCCTGAGAGATGCAGACACAGAGACGTCGTGTGTGCGTTTGACTGTGTGCATGGGCGACTTAAACATCTCGAATAAACTGTAAATCAAAGCTTATTACTGACCTTTTGACCCCTTCATAACCGCAGCATTGATGTTACATTAATTTCCTGGAACTTATGGAGTGTGATGCTCGCTTTGAAAGGTTGCCGTCTTTTATCCCGTAACCCAGAGTAACCCGCTCCAAATCTACTGTGTAAGAGTAAAATTGAAAACAGCTTTGTTTCTCTGTTTCTGCTCTCCGTGTCTAAACAGTTGTGTCTTTTCAAAGCGACCAGTTTCATTTGAACGCGCTCCTCTGTAACCTCACGGCTCACAGGAATATCAATAGTATTACCACTCTGCTTTCCTTGACACATCTTGAAGCTTCTCCTCCACATGTATCACACACGCTTCTGCCTGATAGATGTTGTGATGTTTTTTGAAAAGGCCGGCTGCTCTGACAGATATCTCTGCTCCGCTCGCTGTGCCCTTCTCTCTAGTGTGCTGCCTGCTGTGCCGAGCTTTTGTGGCTGCTATTCAGTGTGTGGCCTTCCACAACTTTGCAGGCATAAAGACGGTCTGACCTCCATGTGTGCTTGTGTGTTTGTGAGTGTGAGTACGTATGTGAGTGTCAGTGTGCACTCGAGCACTGAAAGACAGAGAGCAACGGGTTTAACAGAAATCCAGCAGTAGGGATGTTTATGATTGTCCCCAACAACTGTGTCATCACAACTAGTGATGCCGGTAATGTGTTACTCTAATATGACCGCTCTTTTCAGTAATGAGTAATCTAACATGTTATTATTTCCAAACCAGTAATCAGGTTAGAGTTACTTATCCAAGTCACTGTGCTTTACTATTTTATGAATTTTTAACAATTGCAAACAACTCTAAACAGTACAGAATTCTGGTGCATACTGCCTGGCCTACAAAAAAAGTCGCCACCTGGATTTAACTAAGCAAATAGGTACGAGCCTCCTATTGGATAATTACTGCATGGGCGATTATCTTTCAGCTGGCAACAAGTTATTTAACCCCAGCTGATGTAACGAGTAGCTTCTCAAAGACACATCCTGTGGTCGTGGAAAAGATGTTAGTCTGTTTAAGAAGGGTCAAATCATTGGCATGCATCAAGCAGAGAAAACATCTAAGGAGATTGCAGAAACTACTAAAATTGGGTTAAGAACTGTCCAACGCATTATTAAAAACTGGAAGGACAGTGGGGAGCCATCGTCTTTGAGGAAGAAATGTGGTTGGAAAAAATCCTGAATGATCGTGATGCACCCATCATGCCTAGTGCCTACTGTAAAAGCCTGTGGGGGCAGTGCTGTGATCTGTGACAAATCTTCTGACACTGCAGAAGCCTATCAAAACAAAGCCACTGTGAATGCATGCTGTAATCAAAGCTAAATTCAGATTCAGATTCAGACAACTTTATTAATCCCCGAAGGGCAATTCCGTTCACAGTTACCCTGCCTTATTGAGCCATCTAAACAAATCAGTGAACAAACAAACATTCGTAACAGCATATGGACAACCACATTCCCCTGTCAGTACCCACAGGTTAGCAGAATCAGCAATAAATACTACTACTAATAATAATGAATACAGTAAGCAGTAAAGTTCCACAGTGAAATTACTAAGATACAATAGGATAAGGAAACTCCAAATGTGGCACAGGCCACATATCATCTTCAGGCGACAACCCAGCATTTAGCAGCCTGATGGCTGAGGGGATAAATGAGTTGGAGTATCTATTTGTTTTCCGAGGGGGTGCATAGTAGCGCCGCCCAGAGGGCATAAGAGAAAAGTCAGAGAAGAGGATGATGATCCATAAATCCTCTGGCTTTCTGGACCACACGTTTCTCCCAGAGAGAGCTCAGATCTGTCAGCTGTATTCCAATAATCTTGGAGCAGACTTTTACAATCTGGTTCAGGCTGTTTCTGTCCTTTACCGATAATCCGTGAAACCAGCAAACAAAGGAAAATGTTAAAAGGCTTTCAATAAAAGAATGATAAAAACAAGATAGGATGCCCTCAGAAACACTAAAGGAGTTCAGCTTCCGCAACAAATGAATCCTTTGTTGACCTCGTTTAACTATTGACTCTGTGTTCTGTACCAACTTTAGGTCAGAGTCAAACACAGTTCCAAGATACTTGTAAGAGTCAACAACTTGCACATCTTCACCATGGATGATGATGTGCAAATTGGCGGTCCATTAAAATATTAGAATGTGTGACTTTTTTTTTTGGTGGCAACTTATTTTTGGCCAGGCACTGTTTGTTGCACAAGACACTAAAAAGCGACATCCATTCACAAAAACAAATAAACAAAAATTATAGCCCAGGACATGCATGATCGTTCCATCATCTGCTGTAGTTTCAGTTCCATGCGTTACCAAAAATGATCCCATATCTCAGTCGTCTTCCCCCCAAAGTTCAGTCTGTCAAGCATGTGTTCACACAATGAAATCTTGACCATTTCATCAGTCCATTCCTTTGCTTGTTTTTTTTTCCAGTTTTGTAATAAGAGTCTTGCATCTGTGTTAAACCCAATCTAAACCCTTTAATGCCTGAAAACACAAATTATAGCCAGAAAATTCAATTTTTTTGGAGCTGAAATGTTTATTTCACTTTCTAGTGAAATTCTTAAACAATCAAAATTTCCATGAAATTTATATTTTTTTTGTATCTTATTTGATACATTAAGTGTTTTTGGCATCTGATAATCCATTTGAGGACATTTTCACCATTTATCCGATTGTATTCAGATGTTCTTAGTAATTTGTTGATCATATTATTGGATAGAGGCATCATAAAATTATGTATCAAATATGATACAACAGGCGTTAAAGGGTTAAGAATACTGAACTTATCATTAGATACTCTCAGCACCATTTTCCTGTCTCCAAGACAGAGCTTTTGGATGTAGGAGCAGTCTAAAACCCAGCCAACCTCCTAAGATCTCCAAAACCTTTATCCATAACTCCCGGTTCATGTGCAAATATGTACTTCCAGCATCTGTTTTCATCAGCAATTTCCATTTTTTGAAGTCCAGTCGGTGTCCAATGATATCTATGCATTATGCATTACTATTTTTTGTCATTTTTCTCAGTAAAAAGATATATTTGCTTTCTTCTTGCGTTGTTATGTATGCGACAAGTCACGTTTTCAGCATGAGGACAACTCATGTGTAATACATACCAAGCAGCCAGAGACACCATCGTAAACAACAAGTGAGGGAGGAGAGAGATGTGTGTTTTCTAGCTGGAAATACAGTCACTATTTTGAGTTTGTGTCAGCTAAAGATGACAATATCAAGGTTTGTTGTAGACTTTGTGCTGGAGACAAAGTGTTATATGATTTCAAAATCACCACATCAAATTTTAAGAAACATTTGGCCTCCAACATCAGTGTGAATGAGTGTTCATGTGTTCAGATGACTCAAAAAGCTCCACATATACAAGCTTCAGTCCATTTATCCCTTACCTATGACACAGTGTATCCTGCTGTTTATTTATCACAGGATAATGAACTCTCTTCTCCCATCAGAAAGCAGTTGATAACAGTGTTGTAGCCACTCTCTCATTGGCCTATTCTTAACCACTGATCTGATGTGAGGTGTAACGTGCTGACAGCTTCTTCTCCTTCATCTCAGCCGCTCTTTCATTCTCTCAGTCGCTCACACTTTCCTTCATGTTCTCGATTATCAGAAGCACTCTGGTTTGATTAGTGCAAATGTCAATCATCTCACTGTATCTGGCTCAGTCCTTGAACGCAGCATCTTGTGCTTGAAGCTGTTTGACTTGTGGCCTGATGGAAGAAGCAGAGGACGCTCGGTTTCACACCATTACCTTCTTTAAATTGATTTTTGCACATTTTGTCACAATTACTTATTTTAGAGCTTACTTTAAAGTTAATTTGTCTCTAAGTGCCAGTTATCCTTACATATTACACACCTCAAGAGTGTAAAAAGGATACACGGATAAGATCTGTTGGAAGCCTGAGGATCTCAGAGGATCATCTCAACCTCCTCACTGTAAACACAGTGTGTGCTGACTGTGTCACAGGGTTTAATAGTTTCATTTTCAAATACTCCCTCTGGACCATGAGGCCTGATTTGATCTCCTCTTACGCTCAAGATCTTATTCTAGCAGTTGCAACTGCATCAAATGGTCATGTTTCCTCGATGGTAATGTTCTTTATTTTCCTGAATATGCCAGGCTTTGTGTTCGGGGCTTTGGATATATATTTAGATCATGTGATATTATTGTGATTTTGTTCATTCCACAGTCCATATGATCCTTGTTTTTTAGTTTTATATGCCCTCTACTGTGTGCACTGCATGATAGAGCACCTTTTAGACAAGAAGTCTGCGACATCTTCCTCCTCTTAATTTATTGGTTTACTTATTTTATGTAATTTTTCCTGTTTAAGGAAGTTGATGTAGCTTAAAGATTCTGCATGTTGCAACCTGCTTTCTTAATATTTACTTAATTTTTCTTGCTCTTACCTATTTTAATGGCTTTATTTGATGTTCTGACTTCTATACTCTGTATAAGAGCAACTGAAACAACCAAATTTCCCCTTTGGGATTCACAAAGTGCTTCTGATTCTGATTATAGTGCCAGTAGCTGCCAAAAACATCTCATTTGGTTCCAGTTTCTGCTTCCTTACATAGCAACAATTGAGTTTAAGGGACAGCAATGACCATGTTTTTTTTATCATAGTGGCCTGACAAGATTTTTCCTGTTGTCTGTCATTGAAAATGGTAGAAATATTTCAGGATGTTAATACTCAACACAAAATTAAGTCTATGTTGAGTCATTTTGAGTCGTTCCTGATTAATGTGGACGTTTCACTGCAGTTAATGAGATGAATTTGTTTTTAAGATTGATAGTAAACTCATTAAAATAAAAACACTCATCTCTGAGCCTCGCATCATGTGAGAATGTGATTGCCTAAAGGCATTTTCCACCACAAACCACTTTGTAAAACCCTCCTCATGTTGTCTTTGCATGCCAACAATGACAAGAGGAAATGAAGGCTCTTAAAGCTCTGCCAAACACACACATCGACACGCACACAACCCTTTGGCAGGTGACTTTAGTGTCTCGCTATCCAGCCGTCTCTGCCGCAAAGCCAAGGGTGCCACGGGCCTCTCGGCTGTGTTTGAAGTGCAACAAGCCGCTTCTGTGCTCCTACATGTCACAGATGGGGAGCCTGAGCTTGGCATCAGGAGAGAGAGGGGGACTCCCAGTGAGATCAGCCTCAGGAAACAAGCAATCAAAAACATGGACAAGTGTAAGGGAGAGATCCTGGCACAAACACGGCTGAAAACAGTTTTGATTACTTGATTTTCATTATTTAATTAGTGAACAAATCAGAAAAGTATTTTGTCAAAGCCTCTAAAGTAAATATCGGTGACTTCTCTTTATTTTGGATGAGAATGGGTTGTCTGCTAGATTTGGATTCTGACTCGAAAAAAAGCAATTTAAGATCTGGCAACTGGAGCTCTGGAAAATTGTGGTTTGCATTTGTTCACGGTTTTCCAAAATGTTCAAGCCAACCATTCATTTGGAAATTGGCAAAGTAATCAGCTGACAAGTTGAAATGTCAGAAATTGTTAGCTCTGTTTGAAATTGGATCAGTGTTGATTTCCATGCATGAAACTGGATTGGATATGTGGTTTTACTGTTATGGTAAAGGAAATTTTGCACTGGAATGTCTGGTTTGATTAATTTGTTGAGGAACTGGTCTAATGTCTAAGATTATTACTTATCATCACTCCTACAACCACCTCAGGCAGTTTCTTGATCCATCACTGTGTGTTCCTCCTGAAGGGAAGTCCCTGCCAGGCAGTTATAAGAGGACACGTCTGGTCTGCCATGGTGGACACAGCATGTTTCTTGTTGACTTTAAACACTGGATGTTATGTCAAAGACTTGCTACAACAGGAACTGCTAAAACGAGGTATATAATACAAGATCATCAGCCTGAGTTTTGGCTTGGATCCCTGCCTCCAACCAAAGTCAGCAAAGGCCTGATGATCTGGTGGTCCTAAAGATTATCTTGCCTGATTATCCTTTGGTGTGCAGTGTGTTCGACAGAAATTCACCAATCGTTGGATTGTTCACCCGCTGATAGGGAACGTGCTATTGAGGGGTATGATTGCTCTAAATAAGATTTCGTTGTTGTATTTAGCGTGACAGTGGCAAAGAATTGAATTGAATTGTGAGCTGGGATTAGACCATCGTGAGACAGGTTAGTTCTGCACGACTGATGATGTGTAGTGACGGGGTTGTGGCGCAGCCATATGATAGTCGCCCCACTCCTATCTCGTGCTGCATGTTTGTGGAGAACCTGGTAGGGCTAAATTATCTTAGGAAAAAAATGTAATTGCAATTTTTCTGCCAGATATTGTGATTTTAATTCGATTCACGATTTTCTTCAAATTAAGCTTCAGTGCAAAATTCACCGTGTTTACAGAATAGACAGCAGTAAGGAACTCAATGATCAAAAGCACATAACATATTATTCATCATCTAATATTGATGATAAATAATCTGTTATTATTATTTAAGGGATACTCCAACTTCTACTCCTAAACAGAGGCTTTGTGTTGTTGACCTGCTTACCAGCACTTCCATAAGTGCAAATTTGTAAAACAGTGTGTGTAAAATAGTTGACGCAACAGATCCTGGGTCAGTCAGGAGCGCTCCAAAATACTGCAGCTTTGGCGATCACTTTTGATCCGAAAACGATAAATTAGGCCCAGAACCTGGTGCTACATGAGTTGCAGATCTTCCAAGATTTTCTCAGAGGAGGACCTGGGACGCTCAGACTTAAAGTCAGACATATTAAACATGTTATATATATACAATGAAATGTCTGATATGTGGGGAGTGCATAGAGAACCAAGCATGTCTTCTGTGTTTTGTCACATGGAACTGCACTACAGCCAATCAGGGAGCAAGCAGACTGACGCAGGAAGCATATAGCCATGGCAGTGATAGTGAACACAAAGCTTAAAGTTAGGTGAATGTCAAAACCAAGGATCAGCCTCTTGATTAGTGGCAAAACATGCATATTGATCGTAATCAAACCCACAACTGACAAGAGGAGAAGGGTGTCTGCCATGTTTGTTTACACTGAAGTCCACAAGAGAATGACTGTTGAGTGTTTTTGTCCTTGTGTGTGGACTTAAGCTGCCAAAGACAAACTTTAAAGGAGTCTCTTTGATTGGATGACCAATGTCTAGATCAGGTACTGATCATTTTTATATATCCTCCCTCTTGTGTCATTTCTTAGCTTACTTGTTGGTATATTTTTTACTTTTTTGTGTCTTGTTTTGTTAAATATTGTCACTTTTTCCTTTTTATTGACTGAACAGTTGCTTGTTTGTTTGAACATTTGTTAAATGCTCAAGAAAGTTTGTAATAATAGGAAACTGCTGAGCTGCCAAAACATTTCTGTTCGTCATTCACTGTTTTTGTTTTTGTATTTTCTTGATTGACCCTGATTTTTGTCTTCCATGGCCTTCGCATAAGCTTTCTTTCTCTGGTTTGTTTTGCCCATTTGTTTTGACTATGCACCATTTGGTGTTTGTTTTCATAGGTGATTAAGGGGTTGGAGTAGTGGCGAATCACTCCCATGTTTCCCAGCTGCTTAAGCCATCGTCTTGTGTTATTGTTCTGATTGTGAGCCCCCTGGCAAACACATTTACATACCATCACCAGGAATTTTCTCGCATGTATGTCGACACTCTTTTTATGAATGCTTGTAAAAGCCATCTCATCCACAGACAGAAAGTACAGACAGGTTGTGTCTGAATACACTCATAAGAAAAACACACATCGCACATACACACATTCAGACAGAGGAAAGATCAGAGATCAGATGTACACAGACGGCTCGGTGCAGACAGTGCCGCTCACATCTCTATTGGCGTCTGGGCCAGAAGAGGAGACATCAGGTAATTAAAAAGAAAAGTGAGAGAAAGAACAAGGGAGGGGGGAGAGTGGGAGGGAAGGAGAGGAGGAGGCCAGTAGGGAGAGAGATAATGGACAACCTCATGCAGCTTTGCCTGAAAACATAACTTGTCATTAGCGGTGCCATCAGCGGCCGCCATGTTAAATCTCGTGGGCTCTGCTACAAAGCTCGCCAAGTACGTCAGACACGAAGTCCTCCTGGAGTGATGGCTGCCTCTCTTTGTCATCGCTGCCATTGTCAGACTGCTGTTTGCATTTCAGCTATTAAATAAGAATGATCTGCTGGCTGCAGTTCGGGAGAGGAAATATGGACCAAAATATCATATCTCTGTATTCTCCAGCTAAATGGCGACATGCAATATTTTAATTTCTGCTCTATTACTGATGGTTGTCACAATACCAGGAATGTAATCACTGGTATGATTCAGTGATTCCTTCAAAAATACCATGATTAAGTGGGCGGGAAGATGGGATGGAGTTTTCACACTTGACTTCATTTTGTGGATTTTTAGCCACAAAATTATGAGATCCGATTCTCAGCTGTGAGTGAGCCGTTCATTTGTGAGCCATTCGTGCAAATTTAAGAACAGCTCGCAAATGAACTGCGAATCGATTCCTATCGTTCACTTAAAAGAGCTGTTCAAAAGACTTGACTCATTCGTGAATTAGGGCTGAAAGATATATCGTTATTGTATCTATATCAAGATATGAACATTCAAGATATTAAAATGGAAATGAATGCACCGCTAAGGCCAGCCAACCACAAACCTTTTTTATTTTCGAACCGTTTTTATTTTTCTGAAAAATGCTTGGTTTTCACCGAACCCGTAGTCACATTGTATCGTATCGATATCGAGATATCTGGCATGAATATCGAGATATGAAATAATGTCCATATCGTTCAGCCCTATCGTGAATGTCACATCTCTAGGTCAACAAAACAAATCTTCTGTTAAGGCATAGAAAAGATAATACGATGATAGTAGAAGATAGCGTAACATAACGCCGTAAAAACGAGTCACAACATGGACAGTTATAGTTGCTGAAGAGTTTATCTGATGACTGTAGGCAGAGGCAGGCTAACACTACCCACTGGCTCCCAGTTTTTGAGCTTAGCTAATTAGCGGTGGGTGAGCTATGTCCGTCTCTTCCTTGTTACTACACGCTGAGTGGAAAGAATGATGATTATCTGCTTGTCATGGACTCGAGAGTGAGGCAAAACACGAAAAGACAAAAAAAAGTTGGCACATCCCTTTAAGGCTTCCATCCCCATATGGGTCCTTGGATTGATTGATTGGTCTTATCCTTGGTAATTGGCCAGTTCTGTGCTGCTTGGCGACATGTTGTCAAATACTCTGTATTGATTCTACAGTCTGTATTCTTACTGATCATACTACTCTGAGCCAATGAGCTTAAACTGCCAACGAAACAATAGTTGGATGTAACACTGAAGGGGAACGAGCTGTGTCAGTAACAAGGGGGAAAAGAAGAAGTCCTGGTGCTGTCAGCTTTCTGACTTATGCAGAGGAGGCATGTAAAACACACTGAAGGGCATTGTAAACACGAAAAAGTATGATATGGGCCCTTTAAATCCTTAAAACCATTAAGACAACTGCTAAAATAGTTGGGATTGAGACACTTTTTATCTGGAAAGACTTCATGTTTGATCTGTTTTAAAGGAATCAGATATTTTCATTCAACATTCAACACTGAGGGCGAGTATAAAACCTGGGTGTGCCTAACAAAGTGGCCAACAACTGTTTATTGTTGTACCTCATTGTAAAGTTAACTAATCAGGCTTTCCAACAATATAAAACACATGTGGTAGGTGAGAAATAATCAACTGAAATAACATTTCCAAACTTTTTTGGAGGAGTATATGTTAACAATATTGTCTTAACATTTTTTGTAATCTAAAAATATTTCAGTCTCTTATAAAACACTGACATAGTTCCCAGCCCTAGTTGTACTGCATGAATGTTCCTCTGTGTGAGTCCATCCAGGTATGTTGTGTGTTGTGTGTGTGCCCGTGCCCATCCAGCGGCTAAATATTAAATGAGAACTGTCAGTCCTGCTCAGGAAGAACTTTGCTTCTAGGCACGTCCACCTCAGTGCTCCAGGCAAACAAGAGGGGAAAAATAAGAGAGGGGGGGTGAAGAAGTTCAACCATGTGTGGTTGAAGGTAAAAACAAAAACACTGCAGCAGCAGAGAGAAAAAGCACAATGACAGATTTTAGTCCCCGGTGCCCCGGCCTTCGTCATCTGTCCAGTCTGAGAAACGCTGCCATCATTATGAAAATACACCGTGTTTTCATTTTCTGTTTGTTTTCTGTCGTCATGGCAGCAGAAGAACGAGTTAGCCCATGTCAGGTGTCTGCTGGTTTGACCTCCCGTCTTTGAAGCTGACGAGTGCTTCAGGAAGCTCTCTGAGAAGTTTGGATGGTTCATGTTCACACACCCACACAGGAACACGCCCACGTCCACACAGTCACACACAATCACACACACTCACACACATACAAGGCAAAACAGTTTTCATATATCAGCTATGGCTTTGAAGGTTCTGCATTGAAGGCCTTATAGGTCACACATTATACAAAAAAAAAAAAAAATGCTCTGTAATGTTTTTATATGAGAATACAAGTCCAAGGCCTGACTACAAACGCCTCAGCCTGAAAAATACCCCTCTTCTCTCAGCTTCTTCCTCCTCCTTTGAGATCATGTGCATTGAAACTGTCCAACTGAAAAATCTGCCCCCATCATTAAAGGGACAATGTGTATTTTTTAAGTAATTTACGAGCTAAAAACAGTGTCTGCATTCACAAATATGTCCTCATTTGTGTCAGATTGCCTCTGCCAACAATCTGACTTGTCCTTCTGAGCGAAGAATTTCGTATCTGTATTTACATTAGGGGGCTAAGCCCTATAGAGGCTCTCATGTCCTTCCAGTCTATAAAAACTATGAACAGCCGAGAGGGACATAAAGCACTATGTAGTACTACTGGCTCAGGCTAAACTCGTTTTCACTCAGAGCCAGCAAGACTGAAATGGAGAAGGAGAACAGCGAGACGGTCTTGTCGTTGCCCCGGCAAATTTGCAAGCCTAATACTAATGATAATTCAATGCAGTTTGCAGTTTATTTGAATTAACATACCTCTTCACCAGAAAGAAAACTCAAAATGTTGGATGACATGTTGACAAAGTTTCCAGGCACATACCAGCTACAGTAGAGTTCAGCGGTTGCAACGCACATTTGAAAAAGCGAGGCCCTAGAGAGCACTATTAGTTTAAAAGTAAAATACAGTTTTACCACGAGATGGCAGAACAAACTACACAGTGTGGCTCTAAGGAATGTGTCTCCTCCTCCAGGTGAGAGGCACACTCCTTGAGCCTTGTGTAGGTCTCTGCTGCCAAAGTAAACATCAGAGCACAGCAAGAGAAGAAAAGCCTTGTCCACTTTTTAAGTGAGGTATAGTCAGACACAGCTCATGAGGATTTACACTGAAACAGCCTGTTTTGAGCAGGGCTAAAACAGAGGGGTTTATGGGCTTTCCAAAATCCAACATGGAGGTGTATCTCCATGCAGGAAATTTGTGCATGTTCTCAGAACATCTGGAACCAGTATGAGCACTTCTGAAAAACAGTAAAAAATTTAAAGTGAAATGAGCCCTGCAAGGCTCAAGAGCATTTTTTTCGTGAAGGAATGATGAATGTTTTTACCTCGGCCGAGGAGGTTGTGTTCTTGCTGGCATTTGTTGGTTTCTTTGTAAGATTGTGGGCGAGATGACTCAAAAAGTTACAAATGAATTTTGATGAAATTTTCAGGAAATGTTGTTCATGGCGCACAGAAGAAGAGATTCAGTTTTGGTGGTGATTGAACCAAGATGTGGATCCAGGAGATTTTTTAAAGGATTTGTTAACAGTGCCAGAAGGGGCAGTTTTTCACATTCTTGACAATAACTCTCCTGACAATGTTGGAATTGCCTTGGCAGAGGTTTTGCCCCTTAGATCACTTCTAGTTTAGAAACTTTAATTTGTTAGAAATTTACAAGTTTCATTCAAGTTTTACCCCAGTTTTTAAAACTTCTTGTCCTTACCCCCCTTACCCACTCTTGTTTGTAATGCAGTTCATCTAAATGTTTTGCTAACTGGAAGCAAAATATCAGAAGATAAAAGGTATTACAAACAAAAGTAAAGTGTCTTGATAAATCAGTTGTTATGATTTGGCGATATCCAAACAAAGATTGATGTACTGAAATGCTTTGTGTCAGCTGGGAGCAGTGATGTTTGAGGTCACATGCAAGCAAGACGCCAAAAGACTCAAGACACTGGTGACAATGAAAGTCAGAGTTATTGTTTTTTATTTATTTATTTGACACATTACTGTGCTTACAGGTTTTTGTTGCACCTCCTTGCCCTGCAAAACCAACAACTAGAACAACTGCCACTCAGTGTTGCCAGATTTTTTAATTGAAATAAGCAAACAGGTCGATAAAAAGAAGCCCAAAACAAGCGACCTCGAGCTATTTGTTTTTCTAATACAATACATTACTCCTTTTTTTTTTTTTTTTTTAGAGAAATCTACATAAAGCGTGCTTTGATTTTAATCTACGTCACATTTCCGTTTCACAGTGACATTTTTTCTTATTTGGTTCTTAATTTACTTACTCAACATCCTTTTCTTTATACAGAAGTGAAGAGAGGGCCTACTGCTATTTATAACTCTGTTATCACTAAACAGTCTGTCTAACTTTGATTTTTGTAACCATACAGACATAGTCAGGCTTTTATCTAAATTTTATGTTGATCCCCTACAGCTTTTTATGGTGAAAACAGTAATAGCTACATTAGAAATAAATGTAATTCTGCTGTAAGGATTTCTCTTTTGGTGGAAGCATCATTTTTGCCTCTCTTTTTACAGTAAAATTTACATTTGTGTTAGGAGTGGGACAAAATAGTTTATAACTTCTGAAAAAAACGCAACCTGCAACTGCCAATATTTACAAGCAACTTTTCAAAGAAAGAAGTCCAAAGTCGCTTATAATAAGCTAACCTGGCAACTCTGCTGCCACTGTGAGTCTGAAAGAGAACGAGTCGGTCGCTGTGAAAAGGCAGCTGCGTGGACAAAGTGATTCCAGAACATCCGCTCTCTTCCACAAACAGGGAAGCGTACACGGTCACATTTCCATACTATGTGCATTGTGTTGGATCAGAGCTTCGGTGAGGGGTTCAGTGGCTTTAAAATTAGGGTATACTCTTAAACTTGGGCGAGTGTAGCAGTGCAGCAGTATCTTTAGTATATGAAGCCAAACAGCACAAAACTGAAAGCCTCTGTTTGCACAAATAAGTATGAAAAGGGTAAATATGCTCAGAGGAAACACCTTAAAAGCAAACATGGACAAATGAGTTCCCTCTTCATTTTTAAACTCTTGCCTGTAAACACACTGAAGCAAAGGTCCAACACGCCGGGGCAAAAATGAATAAGTAAAAACCAAAAAAGTCACACATGCATATTATTCATGTGGGGCTGTCCATTTGCCGTTACCTCAGAGCCGAGGAGGAGGTGGAGAAGTGGCCCAGCGCTCTCCCTCTCTCTTTCTGCTCAGGCTGATTCGAACTGAATGAGTCTCTCGTTCTGTACTCCATCTAAATATTTCAGCAGTTCAGGCGCCTGCGCTTAGCCTAGCCACAGCGCTAACATGTCATTGACCATTAGTGCTAACCTGCTGCTTCTGCTTCTCAGCTTCATCCTCAGCCTCCGTTGTTTCTCTCAACTTTGGTTTTTCTTCTTCTACTTCAAGCTGTTGTGAATAATAATAAGGTGTTAATCACGGACAAATCGGCTGTTATGCTATGTGTGATCAGATTTTTAAGAATATAAACAACACTTTGGGTGCTTTCTCAATTAGCTGGATTATGTTTGGTTCAAAAAGTTCTGGCTTTTTACACTGGATGTGAATTTGCCAGCTCCGGCCACCAAGGCTACGGTTTCTATACCAGGGGCATGTGTGTGCTATGTTTTGGCTGCATCTCACTGCTGCCACAGCTCCATCTATCCATACACTTCATCCCAATAAAGACCTTAAATAGAAGGATTGAGAACCATAATAAATCTTCAAAGTTGGGCTGAATGATTTTAGGAAAAGATCTAATTGTGATTTTTCTGGCAGATATTGTGATTTTAATTCGATTCACGATTTTCTTCAAATCAAGCTTCAGTGCAGTAACCACTGTGTTTACAGTACAGACAACAGTAAGGAAATCAGTGATCAAAAGCACATAACACATTAATCATCATCTAATATTGATGATGAATAATCTGCCTTCATTATTTAAGGGATACTCCAACTTCTTCTCCTAAACAGAGGCTTTGTGTTGTTGACCTGCTTACCAGCACTTCAGCACTTAAATGCAAATTGCCTGCAAATATGTATAGTTTGTGTAAAATAGTTGACACAACAGATCATGGGTTAGTCAGGAGCGCTGCAAAAATTGCAGCTTTGGTGATCTCATGATTGTGTTGTCTGAAATTGCAATTTAGTCCAAAAACAATAGATCTTTCAGCCCTATCCAAAAGTGTGACCTGGTTCAATGAATCAGAACAGACAGAACAACCAAGGCTTTAACTTTGAAAGGCACAGACAGGAAGTGTGATTGAACATTTTTTTTTATGTTGTTTGTGACATATTTGACCACAGTGGACGTACATTAACCTGACAAACCAGATGGACTGTTCATTATATTTCACTAGTTCTTCTGGAAAGGAGGCCATAACAAGTGTTGGGGATACACAGAACCTCATACAGGTGATTGGACAGTCGTTCTGTCAATCACATTCACTACGGGCCAATCAGATAATGTAGAAGGCAGTCCAAAAGGTAACCCACTTTCTAGATCAACCTCCAAACATGTTACAAGTACTTTCACTGTGGTTGTTTGTAGTTTAATAAAGAAATGTGGTCCAGATCTTATAAAAGTGCTACTGAAGCCGTTAGCATCAGTGCTAATCTCTGTATGAACAGTCACTTCCTGCTGTTCTTCCTGTAATAAGTAAATTTAAAAATTCATTGGCAGTAATAATTATATTTTAGCATTAAAACATCATTTTGGTTGAAGAGCTTCTACATACTGGTGTATTAACCATTGCAGAAACATAAAAATAATTTTGGTAATTACCAATGCTGTTAATTTAGGGCAGCTGTGACATGAACCTTACACTGGATGGTGGTCTAATAGATTTGTTAAGCACCTTATATTTCTATGTATTGTCCATTTGTTAATGCTCCAAATGATAGTCTTGGAAGTGTACATGTTCAATAATAGCACGCGGTATGCGTTTTAAAATTAATTTTAGTAGTTGTGGCTAATAATCATGATCTGAAAATGTATTAAATTCATACTTTTAGACCAGATAAACCCATTTAAAGGCAGTTTAGCTAGATGTTGTTATATTAATCAACATCATTCCTCTCCAGATTATATTCATTATAGGTATTTATGTTAATATTAGATTGATCTCTCTATCCATGGTTGCATTGATTATACATCCATAGTAACTATCTTTACAACCATACAGACATGAGGGCCGTCTTGAAAATGAGATGCCACATCTCAAGGGCTGAACTTGAATAAACTTATATTCAACAAATATGGTGCTATACAGATAAAAATTGATTGAATTTTTATTTAGCTGAGACAAATGTGATGTTAGTCCCTTTGTCTCTGCCTGGATGGATACATCTCTGGATATATTTATCTGTATATACAAATATATTTATTACATGTATGTATATTTGTGTTTCTATGAAATGAAGAGTATGGCTTCAGCCTGCTCTCTTGTAAAGTGTCTTATGATAACACTTGTTATAAACTGGCGGTATACAAATAAAGATAGATTGATTGATTGATGTTAAAGTAATTGTTATTAAGATTTTTCGCCATAATCGAGCAGCCCGAATCCTGAGTATCCATGAGGCTTGTATGCTCTAACATTCTGCCTCCATGTAGCTTCAGACGCTGCTAAAGGAAACAAAGCTGAACTCTTGAGCTGGTTTATTCAGTGATTGTCATAATAAAGGTGAAGAACGTGTTTTAGATGGTACCTAAAATTGGACAAAACACCCTGACACAAAAATAAACAACAGTAAAGCTAAAACCCGTCTCTAATGCCACTTTATAAAGCTTTCCTTTTCTGTCTTTTATTCACTCAGTCACATAACACACACAGAGAGGCTGGATCAATCAGAGAACAACAGGTCCGCCAGTCAGCACAGGCACAGTCTGAGCCCAATCGATCCACACGCAGATCTTATTGGTGTACTCTCTATTTTGGCTGGAACACACACACACATTCAGGCACACTGTACAGACACACACGGGCATGAGTCAGAAGCTCCAGGCAGAAATCTTTTGTAGTGGCTTTGGCCCTTGTTGCTAATCTGTCTGTACCACATAGATGCTGTTGTGGGGATGTCTGCACGTGAGTCATTTGTATGTGTGTAGCCGCGAGATGCGTTGATAGATGAAACAGGTTTCTATAAGAGCCCCAGTACTGTCCTTAACCTGCCAACGATTCACGCTGAAATAAAGCCATTTGGGGAACACGAAGAAGACAGCGCTGCGATGAGACAAGACGGAGAAATGAAGCCGTCACCATCGCCTCTGCTTCTTCTCTCTGCGCTGCGTGTGAATGACCGTCAGACTCTTTCATGTCAGGAAGAACCCAGACATCCTGAAAACTTGATTTGGTTTGTGTCACATTTCCTGGAAGATTTGATCCAGAAGTTTGTTTACAGAAAGTGTCCCCACCAAACTCTGTAACAAAGACTAACAGTGGAGCCTGAAGAGGGATTGAAAGGTGTCAGAGTCAGTCAGGCTGTGCTAATGAGGAAACTGTGGAGATGTTTATGTAAATAAATCCATCAGTCAAAATATTACATAACAGTGAGGAGAGGAGGACTGTGTGGGACTTTTTATGTGACTTTGTGTTGTAAAATACCTGAGTTTTCAGCAGATTTTTGTTTTCATAATAACATTTTTATTAACTTTTCAGTTTTGAAACACACCAACAAACAATTCAGTACAAAATACAAACAAAAAATAAGCTTTGGACACAGCAAAGACATTCCTCACTAGATCCCTAGTACATGTCACACAGAATATACCTTACTGTCTAAAATGTGAATTTTAATTTCCATAACAAAATATTATATATCATAAATCTGT
This sequence comes from Cetoscarus ocellatus, assembly GCA_037902135.1. NCBI lineage: Eukaryota > Metazoa > Chordata > Actinopteri > Labriformes > Labridae > Cetoscarus > Cetoscarus ocellatus. Next base: position 805,519 of record JBAMNC010001231.1, read on the forward strand.
GCATGTACGGGCTGCACTCAGTTCAATACGTCAGTAGCTCCCAGCAATGAGATTGTGACTTTGAGGCAAAATAAAGACTGAGCATACATGAATAAAAAATATAACAAGATAAGTCAAATTAACAAACTAGAAAAGCACTCAGAGAGCGCAGACCTCCGCCAAGCAGCTCAGTTCCCGCAGTGGCTTTTCCACAACCCCTGTAAAAGATACAATCCTGGGTCACCAGATCCAGAATAGTGGAACTCAGCACATACATGGAGGTTGTTATCCTGTATGAACACAACAAGTTTTGGTAACATCACTTAATATTTTCAATGGGATTTCTCAGTATAAAGTTCAATTGTTTTTGTTGTGACGTCAGTCTGGATCGGATCCAGGTGAAGTTTACCTTGATGATAGAGACATAGCCCCCATATTATCCTGTAAAATAGGAAGCGAATCCATTGAAATGGCAGAGATATGATTTTTAAAAATCCTGCCCAATGTTAAGTTATGGGATTTTTGAAAATTTGGGAATGTTTGCATCCAGAAAAATACACATATCACCACCAAAATCTGCTGATTCCTAAGTTGGGTCGTTACCAACATCTCCTGTAAATTTCAGCAAAAATCCACCCAGTAGTTTTTGTGTGATCTTGCTAACAAACAAACAAACAAACACAAAAACATAAGATGGCAAAAATATAACATTCTGTGCGGAGGTAAAAAAGGGAGGAAATTTAAAGTTCTAAAATCTCTACAGACCTGTGATCCAGGACTGATATGTTGCCCACCTTAGGAGTTACAATCAATCGCTCCCTGTAAGGCAACATGTGTAAGTCTTTTACCAGAATATCTAATCAGGAAGTCCAAATATCAAAAAATCCCCAATGTTACATTTGATCCTGTAAGTAAGATATTCCAGTGGAATAATATTAAAGATTAGTCTGTGCTGTCCTGTAACCATGGGGGGTGTATTATCAAATCATTTAAGTAATACGTGAGAATCCTAAATAGCCTTCTCCAATAAAAACTCTTAACCTGAGGACTTGTTAACCAGCAGAGTCATCAGATTTTTTGTTTAAGTTGCTGTAGAAGGTGCAGTGTTCTGAGGCTTCAGTTTAGCTCTGACGGGATAAGAGACACTGAATTTGCAAAATAAGTTCCAGCTGTTTTTAATCTCCACCAAGGTTATAGTTTTGTAAGATCTTTTAGTTTGTTCATCTGTTGGTGAGCATAATAACTCAAAAGGTTCTCAATGGATTTCCAGGAATGTTCACGGCACAAAGGAGAACTAATTATGATTATGATTATTAATCACTTCTGTCTTGTGCCATGATTACAAAATAAATAGAAATATTAGTCATGAGACACTGAGAGGCAGGGAGTTTCATTGTTATTCTAATATTTTGGTCTAATAAACATATAATTAGTTCTACATCTTAATTTTTTTGGACTTGTATGTATATCTCAGTCTTTAAAGACGAAACATTGGGAAAAGGTTGCTGGTTCAAACCCCATGTTGGTCAGGGCCTTTCTGTGTGGAGTTTTCATGTTCTCCCTGCCTCTCGCCCAATGTTGACTGAGATAGGCTCCAGCCCTCCTGCAACCCCAAAAGGGATAGAGGGTATAGAAAAAGGATGGATGGCATTACTACTTAATATCTACTAATTTCATTGAGTGTTCAAAGACAAAGACATTTTTCATTTAGCAGGCCTTTTCATGGTAACCGCCGCCATGACAGATTTATTTTGTTTTAGTTTATTTAACCTTCATTTAACCAGGTTTGTCTCATTGAGATCAACAAAACAGATGTATTTTTCAAGGGAAACCTGACCAAGACTGGCAGCAAAACACAGTTTCATCAGTCACTCAGACTCATACAGTACAAATGAAGTGAGGAAACAATTTTCAGTAAGTCATCAATTAAAACAGTGACAGTCAGAAAGTCTGGATTCCAAAGTTTTCACTGCAGATTTAAAAACATTCAGAAGTTTTGCAGCTTAAATCCAGTCTGCAGATTATTCCAAGTTCTTCTTTTCCAATTGAGTTCAGACTCTGGGACAACAAACTGCACAAAGCCCAATGATCTCAGGTTGTGTAATCCATCTTTCAAGATTAATAAAGATACAGTTAATTTATTGTTACCATGAGAAAGTCGTGCATGAAAGGCTTCTGGACAGGTACGCAGGACTTGCTATTGCTGCAGTTCTGTTTCTGTATCTCATTCACACTTTGTGCTGCCTCCCTGTGATGGACCACCTTTATTCTCGACCTGCTGTCTGTTCTGTCACCCAAACTTCCTCCAGTAACACCATCTTCTCAACCACCGTCATCTTCCTCTACCTTTAGTGTTGCTTCTCTTTTTGTCAAACCTTTTATCAAATCATGCATCCCTAGTTTTTGGCTCTCGGAGACCTTCTAGTCTAACCACGTTGTTGAGTTAGTTGCGACCCCACCTTGAGCTTTTTACACTTTTCTACCATCCTCCTCTAATTTTCATGACCCAACTTCCTTCCTTAGTGTAAAGTTAAACTTTCTTCATCCACCCTGATAAATACTTAATCACTATTGAAATGAAGGTGTGAAAAACAGTCAGCAGAGCTCCGTTTCCTCTACGCTGCAGTTTGTTTGGATCAATCTGACAGAGCCTTGTCTATCTTGAAGTGAAGTCCCACTCTGTCTGCTGTGTCTTAGCTAATTAAAGCTGAATTATTTATACTCCGGTGAATAATTCAGAGGGGGATAATTAGGTATAGAAACTATGGTAAACACAGGTAAGAGGACGAGGGACAGGGATGGAGACAGATCAGGAGAAGGGGACAGTACGCTCCAGCCCCCTCCTCCATGTTTATATCATTCACATCACTCCTATAGCCTCATGTCCGTGTCCTTGACTCTGCAGTCTTCACGTCTCTTTCACTTTCACCCCTCTCTTACCTCCTCTTCCTCCCCCGTATACCTGCTCTCTCCTCCGTGCCGCACCCATTAGACTTCCCTTCTCCCTGTTGCTATGACATTAGCCAGCTGTAGCAGCGTCAGGCCGGTCTTGAGGGATGAGACCAAAGAGCTAAGTCTTGCTTTTTTCATTTAATTACTCCTTCCTCTCCTTCTCCTTCCCACCTTTTCTCTCTGTGCGTCACACCCTGCCTCACCCACCCTCCCGCTCCCTGCTCCCTCATTCTTATGCCTCTTTGTCTGCTCCTCTTTTTTCTACCTCGCTCCACCTGTCTTCATGCATGTATCTCCTCCCTCATGCTCTCCCCGTGTCTCTGTCGGCATCTCACTAAGAGGAGGAGGGGGAGGAGACTGGAGGGAAGAACATCACACCCACTTTCCTCCAATCAAACTGTTTGCATACATGTAAAAACCCTCCAACACGGCACAGTTTTCCTCTTCTTATCGCCTGGTGTTTTCTGTTTTTATTCCTCCCTGCCGGTGATAGCAAGGTGACAGAAGAATGATGTTTTTGGGCTGTTTGTTTGTCCATCCTAGCTATGATCATAATCATGATAACTCTAAAATACTGAAAGGGAATCCCCCCAAACTTTGCATGAAAGTCTGGCTGACTCGAACATGCACAGAGTACATTTTGGAAGTCAAAGGTCGAGGTCATTATGCTTCTTATCCCTTGGTTTTGAATGCAATATCTCAGGAGTACTCTTCACCTTTTGTACCATTGTCTGCTCTGACTGAAAGATACCTGCATTATAAAAGGTTAAAAAGGATATTTTATTAGGGTTTTTGAAGTGAGGTTGTATGAAGTACAAACAGAGATCAGCTCTGCGTCTGTACAGAAAGATCCAGCACAGAAGCTAGGGCTGCAGATGGAGCCACCATCTTTTCAAAATTTAAAGATTTTTAGATGAAAACAAGCCTCAGAAACAGCTTGCATGCTACATTTAAAGCAAGTTACTTTTCAATTGCCAACCAACTGTACTGTATAAGCCTCACAAGAGGGAACAACCGCCACCAAACTTGATAAATGGAAAATTGTTGCAGTGACTATGTTAGCCGTTTGCTTTGGATACATAAGAATACCTGCATGCATTGGAATTACTGGAGGGTGGGGTGGGGTATGACAAAGGAAAAACAACTGGTCTATCAGTGTTAATCTAATTATTTTTGTCATAGTTTTCGTCAACAACCTTTTTTCCCCTGATGGAAAACTAGACTTTAACTGAAAAAACAAGTGTACATTGACAAAAACTAAAACTAAATTAACTGACATTTTCATCAACAAATAAAAACTAGATTAAATTCTTTGACAGAGACTAAATCCAATCAGACCTAATTTGGTCATGTAAAAAGTAGAGACAAGTTAGAAATATATCCAATCACAGCTGCTTTGGTTGTGTGGAAAGGTTGGATGAGTTAAGAGGGACATCCAGTCACAACTGCCTTAGCTGGTGGTGGCGAGATCCAAGAGTAAAACATGACTTTACAGTAGATTTCATCGACTAAAATGTTGTGAAATTTCATGAACTAAAACTGGACTTAAAATAAAACAATTTAGGTGACTACATTATGACTAAAACTAAAGATATTTCACTCAAAAGTCTATAACTAAAACTAAATTAAAAAGTGTGGTCAAAATTAACACTGTCGTCTATACTATAACCCATCACAGGATTGGGGGAGCCATGGGCCCAAAACAAAGGGACATTCATGAGGACTCACTGTTTTCATCCGCTGCTTCACAATGACATTTAGGAATGCAGCTGGCAGAAGTCACCTGTTGGCATGGTAACTAATTAAATGGCTACACCCCTAGAGCAAAGTGGAAAATGTTGTAAAAACAGTGCAGATGGTGTGCACTGAATCTATCCATCATAGGTCCAAGCTGATCTGATGTGTCTATTGATTGCTGATTGGTTAATGATTGGTGCTGACCTCTAAATTGTCTCCCTCCACATCATTAGGTTGAACACTTTTGTGCTGCAGTGACGCATTGCTCAGAGTCAAATACATTCATAACTACTTTCTGGAGTGCTCCAACACGAGATCTGACAGTGAGTTTATCGCAGGTCTTACTGTTTCTTGCTTCGCAGTGGTGACAGAGACAGAGAGCCTGAGTGTAAAGTCTGCACTCAGACATACATATACGCTAGATTCGGTCATTCCTTTAAAATAAAACACCCTTTGGTCCTGGTTATTAAAAAATGGGCATTGAAATGTATCATTTTTTAGATCTTTGTGGCCTGGTGCAAGTCCACGGCTCGACCTAAACTCTGCTTGAATGAGAAGGATGAACTTATCAAATTCTGAAGGTCAAAAGCCAAGGTCAATAGGCAGTATGTTCATCCCTTGCTTGTTAATGTCATATCTCAAATATTATTTCAAAGTCCCCTTTGACTCAAGAATCAAATTATTAGAATTTTGATGTCAAAGGTCAAGGTAATTGGGTAAATTAATGTAATGCAGCATCTCAAGAATTCTTTGAGTAGTTTTATCACAGTTTGTCAGTTGTCCACTCTGACTTAAAGATGTACTAGTTAGATTTTGTAAGTTACAGGTCAAAGGTGAAGGTCATTGGCCCTCATATTCTTACTTTCAAACAAGTTATGACAGAAATCCCTCGATGCTTTTCCCTAGAACTTTACCTTAGTCTGACTTAAAGATGAGGTAATTAGAATTAAAAAGGTTAAGGTCAGAGGTGAAGGTCATTGGCCCTAATAATTGATTTTTGCTTGTAAATGCGTTATCAGTTATGAGTTATAAATCCCTTAATGCTTTTCCTTTAGAACTCTGCTCTAATTATATACTCTGACTGATGAGGCAAATAGAATACAAAGGTTAAGGTCAAAGGTGAAGGTCATTAGCACTTTTGTTTATCCTTTGCTGGAGACCACATATCTCAGAACACTGTTTTCATGAAACATTTTGGAGGTCATGGGCCAGAGAATAAGGTCATTTGGCCTTATATTTTGCCATAGTTTGTAGAGAAGAAATGAATGTATGAATGCTTTCAGGTTTGCCTAAGGGTAGGGATGATCAGAATTTGCTAGTCAAAGGTCAAAGATTCAGTTTATTGGGCCTCATGTTCATTCCTTCCTGAAGGACAGACAGCTCTGAGTGAATTGTACTCAAGGATTTACTGAATCCATGTCAGAGGACAAGGTCAAGATCAACATAACTTTCTCCAGACTATATTCATTATAGATATTAATGTTAATATTAGATTGATCTCTCTATCCATGGTTGTATTGATTATTCATCCATAGTAACTATCTTTACAACCATATAGACGTGAGGACCCTCTTGAAAATGAGATTCCACATCTCAGGGTGATAACCTTTTAATAAACTTATATTCAACAAATATGGTGCTATACAAATAAAGATTGATTAAGTCTATATTCAGCAGAGACAAATGTGATTTTAGTCCCTTTGTCTCTGCCTGGATGGATCCATCTCTGGATGTATGTATGTGTGTATACAAATATATTTATTATATGTATTTGCATATGTGCATATAAGTGTATCTATAAAATGAAGAGTATGCCTTCAGCCTGCTTTATTGTAAAGTGTCTTGAGATAACGCTTGTTATGAACTGGCGGTATACAAACAAAGATTGATTGATTGATTGATTGATTAATAGCTTTAAGTTTTGTTACATACGATGCACCTTCTGCCATCAAAGACGCAAGATTTCTACCAGTTACAGCCTCACAAAAACTGCCCAGCGTGTCTTCTAAACCATCACTGAACTGGTGATTATGAACCTTGTGGGGTGCAAGTTCTAGTTTGAATTGTAAGATAAAATGTGAACTCCGGTTTTAAAATTTGGGCCTAAATCCACAAACACGTGCCCAATGAGGTTCTGCAGAGTGTCTCAAAGTGTGTTTTGTCTTTCTGTGTGATAGCCTAGGCTTGACCTTGATTACCACGGTGACAATGAAGCTCCTCATTAGTGCCGGACTGGAGGAAACAGTCGGTAATGAGGGAGCGGTATTGTCCTCAGGCACACAAACACAAACACACACATGCATGCACACACACAGATGCCAATGCACCACTTTGTATTAGTGCTTGCATGCACCTGCTGACACCTGCGCTGATGCAAAATTTCATACATAAGCCCGACACACACACATGCTTACACACACACTCCTTCTTAGTACATCTCAGTCTCTTGGCCCCCCACTCAGTTGTCTCGCCTCACCTTCTGTTTAGTGTTTTTCTCTCCCACACACATTCTGCCTCTCCCCCCGTCTCTGTCTTCCTCTCTCTGTTCTGCCCACCAGACGGACCTCGCAGACCTCGCTGCCCACTGAGCTCCTATGGGCCGGGAACATCAGAGTGTCGCCCTCTGGTGGTAGCGCTTACTCGTCTTTCAATCCCGAGTTTGCGGGAAAAATTTGCATCAAAACATCAGAGAAGTCTTATGAAGCAATGTCAAGATATATTTATTCTGAGGTCTTGTCCACACGTAGGCGGGTATTTTTAAAAACAGACTTTTCTAAATAAGTAATCCCACTCTGATGTTTTCATGGATGGAATGATGGATGAATAGAAGTTTAACGCCTTGTGGGCAACTAAGGCCATCTTCATGGTGAAAACAAATTAGACAGACATGTTGAGATCAAGAATCAACAACTTATAAAAGTATGTAAAGACTAGCCACCCTCAAAAAACTCCAAAATTACCCCTACTTTGACTCTGTTAAAAAGATCTTGTAGATCAGCTACTCTGTAAAACCTTTCTCTTCGGAGGATAAGATCTGCACAATTAACAGAATGTGTTTTATCGTCAAAGGACATTGACGACATTCAGGAGGAGACTCTCCTTTTAGGAAAAACAAGTGAGTCAGCCTTGAATGACCAATCTGACATCTATAAAGACCAGTTGGTCCTTGTGGTTTTTCAGCCATGATGGTCTTGGCCCGTTTATCAAAGGGGATATTTCATACAGTTTTTATTGTTTGGGCAGTCCCCCCATCCAGCTTGCCATTTGGAGAAAAAGTATTTGTGAATGATCGGCCTGAAGTCAGAGTGGAGAATAGGACACGGTGTTACTGCTTGTTTGAGAGCTCTTTTCGCTGCTGAGTCTGCTTTCTCATTTCCAGCATTGTAGTGCCCACAAAACATACTTTAAAACAGTTGCTCTCAACTGGTTTGGCTTCGGGACCCACCGTCACCCTTTAATGACAAACTGCGACCCAAATCGAGGAAAATTTTCAATCCTCAAATTTAATAAATAAAAGATCAAGCACTTTGACCCTGAGGTAGAACAGAATATCACAGTAGGCTGACACACACAAAAATAAGCCAATGATAAATCAAAATGAGAGGGAAATACCCTTTAACACTTAATTATCTGTCTATAAAACCAAAAAGTCTCAGGTTTCAAGACTATGAGTGTAACTGTAGCTGTGGTGTCCCTGCATCAGTGGATACATACTGAACAGCTCTGTACTAATAATACTTAACCAGCAGCACTAAATAAGCCAATAAGCCAATACGCCTTTTTTAACACACTAAAAAGAGCTTTCATGCACGAACATGACATGAAAAAGTCCAGTTTTACCTGAGTATCCTCTGTTAAGTACTGTAAAAAGACAACACTCCACTGCATCAAAAATCTCCTTCAAAATAAAAGCACAAGATTTTTTTTCCTAACATTTATTTTTGCCCAGGAAAAGGCTTGTGACCCACTGTAAAAGGGTCCCCGACCCACTTTTGGGTCACGACCCACCAGTTGAGAATCACTGCCTTAAAACATACAAATGCACTTTTCTGTGCTGTCAGAAGCGTCTCAGTGATATCTTTACCAAACATTCTGCCACCATGTCATTTACTAAATTACTCCACCAACCACAGTCCTAACGGTGTTGTGGTTTAACTTGTGACCATGTTGACTGGTGCCTTAAGGTGTTAATTGCATGTATGTCTGCATTCGTTTTTCTTTATTTGAGACATGCGTTTTAAGCTTGTGCTGATGGTACAATAGGCAGCACACTGGCTTGTTGAAGTGCCTGTAGGCAGGCTGTTGGTTCGACTCCCTGTGTTGCTCAGGGCCTGTCTGTGTGAAGTTTGCATGTTCCCCCTGTGCATGCATCTCTTATTTTTATCTTAACTCTGGAAGCAGCTGCTCTGGGCTGTCCTGCACTCTGCTGCACTTACTTTAAATACAGAGTCCATGTGCCAGGTCAGAGCAGAACTGTGGCACACAGCTGCTGTTGGTTTAGGGGTTAGAGACGGCATGAGGAGCTCAGAAAAGAGCCACATTTTCTTCCCATTGAGGGCGCCTTTTGTGTTGGCTCAGGTGTTTGATATGGAGGCATCCAGGTCATTGTGGGAGGTCTTGTGTACAAGTTAACTGGAGGGAGCTTAGTGTAGACCCAGAACTCACCAGGATTATCGGTGCTTTCCTTTGGATCTCAGAGGTCAGAATGTCAAGTTCTACATGTAATTGGAAACACCCCCATTGGTCAGAAAGATCGATCTTCAGATACCTGGACTACCCGCTCGTAAATAGAAAGCTTTAACTGGGATGTGGCATCCCCAAGTCTGAGCTCTCAGCTAAAAGGAACGGACCATATATGTCCCTCCTGACCTGGGCACCCCTCAGGATTCCCCAGGAGGAGCCTGAAAATGTTGGGAAGAGTGAGAGAGCGCTGTCTTAGTTTTAAAGAAGTCATTCATCCATCCATCGATCATTTATACCATCAATCCTTTCTGGGGTCACAGGGGGGACTTGAGCCTATCCATGCTAACTTTTGGCGTGAGGCAGGGTACACTTGGAGCCGGTTGCCACTTCACATGGCCGAATTGGGGGACAGACAACTATTACTGCTCACACTCATAACTAAGGGCAATTTTTTAATCAGTGTTTAACCAAACAAGTCTGTTTTTGGTCGGTGGGAGGAAGCCAGAGTGCCTGAAAAAAACAACGCAGGCACAGGAAGAGCAGAAAGATCCTGGTCTGCATGGGGCGTAGACCCAGGAACCCTCTGGCACCAACCTGCTGCTCCACCAGTCCCCCTGCAAAAGTAATGCTGAGTTGCTGTTGCTTACCTTTGCTTTGCTTGTCACTCAAAAGTGAAGTAAATATTGTAAAAGTCTCTTTATGGGGAGAAGAGAATTTCTTAATAATTACAGTTTTAAAACAGTCACACTTCTGGAGTCAGGAATGGTGATGTTTAGTAGTTAAATAGATTTTGTGTTTTATGATTGATTGTTTCAACCTGATGATCTATGTGGGTCATATAAGTTTAGTTTAAAGCTGAAGCTGGAGCTACTAGTAAGTTTTGTCATCATCTTACAGATACAATTAAAGTCCACAGAGCCAGAGTGACTGAAGTATTGTCAAACTACAATTAAACATGATTAATAGGGGTGGGTAAAAATATCGATTCATCAATGCATTGTAATATTTCCCCCCAATTCAATACAGATTCAGCAAATCCTCTGAATTGATTCACCTCCTGGCCAGTGGGGGGCGCTGAGCACAGAACTGTCTGGTTTTTCTTTTAGTACTCCATATGCACAATTTTTCAGATGTTTTATTGCCAGTGTTAGACAAAGTACTCATCTCCGTTTCTTGAGTGAAAGTATAGATACTCCTGGTCAAATTTTACTCCAGTACGAGTGAAAGTTGTTCAGTCAAGTTTTTACTTAAGTTCAAGTACTGGAGTACCTGCCTTTGAAAATACTTAATTATTAAAAGTACGTTTTTGTTTTAATGTCAATGCGTTATTGTATTGTTGCCACAATGAATTTACAGAAACTAATGACTGACAAAACCTACTTAATGCACTGACCTGCTTATAGAACCTGTGGAATAAAAAGCTGTAAAAGTTGCCACAAAGCCTACAGAAACGCCTGTTGAAACACGATTGAATCGACAAAAGGACAACCATTGCTGTTTTCATTTTTTTGTTTAAATGAGTAGCATCCGTGAGGTACAGGTACGGCATCACCACTTGGACAAATCACATGCAGATTGCGTTTTAGAGGAGAAAAGAAATTTCATCCACTGACTTCAAAGCTATACATAAAAGTAACAATTAACAAGACTCTTCATAGAAATGTTGTGGAGTTAAAAGAACAATATTTGTCTTTCAAATGTAGTGGAGTAAAAGTCATAAGTTTCCAAAAAAATAATACTGAAGTAAAGTACAGATACTCAAAAAAATGTACTTAAGTACAGTACTCAAGTAAATCTACTTTGTTACTGTCCACTCCTGTTTATTGCTCAAAAATGTGTTGTGTTGTACCACATATGTTCACATGGGCTTAAAAATAAATATTTAAAAACTGTCAACAGGTACTCTAATTATTTGTGTATTTCTACTTCTTTCTGAATTGACAGTGAAGCATTTAAAGGAAAATTGAATTGAATCGTGAGGCTCTTAACAATACCCAGCCCTATGATTAATGTATGAGCATGTGACACGTTGGTTGTTATTCAGATTATATATTAAATATTAAATCTATGTTTACACATGAGTTGTAGGGATATTAGCAGACTGATAATACTTTAAAAGATCCTTTCTGACAATGATTAATGCATTGTCGTGTTTTCTGGTCACAGCTATATGGTTACAAAATTAAACAAAAACTTAATTAACACTTTGACATTGTACTTTTTGATTTTAAAGGACTCATGTTACATCATGCTCCCACTCTTACATGCACTCCCACAAATACAACAGGTCATTCAGGGCTGAACTGTGTATCATACCTGGAATTCCTGAAATACCAGGCACAGATCTGGGCTATCTCTTAAAACGAAGTTCTTCTGGAAACATCTTTGGAAAATGAAGATCTCAAGATCCATCACTTCAAGTGTGACAAGACAAGATGTTTGTAGTATCAGGGTTTTAAGTTTGTTTGGACTGAGATACCTCTCCTGTTCCCTCATTTCTCCTCTCCGTCTCAATCATCTAACAAGATTCTGATCATCCTCGTGACGTTACGGCTTTGATCGTCCGCCTCAGAAGGAGTACAAGAGCCGCTGACAGACTGAGAGGCAGCTCTTATGATTCAGAGGTAGATAAGGGACTTTATCTCACGTACTGCCACTCACCTATCAGCTCCTACAGCATTTTGACAGATTAGAGTGAAAGAGATGAGGACATAGAATAAGACGACAGGGAGACAGAGTGGTGTTACAGATGGAGGATGATAAAGACGGGATCAGTTAAGGAGAACTTTAATGCCACATTTATGAGTCCAGTGACCTGATTTTCAAGGTTGAGAACCAGAAAATGCTCAGAAATATGAGCATACCCCAGATAGTAATGCTAATGCCCAGCGAACAGCCCACTGCTAACATGAAAGGGAAGAGGTTAGTGAGAATCTCAGGTTTGGAGACGCTGATTAGTGAGAGCAGGATGCAACAGGCTGTATGAAAAAAAGCCTCAATGAAAACTTCATAATTTGGCCCAGTGTTAATTTTGTCAACTAATAACTTTCATCATAGTTTTCGTCAACAACCTTTTGTCCCTTGACAAAAACTAGACCGTAACTAATAAAAACAAGTGCACATGGACAAAGGCTAAAACTAAATTAACTGACATTTTCGTCAACAAATAAAAACTAGACTAAAATGTTTGACAGAGACTTAATCCAATCAGACCTAATTTGGTCATGTAGAAAGTAGGGACAAGTTAGGAATATATCCAATCACAGCTACTTTGGTTGTGTGGAAAGGTTGGATGAGTTAAGAGGGACATCCAATCACAGCTGCCTTAGCTTGGTGGTGGTGGGATAAGTTGTGGAGCGATCCAATCAGAGCTCCTCTCTTTATGAATTGATATATTTATGTAGAGCAGGTTCACTGTTCGTTGTCAGTTCTGGTATTGTAACTGAGATGCTCTGCCAGGTAGCCTAAATAAAGGTGACTGCATTTCACACAAAAGTTCAATTTGTTTCTGTTCATTTATACATTCAGACTTTACAAGCATTCAATAAAGGGTTATTAGATGTTTTATTTTATCCAAGTGTAAAACATGACTTCAGACATTCAAGGAAACATAAAAAATGCCTTACCCTTTACACTTCATATTTTAGTCGACTAAATTTACAGTAGATTTCATCGACTAAAATGTTGTGAAATTTCATCAACTAAAACTAGACTACAAATAAATCAATTTAGATGACTAAATTATGACTAAAACTAAAAGATATTTTGGCAAAAGACTAAAACTATTAAAAAGTGCTGTCAAATTAACACTGATTTGGACATTGTCCAGTATGTTTCAGATTTTTTCACCAAGACTTAACATGAACTCTCTTGCTCACTGTCCAAGTGGCTAGTAATATTCCAAAATTATTATCCAGGCAGCATTTTCATTACCACAACTGCCACAATTTTGTTATTATAAAAATGACGTTTTTTGATACTGATATTAATTTGAAATTTCATGTTGAAATAAATCACAGCTGATCTGTTACAGATAGAGAAGTGCTTTAACACAAGTTTGTCCTCCAGTATGTCAAAGACTATCTCCTCTGCAGGTAGACACCTGTACTCCTAAATCCAAGCACTCTGTGTTTGTGTTTGCATTCAACATGAGTCGGTGCATCAATGTGATAAACACACAAGGCACACAGAGCGACCTGTCCATTCTTATTGGAGGAAAAATTGCAGAGTTATTGCAAATAGCATCTTAATAACAACTAAAATGGTGTTACATGTGATATCACAGAGCCCATACTCTGCTTATCAAATTTTATATGCCTCTTAGGTGTGATTTTCATGTCTGCTCTGCGTGATAGGGCACTTCTATGCACAAGATAAAAAGTCTGTGGCACTGGGACATCTTCCTCTCCTCTTTACAGTGTCAGCAGCTGCCTGAAATACCTATTTTTCCACACCCCTAAACAGACCTACCAGTGTGACATCCTACTGTTGTTTTGTTGGCACTTTAGGTTCCATGTGATGATCCTAATGCAGATCACTGACCATAGAATGAATGGAGAGTTGTTGGCAACATGGCAAAAAGCAACGCTGAACTGACCAATCACGATAGAGGATACAGATCAACTAAATCAGCGCAGACTGGGCCCAAGGAGAGGGAGCCTTAAATTACAGAACCTAATAAAAGCTATTTTTATTTTAACATCAGTGACTGTGAAGATACTCAATCAGTCATCAAAATCAAATATATATATAATATAAATCCAAGTTATGGCAAAATATTAGCTTTTTAAGGTAGTGTATTAAATATAAAGGGCTGCTTGATACAGTAAAAAAGAAAACAAATAAAGTAACAGTGAAGGCAGGTTGGCCAGTGTTTATTTTAAAACCTTGATGCAGGACTCCATGGTTGGATGTACTCAAATCTTTGACATCATGATTTATACTTAAGCCACTAATTACTACCTAGAGCTATAGTAAATGAAGTATGATAAATAGAAAGATAGTTTTCTATCTGGTCGAAACATTTTAGATGATTTTTCTGTAGTCAGTAAGCACAGAACTGTCAGTTGTTCTTACTGTAAAGAATCTTACTTTCATTATCCTCCTTTTAACTACACAAAGGTTCACATTCCCCAACCATGGCTTGTTAGTTATCATTTTTATGTATTTTATTTATTTATTATTACTTTTTTCAACTTTTATCAACTGGCAGCCCGGGGGCCACATCAGGCCCTCAAAAGCCTCAAATCTGGCCCCCAGAATATTATCAAATTAAAAAACAAGACGTAGAAAAGGATATAATGGTTTTAAAAGTGTCTCACATTCCTCTAATTTTTAATGCACCCACCAAAGCATTTGAGGTTTAAACATTTTTCTCAGGAGTGACTTTGGATCTGTTTTACATAAATCCACCTGTTGGCTGTAATTGGTCTCTATTTAGTCTGGAGCTTTAGTATAATGGAGTCAGACCCTGTGATGGAAACAATGACAGGAGAAGCTGTAACATCTTAATTGCCCTATGTAGCTGGTAGCAGGGTGATAGGGACAGATCTGACTTTTAAAGGCTAAGAAATGAACCAAATATCTACATTATGTATTTTCTTTACTCTGGACCCCACAACGTCTGTCAAGAACAAAAGTGGCCTCTGTATAAATGCAGTTGATGACCCCTGCACCACATCTTCAGTGTTTCTCAGCTTTGCATGTGCTCTGAAAATGATGAATCTGCTGTCAGTTGTGTTTGAAAACAACAAACTGAAGCACAGAAACACTCTGCCGTGCTCAGATCTCTCCATACTCGGTCCTTTTCAGCTGTTTGGATAAGCTGTCAGTTTGGATTGTTGGATTGAGGATAAATTATGTTTGTCTGTATGAACAAGACTCCGCACTGAAACATGTAAACCCACTCTTTTCTTCTCACTTTTACAAATCCCTCAGTATCTCCCACTTTCTGTCGCTCGTCTCCCTCTTCCTCCCACCCTCCTGACCCTCAGTCATATCGACCCCTCCCTTCAGCTGGCTGTCACACACACACACACACACACACACACACGCAGACCCACACCCATCCTCGTCCTTATCTCTACTCTATCGCTCTATCTCCACATCTATTGGGTATACCTGTAACCTAGCAACAGAGCCGAGAGAAGACCCTCCCCTACCTGCTCGCAGCCCTGAATGCCAAGCCCGTCAGCCAATCAAAGCGTCTCAGGGCGGAGACATGAGCCAATCAGACGGTCGCTGTAACTGGGAGTTTCCCCCCTGTGATCCACCCTTTTGACCCCCACATGTTAGCGAAAGAAACAGGCACGCACGTATGAAGAGATGCTCGTGCGCCGCACACACACACAGGCGAGTGAGAGTCTCCTGAGGCCACCCGGCAGATCACAGGATGAGGCTGACTTGCCTGTTGATTGTATAACAACTGATGCTTTGTTAGCAGAGTGAGGAGAGCTACCTGTGAAAACACGTGACATGTGAGGGAGCACATGAGTGTTACTTTTGACTGATGAAGGAATTCACTCCAGGATGAGGTTTATAAGGCTGCCAGAGACGTGCATAAGATGTGAAAAGCTTCAGGTGTAATGTCTAATGCATGGGATTGAATGTAAGAATGAACTACAGAGGAGGGTATCTGCAAAAGTTCTATGTAAACCACCCATTTATATATAAACTACAAGAGCTCCAAGGGCATAAACCTCCATCAAGACATTTCCAACATTGTCAGGTTATTGTCAAAAATGTGGAAAACTGCCCCATGTTGCAATGTTAACAAACCCAAGGGAGACGTGATCAGATTTTAGGTTCAGATCAGCACACAAATCGAATCACTCTTCTCTTGTGCCATGAACAACATTCCCTCAAAATGAAAACCTATTAGGAACTCAATTGATTATTAATGAAAATGTGGAAAACTGCCTCATCTTGCAGTGTTGAAAAATCCTTTAGATAAAATTCTAGATCCACATCCAGATTTTGATCACCATCTTACCATTTCCTTCTTGTGCCATGAAAATTAATTAAGATTTTTTTGCGTAATCAGTAAAAATGTGAGAAACTGCTCACACAGTTAACATTATTTAAAAAGTTTCTGGATCCACATTCAGATTTGGATCAACATCTAAATCCTATACTTTCTTCCTTGTTCTTTGATGAACATTCCCTGAAATTGTCATGAAAATCCACTGAGAACTTATTGAATTACTAGTTCAAGTGTGGAAAAAAGCCAGATTCAGGAAAATCCATTTTGAACTTGGTAAAATGCTAGTGAATATATTTGAAAAATTGTCCTGTCTCACAGTGTTTACAAACCATTTTAAAAGTTCTGGATCCACACCCACGTTTGGATATCCACTAAAACCACATCACTTTTTCCTTATACCATGACCAACATTCCCTGATTTTGTCATGAAGACCCACTGAGAACTTATTGAATTGCTTGTGAAAATGTGGAAAATAGCCCTATCTCACAATGTTAATAAGGCTTTTGAATTTGAAAAATTCCTGAATCCACATCTGAATTCAGATCCCCACCAAAATCTTATTACGTCTTTGTTGTGCCAAGACCAACATTTACTGAAAATGAAGACTGTTTGGAACTTTTTGAGTTATTAATCAAAACGTGAAAAACTGCCCCATATTGTAGTGTTAAGAAATTCTTTAGGTAAAATTCTAGATCCAAATCCAGATTTGGATCACCACCTAAATCTTTCAACTTCTTTCCTGTGCCATGACCAACTTCCCTGAAAATTTGCGCTGAAAATCCTTTGAGATTTTTTTGCATTATCAGTGAAAATTTGGAAAACTGATCACACAGCTAACATATTATTTAAAAAATTTCCTCATCCGCGTCCAGATTTGGATCACCAGCTAAATCCTACGCTTTCTTTCTTGTTTACATGACCAACATTCCCTGAAATCGTCATGAAAACCCATTGAGAACTCATTGAATTACTAGTTTAAGTGTGGGAAAAAGCCAGTTTCAGGAAAATTCATGTTGAACGTGGTAAGTTGCTAGCGAATAGGTGGAAAATTGTCCTGTCTCACACTGTTTACAAATCACTTTAAGAGTTCTGGATCCACATCTATGTTTGGATGTCCACTCAATCTCACCACTCTTTCCTTTTACCATGACCAACATTCCCTGATTTTGTCATGAAGACCCACTGAGAACTTATTGAACTACAAGTTAAAATGTGGAAAATAGCCCTATCTCACACTGTTATTAAACCTTTTGAATTTGAAAAATTCCTGAATCCACATCTGAATTCAGATCCCCACCAAAATCGTATCACATCTTTGTTGTGCCATGACCATCATTCCCTGTCAGTTTCATGAAAATCCATTTTGATCTAAGTGAGTTGCTAGCAAATATGTGGAAAATTGTCTGATCTCACAGTCTTAACAAACCCTATCAAAAATTTGCGAAACCTGCATCTGTCTTCAGATCACCACCAAAACCATATCACTTCTTCCTTGAGTCATGACCAACATTGTCATCAAATGTCATCAAAATGTGTTGAGAACTTACAGAGTTATTGTCAAAAATGTGGAAAGCCCCGATTCTGGGCTTTTGGTTCAAAATGGTGGACTTTCTGTTGGGAATTTATAATGATGACCACACTTTTTCCGTTAGTCTACTCCAGTATTCTTCTACACCAAATTCTGTTTCTCATGGTGTAACTGCCTTCATAGGATGGAATTTTTCATCGGTCTAGGGGGCGCTAAAGAGCCAGTTTCTATTCTGATTTATTCAAAATTGAAATGTTGCATGGAACTGAATTTTAACAATCATGAAATACCTTTGGTGCTCTGGCACAAAAACTAAGAACACACTGACTGATGCAATAAGTGTCCCAAAGGACAAGACATGCATAAAAAGAAATTTCATGTAGGGGTGTAAAAATATATATATATATATATGTCATTACATTGTGATGCAGAGACAGTCAAAAATCATTCAATCATGCAGAGGCAAAAATGTTAAAAACAAGTTTGGAAGGATGAGACCTATGAAATGTTTTATTTGGTTTACAATGAAAATAGATTTTTTGCTGCTGTTGATCTCTAAAACCATTTCTAATAATAAAAGGAGTTCATGTTTATCTGACTGCTTGTGTTTATTTAATCTAAATGTAGCCTGGTGCAGTAATACGGAAAAAACAAGGATACTACTGGCTGCATTGCATCATGATGCATTGAGAGATTGAATCGTTAACTTATTAATTGTAAATTAACCATAAGACTTCTGAAGGTGCACAGCTTTGATGCAGTAGTGAGGGAGCTTCATATGTTTGTTGTATTACCAGACGGCCTACAGTACATTCATGCCATGTTTTAAATACATGCTGATACTGTGCCGCTGGTTGATTTGGTTTTTGGCCCAAGCGGACATCTCTAAAACTGACTTTGTGTTTGTTATTTTTTTATATTCAGGAATAATGAGATTTTTATTGTGTATTTAATCCAGCTATAAAAGCGTAGGATATGCCTTTTGGGTCCATACCCCCTGGCCCTACATAGAGCAGATCCCAGGCCTGTGGTCTGTTTGTTATTCATTAAAGTGTTGTTGTATTAATCACACAATGCTCCAGACAACACTGCTCTGAGAACAGCTGCTCCGCTGCACTTAGATTGCAATCATAGAGCGGTCAGTCGCCACTAATCGGGGTCATTTATCAATCCGGAAGACCACACACACAAATGCGAGGGCAGTGAAACACACACATACACATCTCTCTCTCACACAAACGCACACATGCTGATCGATGGTGGGGCTAGGCCTGTAAGAGGGATTGATGGACGCTTGGCTGGTGCTCTTTGTGAGTGTGTGCATTGCTTTGTGTGAAAGTGTCAGAGTGCTGGCATCAGAACAGTGCGGGCAGGGTGCACACAAAGGCTAAAGATCTGTAAAGATTAACCTCCACTTGATTAAAATGTGTGTCGGGCTACAGTTACTGAAGTTTTTTTATTTCCCTGTAATGTTTTCTCACAGATGATTCTTCAGAATCATCACAGCTTGATCGAACAGTCTTTGTAACTGGACTACAGCTCAGTCACAGCGCAGTGTTTGTCTGTGAAGAGATGGTTCAGCACGGTCATGCTGGCAGCTCACTCAAATCCATCTCAGTCAACGCTGTTTACCAAAACTTCACAACCGAGCAAACTCCACCCAGGCGGAGGCTTCTCTGAGATCTCAAGTCAAACTGAGGTCTCCACGAGTTAACTAAACGCAGACATTCAAGAGATGAGAAGACCTGACTTTGGATCAGACGATCAAGGAGGTTTCACAGATAGATAGATAGACAGATAGATAGACAGATAGATAGATAGATAGATAGACGGATAGATAGGTAGATAGGTAGATAGATAGTCAAATCAATCGTAACATGGGTGTATTAATAAACAAATGGATAGACAGATAGATAGGTGCATAGGCAGGAAGGTGAATATATATATAGAGAGATATATAGATATAGATATGTACATACCTATAAATAGATAGATGGATAGATAGGCAAGTAAAAAGACAGATTGTATGTATGGATTAGAATCACTGGTAGCCCGATGATTGGATATTTTCAAGATTCTTGAGTCCTGATTTTGTTGCATTTCTTATTGATGGATGTGCAAAGTGTTGGGATACTTATTATTGTGATATATTGTGATTTTTTTAAAACTTTTTATTGTCTGCGTTTACATCCAAAATGAAAAAGAAAAGGCCAATAACAATACTAATAAGAAACATATCGCATTATATTTATTATGGCAGTTAAGTTTTATTAAAATAGGAGTAAAACTGACAGACTGATGTCCACATGTAGCCAAATCATAAACTCGCTCTGCTGCGCTCAGCCTCTCTTCAAGTTTGAGCCTCCCTGCTCTGCTTCACTGTGTAGTTTAAGGATGACATGTTGCATATCTGGGCTCCAACCATCATGTAAGAAAAGCCTTTGTTTACCACAACATGGTGAGGCCCTCAGTCTTTGTTCATGAAGTTAGCAGCAGATTGAGCTATGTCCTTACAGCAGCTCGTTCAGAACTGTGTGGCAGCTTTGACAAGCTTGTCATGTAAAGTGTGGCCTGGCCTGCACCTCTGGTCATCATATGTGCCCTGCAGAAACTCCTCTACCCTTCAAACCTGTAAGGACAAAGCAGATCCTTCTCTTCTAGGTCACAGGGAGCTGTTTTATTTTTACATATGAGCTTATTCCCAGTGTTGCACCGACTAAATGTAGGATTTCTGAGTCTTAAACAAACATTTCCTCAGAGATTGCCTTTGGTGTGCTGCCCCAGGGTCTGTTTGGAGTTCTGAGCTCTCCTTAATGCCATTTTGGCATTGTTGGAGAAGCTGTAAAAGTAACACAACATCGGCCTCTCTGAAGCCTCCTCTGGGGCTGGAGTACGTTTGATTCAACAGTATATCAGCTTTATGTTGCACAGCCTGTGGCCTTCTGCAGCTAAGTGCAGAAAGTACCTGTGAACAGACAGCAGAGACCAGAGTGGATGCTTCTGCTTGTTGGAGCTCTTAAACTTTTCCCCACATTTGTCTTGACTCCTCCGTGTTGGTCAGGCCAAGAACATTTGGCTGCTGAGAAGAGCTGCCATCCTGCTGAAAGAAGGGGAATGAAGAGTGAGACAGCAAGGAGGAAATGTTTATTATCATTTCAGATCTGAGTTTGGACCAAATATTGTTTTAAAATTCTTTAAATTCTTTTTAAAGATTTTTGTGAGGATGATCATTGACCAGTCCTGAAGCTGATATTACGCAGCTTCTTTTGCCCAAAAGCCCATGTTGTCTTCCCATTTTCTTACAAACATAAAATGTTTGACACCCTTTTTTAAAAGTCTTTTAATTGAGTTAAAAGCTAATGTTGGGCTACAAAAGAATTTCAGTATGATCACTTGACTTCAGAGTCACAGTCAAAGGCGTGCTCACACTGATAGTGCTTTTACATTCATGGTATTTGCTTAAAATTACTCGACCCTACACTGTTTGGATTCTACCTGCTTTGTTTTCCATCTCATCATGGACTTTGTCTATACCTTTTTGTGGTAGGCAGGGCCATTGCTGAGTAACTCTGTGAAACTACCATGGCATTGTCGCCATCCGCAGTCGCTATTTGTGCATTTCCATTTGTGAAATCAACTCTGATTGACTCTGCACAGTTGGGTACCACCTGCTTTTTTCATCACAGTGTAGACTTGGCCTGTGCTCAAAATATGGATATGGCAAAATATCGTCACACACTCATTGGGGATACGTGTACTGATATGAATTCTGAAGAATCAGTATGGCCTCAAATGTTTTGACAGTTGTCAATACTCTTTGGGTAATGCTAACAATGGCACAGTTCAAAGTAGAAGCCAAGCTACATGATGAAGCACATGGTCCAAATTTGGACTTAGGTCGACCATCTTTGAGGACCTGATTGGAGTTTCTTAAGTTGTAGAATCATTAAAACTCTTCCTTGTTCTTTTTCTTCTTGTAATAGAAACAAACCTTGTCTGGGATTCTGTTAAAAGCCTAGTCAGTGTTCACAATTTACGTGTATCGGGAAACATATTGTATCATGGCCTCAGTGGTGGGATATGTATTGCATTGTGAGGTTGCTGGAAATACCCAGCCCTAGAGTATCAGTCGATATCTAGGCTCGGCAGGGCTGTGATGGTGTGGCTGTGCGAAACTGCTGTAGCATCTTCATAGAAACAAAGGAGGAAAGAAAGGCGATAGAGCTGCCAGCCCTTGTTGCTTTTTCTTACAGTTAGGAGATTAATTTTGCTTGAAAGATGCATGCAAGCAGCAAAATAGCAATCTATTTAAGCAGAGGAGAGTTCAGGAGGTCATACAGCATTTCACGGCCAAAACAGGGGTGTTTCATTTCCCCATTAATACCTCCAACTGATGGTGATAGTCTGACCATGCAGGGTTCAGAAGTGTCTAACAGTCTCATTTAGTGTCAGCACAGCTTGCCTGAAACCCTGCTGAAGGTGATATGAAAAGCTGTGCCAGGTACTAGATACAATCCTTGATGGAAAACCAAGACAACCAAGTGAAGTTGGGCAGATATCCTGCAATGGAAGAGCCATGTATGTGGCTTTGTGAAGAGCCACAAGCAGAAAGTTAGTTCTTTGCACCTGAATCTATCTTTTGAGTGACTTGTGTGCTCCAGTTTGTTTCTTTAGAATTTTTTTTTTATTTGGGAATCCACTGAAGTATTTTTATATTGTCTTGGTCCTATTCTGAGACCACATATCTCCATTTATGGACTTGCTGAAGCACAAGAATCTCCTCCCTGAAATGGCCAAAATGTATATAAAAGATGAAGTATATCTTTTCACAAGTGCTTTGTCTTTGTCCTTTATGGGGGTTACACCACAAAAAACAGTCCAAATCAGGCTTTTGCTTCTGAAAAGCAGAAACTGGAGGTGTAACCATACTGTGTTTATCTAGTCTATCTAGCTAAATATGTCTCTCTTTTTGCCATTTTCTTATTTGCTTTGCCAAGTAATGTGCCCTGCTCACAGTAAAAACATGTTAGCCTTCTTTTCACTAGATAAGTGGTTCTAAAGTGGTGGGTCAGGACCTGAAATTGGGTTAACAAGCTGTTTTTCATGACCATGAATCCATGCCTGAAACAACAATTGTTTTAAAAAGCTTACTTTGTATTGAGACTGAAGCAGATGATACACCATATGTTTATTTGACATGGTTTTGCAGGAATAATGAGCACATTTTGTTGAATTTTTCAAGTTTTCTACATCTAAATCCCACCATCTCTGGCTGACAACTCTGTTTTTCTCATTGTGAGGTGTTAATTTCATTATGTTTCACGATAGCAACAAGAATTGACGTTTTCACTAAAAATGCTGTATCCGTCAACTCTGCCATCACACATCCAGCGTTAAATTATCGTCAGATCATTTTCCACTTTATTTTGGTCTCCAGTTTAATTTTCTCCTCATTATCCCTAATTTCTCACTTCTTCATTCAAATGAGCTCATTCTTACCCTCCACTTTCTCCCCTATCTCCCCCTCCTGGCAGGTTATCACACATTCCTCCTGCTTTAACTCCTCTGCTCACTCTGTCTCCATATCCTCTCATTTTCCTCTCCCCTTGTTGCTGCTGATTCATAATATCTGTTTGGACAGAAAACAGAGGGAGGGAGCTTCTGTCCTGATGAATATCAACAGGAATTATGGGAGCGAGAGAGAGCGGTGGACACTGAGGCGGTCTGTCTGGCTGGCACTCAGTCTCTCAGTTTATCTGCCAGACTGTCAGTGACTGTGTTTCTGTCTGTGTCGAGGCTCTCGCCCTGAACCAGAGTTTCCACTGATCATGTGGTCAGGCTAACCTGGTTTAGCCTACTGCTGCTATTCTTAGCTTTTTACCATTTACAGACTGTTTTAAATAATACAGCCTTCGCTCCAGTCTGTTTTGTCTGTCTCCTTATTTTTTTTCCCAACACCTGGGCCTGTCTTCACTCTCACACATTTAGAGTGCCCCGACCACTTAGGATTATGAGAAACGGAAAGAGATGGAGCAGGGGAGGATGGGTTACTAATGGAAATGTAAGAAAAAAGTGCAGGAGAAAAAATAAAACACAAAGACAAGCTGAAAGGAGAGGGGACAGAGTTTGGCAGCATGGGTTGAGAAGAGTTCAGTGAAGGTAAAAACGTAATGGATAGATTAAACTTTCACTACAAGGTCAGAATTTGAGCTCCAAAGACTCCAGTCGAAGCAAGTGTGCTTGTCTTATTCCAAACCAAATATACCACAAACTATTACTTTGAGACTCACCTGACAAGTCCAGAAAAACTTACCTCATCTCAGGCTACATAAAATGAAAAACAAGGCCCTTATTACATGAGCAGATGGAGCCACTTACATTTTCCTCACTTTCCTTGACTGGTCCTTGGCTGGTCCTTGACTGTTTCGTGCTATGCCCTGCCCACAGTCATGGCTGTAACGAGATCCCCCTGCAGTTAGGGCGGGGTGATATTACCTAATCTCAGTATCACAATTAATTGAAGCTCTTACCTCGATTACGATTAATGAACGATTATTTTATGCTATGATGCAACAAATTGGTGGTGTTACCGACATTTGTCGAAAAGGTCTTCCTGCGGTATTTACACTTAACTTCTTTCTGCTCGATGTCCTCTGCACAGAATCCAAAATGTGCCCAAACAACGGAGACAGCATTTTTCTTGGCTACAAGGCACTCTGATAGATTGGCACTTGTCTCCTCCATGTTGGCAGCGCGTCCTTCGCTCTTGGCGAAAGTGAACGCAGACTGTATGGAGGGGGCGCGGTCACGTGACTTACACAGGGAAAATAATCAAAAAAATGGACATGAGTAAAGTTACTTCCATTAGAGGGTCTAAATGTCAGTTTCGATTATTTTTCGATTAATTGCCCAGCCCTACCTGCAGTGATGCTGACTAACAAAGTGACTGGTTAACACTAGTGAAGCCCACTGGGTGTGTTCTTGTGAGGGTATGTGTCTCAATTCAAGCAAAAGAAAAGGTTGTGTCTTCTTAACAATAGATGTTTGTCTTAACTTGTCAGGTGTGGCTGATAAAAGCATAAATCTATGTTCTGTATTAGGACTGAAAGATTTATTGTTTTCAGATTGAAACGCAAATTCAGACAACACAATCATGTGATCGCCAAAGCTGCAATTTTATGCAGCACTCCTGACTGACCCAGGATCTGTTGTGTCAACTATTTTACACATACTGTTTTATTAAGTTGCAGGCAATTTGCATTTACGGAAGTGCTGGTAAGCAGGTCAACAACACAAAGCCTCTGTTTAGGAGTAGGAGGTGGAGTATCCCTTAAATAATGAAAACAGATTATTTATCATCAATATTAGATAATGAATAATGTGTTATGTGCTTTTGATCATTGATTTCCTTACAGTTGTCTATACTGTAAACATAGTGAATATTGCACTGAAACTTGATTTGAAGACAATCATGAATCAAATTGAAATATCTGAAATATCTGCCAGAAAAATCGCAGTTAGATCTTTTACTGAAATCGTTCAGCCCTGTACTATACCACTTATCACTTTCAGGGTCCCAGTGGGCTGGAGCCTTTCCCAACTGACATCGGGCGAGAGATGAGATACTGGTACCTTGATACCTTGAACTGGTTGCCAGCTGATAGCAGGGCCAACCGGTCACCAATTAATCTACCTAGCATGTTTTCTGGTCAGTTTGATGTTGCCTAAGTGCACAGAGAGAACCTTCCCATGCACAGAAAAACCCCACACAAAAAGGCCCAAGTTTTTGCAATAGTATTTCCAAAAGACAATAAAGCTTTAAAGTTTGAGAAGAGATGTCAAGAGAAATTATCAGTCAACCATGATGGGCTAATTCTACTGTCTGAAGAGTGCTGCATGCACCATAACGTGTGTTTATATAGGCTACTTTACTTCTCGGCTAGCATTGTTATTAACCTCCGTCCATAAGGTTAATTATGGTAATAATAATATTTAAGTTGACTGTTATTATGCCTCTGCCATCTTCCTCTCAAAGTAGCTTAAGTTCCTAAACTTGTGGTATGAAGCACCTTATTGACTATATGAACAACTATAATTTTCCATAGTTGCACAGTATGATTAGTGAACTGCTGGTATTGGCCAGCCTCATTCATGTTTGGTATTGCAAGTAAGGAAGAATTGGATTGGGACGTCTCCAGGGAACTCATAGAGGGTCTTCACTGTTTCTTCAGGTCTCCTTCTTAGTCCATTGACTCTAAGGGGTCACAGACAGTTGATATACTGAAGTGAGCCCCGGCCCTGAAGCCTGGAACAACCCAAACTAAATATATGTCAGGGGATGAACGTGTGTTGACAAACTGTGCTCAAAAATGTGGGCCAAAGAAATTTGCCAAATGAGCTGAAAGAAAATGCTGCAGGAAGGAACAGGCTGACCAGGACAGACGGCACCCACACCTGTGTACGTGAGGATGTGTAGGTGTGTGCGTCTTTGTTGGTGTCATCACTTTAGTGACCACTCTACATAATGAGCTGCGAGAGATGATGGGGATGAAGCTGATTCGCTAAGTCCTGCACACCCTATATCACCCTGGCATCTGGTTTACACACACAGACACAGTATTCGACACTTTATCAGGGACACCTTGGTAGAATCCTTTTGGATCCTTTTTGCCTTCAAAGCTGCCTCGATTTTTGGTGGCATAGATTCATCAAGGTGCTGTGATCTGTACAGTGATCTGAAACAACCATGTTCATGTTCTCCATCCTGAAGCTTGGTTTGAGCTCCAGCAGGCCGTGTGTCAATGTGCCTGAATGCATTGAGTTGCTGCCATGTTACTGTCTAATTAAATGTTTGGGTAAACAAGCAGTTGTGCCTAGTGAAGTGGCCAGTGAGTATTTACGTGTGTCAGTGTTAGAAAATGCACACAAATGTTAAAGTATGTCATTCTCCCTTCTTTCATGTTTACATCTCAGTACACTGTGTCGGATTTGTTCTTGTTGCTTTACCCTAATTAACATAATTGGCTCATCGCTTCGCTCTTCATGACATTAAGCAAATAATTTAATTCACTCAATGAATCTACTCCAATACTTAACATTAACTGAAAATTTCTCTCACTCTGCCTGCCATTTTTCTTCTTTGCCAGGGGTCGTGGATGTTGTTATATTTAGCTCTCTTGGATGTTTTGATCAGCTTTGCCTCATACATTTCTAATAAACTTCATTTTTCCCATAATCCAAACATAAAACACGGCAGGGGTGCGTCAAGGTACAATTTCCTGCTGACAGGATTAATTAGGATGCTTTTATTTTGGCGGTGACGAGTGCTCTTAATCTCTCCCTCTGAAGTGTGTCTAATTTTTAAATCAGCTTTACTATTACAGCGAGGGATTCTCTCATGACTCAAAGGGTGAATGAATGGGAGGGTTACACACAGTGCGACTGAGTCACTATCAAAGCTGTATTTGTGCGCGAGCGTGCGTGTGTTTGCTGCTATCTGCCCCGCCTGCGTGTGTGCCACTGTGTGTGAAGTTGGCCGGCAGTAGCGGGGTTATGAATCAGATCAAATGCACACTTTACTCACACAGTGACAGGAGATCAAACCCGCATACGCACGGTGCCTGTGGTGGACTGAGCTGAAGGACCGGGCCGTGTGACTTTGATCCTCACCACAACATCCGCTCCTCCACTCAAACGCCGCTCCTCTGCAGCTCTTCAGCCTCACGTGCCCCTCAGGGCGCTCGCTCAGGTCGAGTTTCTCCTCTCAGGTCCTCAAATAGACTGAAGTGTCTTCAAACAGAGGATCCTCCTGCTGTAACTGGATCCTCGGTGTGTAGGATCCACTTTTGGAGGCTGCAGATGGGCTTCGGGTCTCGGAGGAGGGCTTGTGGTCAGCTTCGGTGTCTCAGTGACCGTGAGAGAAATGATTATGAGCAGATAAAGACGCTGAGCTGGGGGCATGTAGGGCTGCTTTCTTTGACAGTGAGTGCAAGGAATTGATGAGATATCATTGATACAAATGCCATTATCGATGCTATTCTTTAATGATTCCCTTATCGATTTCTGTGGATGATCTGTAGGGTCTAAAGTGGTTTCCAGTGGCATCAACACGTCACTCATGATGTTTGATGCCATGATGCGTACATGAATGCCTCTGCTTACTGCTGTTTGTAGTGGCAGTGAAAGTGTGTTGACTTATTTGTTTTCGTTTCTGATGGGTGCCTCTAAAGAAAGTGTGATGTCTTGCTCAAAGCATGCAGAATAAAGTGGAAGCAATTGCTAAGCGATAGGCCAACTTTTTTCTTTTATCATGTCTTGCCTCACTCCCAAGTCCATGACAAGCAGATAGACACCATTATTTTGTCCGTGCGTGCTGTCACAAGGAAGAGACGGGCAGAGCTCGCCCACTGCTGATTAGCTTAGCTTAAACACTGGGAGTCAATGGGAAGTATTAGCCTGCCTTTGCCCACAGTCATGAGATAAACTCTTCAGCAACTCTAAACAGTCCTGTGTGCTTGTTGTGAGTATTTTTTTTAACCACGTTATGTTATCTTCTACTATCATCATGCTATCTTCTACTCATAAACAGAGTTTTTGTTTTGTTGACATACTTCCTCGGTGGTTTGCTAGAGACGTGAAGTTCGCGAACGAGTTGTGTCTTTTGAACAGCTCTTTTAAGTGAACGATGTGAGCGAGTCATTCTTAAATGCAAATGGCCTGCAAATTGTTTAGTGGTAGAAGAAGATAATCCGATGATAAAAGAAGATAACGTAACATAACGTGTTAAAAAAACGAGTCACACCAGGTACACGGGATGGTTTAGATTTGCTGAAGAGTTTGTCTGATGACTGTAGGCAGAGGCAGGCTAAGCTAACTCGTGGTGGGCGAGCTTTGGCCGTCTCTTTCTTGTTACTGGATGTACAGTGAAAAGAATGGTGTCTATCTGCTTGTCATGGACTCAGGAGTGAGACGAGACACACACAAAGAAAATGTTGGCGTATCTATTTAAGCAAAAGACTAATGAAATCGATTTCTTGGGAGAGTTGATATCGATTTCTATCTGTGCCTCTCATATGAAAGTTGATTTGCCACCTCTGTGGAAAAACTTCCTTGTCTGTTCAGAATGTTTTCAGTCTGCAGGTTTCCCAGATATTAAATAATTCAGTTCACTTATGGGGAGCTTTGTTGTAGTTCTTCCTAACATTTCATCAGAAGCTTATTATTGGGGTGATATTTTGGGAGAAATAGAGCTGTGACAGCAGGGAGATGCAGCCACAACGTAGCACTCATACACACCTGGTGGGAAAGCCATAGCATCTCAAGCCAAAGTTGGCACATGTGTCAGCCACTTGCTTCCAGCGTGAACCATTTCAGTATGGGCAGTTCAGTCCTGTGCAGGTGTGCATCTGACAAGTGTAACGGGGGAACTGTCAGCATTTACTTTCCTCTGATTGCGGATGTCAGTCTGTCCTCTTGCCTCTCAGTGAGTGACATTAGACTTAATTGCTCTGACTGTGACGTCATGTGCAAACCCTCTGTCTAACAGAATTGTTCACTATTTGCCTCTCTTTGAAAAAATCTTTTTCAGATCAGGAATGAAGAAATTGAACACGTCAAACATCAGGTGGAAAGTAAAGCTATGACTTCCTGGTCACTTTCTTTCTTTCTGGGGAACAGATCAATCAGTGTGTGACGTCAGGTGAAAGCTATTATTCTACTGATCAGGAGTCCTACTGTATGAGTGCAGAAACTTAAACTGGAGAGCAAAGATGCAAGAGGGACAGTCTTGAAACATGTTAAAAGGGTCTTTAAAAGGTGTTTAGGAGTCAAAATTGAACTTAAAGAAACCATTTTGTTCACACTTTCAACATGCTTAAGGAATTAATAGCCATGATAATTATTACCACTTCATCTACAAGTTAGCTACTCTCTCTAAGATTAAACTTTTACTTATTGAACAGCATGTCCCTGTGGCCCTTAACCCTGTCTCTGAGAAGCCAAGCGAGTCATGGCTGATTTGCTGACAAAGACTCAGTTATTTCTGAGTTTCTGTGGACACACTGTTGGACAAAGCTCTCCGTAATCCCCTCGACTCAGACTTGGCTGCTGCCCTTCATAAGAGATGAAAACAACGCCTCTCTCTATTGAAATGATAGAAAATCTTTGATGCTTTTCACTTCACTTTTCAAAGGAAGTGTCCAGTTCCTCAGCTCCCTCACACACACCCCCCCTCATCCCCCCACCCCCTCCTCCACGGCGGCTGCGATCGATCCTACCATGTCTCCCAGTCCCACATGTCATCTTTTTTCTTTGACACAGCTCTCCTCTCCACACTGCTTGGTATTCTGGAGCGGGAATGCATGCACCATCGCAGATCCATCAGCTCCGATCGGAATGCCGCACCACGGCTCGGGGAAATGGAGGGATGAGAAGAGAGAGAGGGAGAAAAATGGGGGAAGGGAGAGAGAGAGAGAGGGAGAGAGGGCAGGTCAGTGGCTTGTAGACATCCTTCCGGGACCAAAGCCTCAGCCTGACAGACAGAGAGGAATGGGTGAGAGTAAAGACAGAACGAGAGGCTCTCTTTATTTCTTAGGGGCCTCTTTTCTTAATATCACTTTCCCTTCAAATGAGGCTCTCGGAGGTATTCAGGGAGCACACGAGCTCTTATACCCCGCTTTCCTCTGAGCTCAAAGGATTCGATGAGCACACTTGTGTCCACAAAAGAATAGATTTTCATAGTCAGGGCGCATAAATACATAAATAAAAACTGCTTTCATTCGATCAGGCTCAGTGGAGGGGCTGTGCAGGAGATGACAGAGACGCCACAGATACAGATGTGACCGCCGATTTGACCTCCCTCAAGACCGAACTTCACACCGTGGACGCTTGAGACAGTGAAAGGGATAACACACAAGGCTGCGTGTGAATAATAAACCGGCTTCTCTACTTTTCTGTAGATCCAGTTCAGTTTTACTGAGACTATAATCAACTTAAATTTCAGTCTAGTTCTCAAGACCTGCTTAGGATCATTTCGTTATATAAAGGACCCAAAGTCATTAGAATGAAACAAAAGAAAAGTGCAGAGTCGAAGAGCGGATTCCAGGATTATCACTGTAGGCCTGTTTTTAGAGGTGCCCTAAACTGATCGTATAAAGCATGCTGACTTAAAGTGCACAGTGCATAACTTTTTTAGGCATGTCCATCTAAGTTTTGCTATCTCAAAGGTTAACAGTTCCTGGAAAAGAACCAGGCAACGAGCAAATACTGGGTTCAATTTACATCTTTATTAACCCTTGACCCCCTGGGGTTAAAAATGGCACACTAAGACATGCGCAGACACACACAAATGCAACAATCTAACGTATCTAATATTTTGAATAAAACACCACTCTTTGGATCTGTCTCTTTTTCCTCTCTTCCTTCGCTCTCTTCTTCTTCTGCATCTTCTTCGAAGCAGCACTGTATTGTTTCACATTACCGTAATAAATACCATACACATCATATATTGACAGAAAGCACAGCTTCTCAGCCCTCTGTCAGCATTGGAATTTTCCCGATTGAGCAAACTTTCGAGGCGTTATGGTACTGAATATATCTCGCAATATTTCTGGTGTTTTCCGACGGGTGCCTACATCATGTGGCTCAGACTACTGTAATAAACCATACATGTGCGCATACCCACAAGTCTCAGCTTTCCATCACTCTTGGAATTTTTGAATCAGACAAGCTTTGACGGAGTTACAGTAATAATACTCCGGACATAGAAAACATAGCACCGACGCTATGTAAACCAATACGTGTTTTGGACCCAAACCCAAACAATCAGCAGGTCGACTCGTATTATCTTTAAAAGTAGTGTGTGCCCGCCTGTTGGTATCAACACTACAGATGCCTCGATCAGGCTTTTCTTGTTTTCTTGACATAGATTGCTGATCATCTGTTAGTGAGATTGTTTTACTGTACAGCTGGAGGAAAGGATGTGAAGTTCTTTTTATTGCAAAGGTGGCTCATCAACAAGCTCTGCTGGGTGAAAACCAGGAAAGTCCCTCCTGCACCTTATCAAAATCCCTCGATCCCGACTCCTCATCCGTATTAGAGCATCAGGACAGAGGGACAAACAGGGATGAGGCACTGAGGCACAATGCTGCACCGGGTCACATGTGGTCAGTTAGGACCTTCACATATTATTTCAGTTAACTTCATTTCAATGTTTATTTCATTTGTCAGTAATACAAACAAGCAAAAATAATAAATGAAAAGGAGCAGAAAGAAAAATAATCTCATATAATCTGCCCATTTTTTATAAGACACTAAGTTATTATCCAAGCAATTAGCCTGATATTGTCATTGAAGCTTGTGTGCATCTATCCTATGGGTCCACACTCACCAGCCGAGAACCAGAGTATAGTTTTACAAAAGACTTAATGAGGAAAAGGGCTGATAATTATTCACAGTAATTACTTTAATAGTTTCAGGCAAAGCTTATCCGTTTTTTTTTCTTTTAAAGGCCTTTATTCTCATCCATCAGAGTGTATGTGTGCTGCATTTGAAGGTCCTTGTCTGTCATGTTTTATGCCCATCATATGAATTTAGCTTATTTAAAAGTGACATATATGAAGGGTAATCCCACAGATTTATAGATCAATATAATCCGATATCACAAAGCCATTGTCCCTCAGGGGAAGATTTCTGCAGAGCTCTGCACAGTTCAGTCCACACACCTTTTCACCGCACACTCCACTGTAACGTACACTATAATTTCTATTTTCACAGCCTAGTTATCATGTCTTCTTCTCCCGCCGGAGCTCAGAGGGACGGAGACGGGCACTGATCATATCGATGTTTTCTCTCGTCTTCATTAATGGCTCTTTCTTTGGCGCTCTTCGTCTCAAAAGCCTCTCCGCCACCCTCTCTGCGTGTCTCCCCCATGGCTTCCCTCTACAGCAGCGCGTTGCCGTGGTAATTACCAGTTGTCTTAAACAGACAGATGGAATAAGAGAGAGTGACGGGCAATTTTCCCGGCGCATGTTTTCCCTGTGTGTGTGCACGCAACTTTTCTTCTGTGTGCGCGTGTTCTTTATGCACGCTTCTTTCTTCCTTCACAGCCTCTTACCTTCACTCTTTCCCTCTGAGTTTGCATGTGTGTACATCTGGTGTGCGCGTGCATAGGTGTGTGAGGCGGACATGGGGAATTACCTGACAGAATGTGTTAGTTCAGGATGGCAGTGGAACAGTTTCATCTCCTGCTGTTGTGTTAGCCATTTTAGATGCCAGGTGCCACTCTGGGCCTCCGCCGAACTCCCCGAGGGATCGCTGCTGTCCCCTCCTTTTTTATTCTTTTCCTGCCAGCATGCCCTTAACACGGCGACGGAGCAGAGAAAAGACGCTCTTTGAAATGTCAGGCCAGGAGAGGACATGAAGGACTGATGGAGGGAGGAGAGGCAAACAAAAAGAGCAGCAGAAATTGGGAGTTGTGTCGCTCCATGAGGGAGCGACACTTATTAACGCAATGCCAGGGTTCACCTGTCCCTGTCAACTGATTAATTCATGTCAATGATTAATTTTTTTGTCCTCTCTTTCAGGCTGGTATGATCAAAATGGAGCAGGAGGAGTTTTTTATCGAGCCGGTGGAGAGGGGAGATGGAGTGATAGAGGAGGAGGAGCAGGAGGGCGGAGGAGGGAGGAGGCACATCGTGTACCGCTCCTCAGCCGTAAAAAAAACGCCCATCAGCAGCGCAGCGGCAGACTACCACTCCAGAGGTCAGTCTGCGTCTCCCTCTGTGTTCATGCACCTTGAATAATCTTTATTTTACACAACTGAGGGGGTTCAGTGTTACGTAAACTACCCTGCAGCACGCCAAGGCTACTGCAATCTTATTGACCACTCTTTTCTGATAATATGAAACACCAACGTGATGTGGTTAAAGCTCTGTTTTGGAGATAGTAAGATTTATATACATCATGTCATGTCACTGGGTGGGTTACAGGTGGATCTGGATGTGATTTCAGCTAAAAAAATAAGCAGTACAACTCTTCAGTTCTAAAAATAAGCAACCCATAAAGACAAGAATGGTAGATGGACTTGAGCTTGTATATTGTATTGTCTTTAGGTTTTTTATGGCTCCCTGGTACAAACCCTGTCTTTAAGGTTTCTAACATATTACAATCTGTTTATAATGATCCATAAGGTGTTTGTATCAAACAAAATGTACCTTATGTTTTGTGACAGCACCTGCAGTGTGTGCTTTTTACTCTGCTGCCAACAGTTCCAAACTAGTGTATCTAAATCTTGACCCCATCTTACTTTGGTGCATCTTTAGGATCACATGATGATATCAATGAAAATCCAAATATATATTGAATATAACCAGTGGTGTGAAAATAGAATGATACAACTATTCATCAATGTATCTGTGATGTGATAGTGTCTCTATCTTGTATAGCATAGAACGCATATGTTATTAGTTAGAATATAAAGAAATCTTGAATAGTTGATTTATTTTGTGGTTGTAAGCTCTCAAAATAGTAATTTTTTTGAAAATTTAAAAAATTGGCAAGAAATATTGTGATGTATCACCCTGCTCAGCACCACAGCGTATTGTTATACCCTCGTCATTTTGTTGAATTGTGTCCTTTTACTAAAATCTTGTCATAGCACATGTCACACTGTCAACACTGCTAAGGTTAATGTACAAGGTCATGATCAAATGCTAGACCTTATTAGATGCCAAAAACATAAGTAAGTATGTCAGTATAAGTATAATTGACACATTCATTTTTCTTTATCTTGCTTGGTCAGCACATTTTAAAAACTTAAAAACATGTAAAATAGCAATTAGCAACACATATTAACCTGTAAACATGGAGCTGATAGTCATCAGTCAAGTCCTATTTAAGCTAATGCATCTTACTTTAACATTTTAATCTACTTTTATAAAGACTTTAAGAGACATGACACCCAACATGCACACAACAGAAAAGTGCATTATAGAGATATATTAATTTATATTAGAACATTCATCTTTTTCATGAGTTTAGAGTTACCTTAAAAGATAAAAGCAGTGGGTGGTATTACCTCACAACAAGCC
This sequence comes from Cetoscarus ocellatus, assembly GCA_037902135.1. Classification (NCBI taxonomy): domain Eukaryota; kingdom Metazoa; phylum Chordata; class Actinopteri; order Labriformes; family Labridae; genus Cetoscarus; species Cetoscarus ocellatus. Next base: position 840,468 of record JBAMNC010001231.1, read on the forward strand.
ACAACCCTGGAGGCCCCAGCAGAGACTTTGGCACCAAGCCTAACATCCCCTTTGGAGGACCTACTCCACGGGGCATCACAAAATAAATATATTGTCAACTAAGAGTTAACAAAAGACCCCCACCAGATGCTAATTCCTGATTATTTTTCTGAACTGAGGCCTGGTACACACACACAATGATTTTAAAAGTCTTAACTGATTTTGAAACGCAGGACACCACACACCAAACACATCAGGAGGAACTGAAGCTAAATGCGGCTAGCTTCCTATGACATCCTTTGTGGTTGTTAATTTCATCCAACTTCTCTTCTTGTCATTCTGTTATAAGTAATTTACAGGTTACACTCTGTAGATTCTTGTTTTTTTGCCACAGATCAACAAGTTGGTCCCACACTTCTAACATTCATCAAACTTTATGCTTCGCCTTTCCTCTCATTAGCATGGCTAAGTTTGCTTCCTGCTTCAGCCCAGTTAGTCCCTGATTTCTTCTAGTCTATGTGACAAAACACAGAGGGCATGCTCAGCTATCCTCTTTAAACTCCACACATATAGGGATCTCTGATCGGAAATATTAAACATGTTAAATATTCACAGTTTACAAGTGGGAGCATTACAGATCCTCTTCCGAGACGGTAAAGTGACGCTTAACGCACCTCACACCACAGGATAATAAGCTAACATAATTTTAAGGACTAACAGATTACTGACTTTGGTTGGAAGCAGGGATCCAAGCCAAAAGCCGGACCAAATGTCGTGTAGTGTGTACCCTGAGTTAAGCATCTGCAGAGGAATTAAGGTTTTTGACCTCTTCTTAGATTTAGAGCTCCATGGATAGTCTTCAGAAACATCCAAATCCAGGTCTAATCCTGCACACCTTGTTAAGTAATCACATCAAACTATTGTGTGCAGAGACAGGGGCTCACTCTGAGATAGTGCCCATCTGTCAAGAAGATCACACCTACGCACACTCAAACACGTCCTCCTGTCACTGCACTAATTTTTAGTCTATAAAAGAGTGACATATGGAGACACACTTGTTCGACTGAAGAGATCGCACTCTCCGTGTCTATTAGAGGACTGCACGCTGCCTCGGCTCAGTTAACAATTAACAGCTGGCACCTAAGAGTGCCTCCGTTTCCCACCTTACAGGAATTAATGAAGTGAAGCAACAAGAAGAACAGAAGAACATTCTGCAACACTCATTCCAAAAGAGTTGGGACATTGTGGGAAACTATGATAAGAACAGGAGACTGATTTGCAAACCCTCTTCAGTTGAATACATTTATATAGTATAGAATACAACAGTTTGGACAGAGGCATGTTAACCACACTTTAAGTGCCTGAATAAAAAAGACATAGATTTTTGAGGTAGGGAAACGTCATTGCTTGATATACATCTTGAGTTGCTCAACCGATCAGGGTCTCTGTCTTAATATCTGCACTTCATATTGAGCCACACACTTTTAATTGGAGACAGATCTGGGCTACATGTAGGCAACTTTTTAACTGTAAAGCCATGGTGGTGTATCTTCTCTGTACTCCTCAATAAAAGTTTGGAAATGTTATTTTGGTCTCCCTTGTAATAATACCAATTGGTGTTGTATTTTATATTGTTGGAAAGCCTGATTAATCACCTTTACAACAACATACAACTTGTGGGAGCTGTGGATTCATGGAATAAGAAACATAGGGTAGTGCCCCAAAAAAATGTGCCACTATAAAGGCAGTGTTTTTTTGTATAACAATTTTTTATTAGTTTTTATAATTTTATAACATGATTATTGTTTGCAACACACATCATGAAAACAAATTTACATAGGCATATCCTTGGTTGCATTGTGATAGTATGAGAAAATGTATCCCAACCATCCCACCACCCCAACATTCCCTCAAACCCGAGGTTACAAAACAAAATGGCACCATCAGATTTAATACATACAGACAATTGTAGGAGCTTTACAGAATATAATGGTAGTTGGTTTTAATATAGGTATAATGAAGGCAGTTTTTTATGTGAGAACACAGCCTTAAAGTGACAGAAGCTCCAACAGAGTGTCTCGGACAGGCTGAAAACACAGCTGGATCGGGTTACTCAGTGTAAATCCTAGGAGAAATTTGGATTGGTAGCATTTCTAAACATACTTAAATCTTCAAAAATTAATATATCAGGCAAAATATGGAAAGACAAGGTGATAGCAACTTTATGCAGCAAGGCAGTTAAAAGTGCTTCACACAATACACCCATCAGGCATAACATTAAGACCACTGACAGGTGAAGTGAATAACACTGCTCATCTTCATCATGGCACCTGTGAGTGAGTTGGATATGTTACACAGCAAGTGAACATTTTGTCCTCAAAGTTGATGTCAGGAGCAGGAAAAATGGTCAAGCGTGATGATTTGAGCAAGTTTGATAAGGGTCAAAGTGTGATGGCTAGATGACTTGGTCAGAACATCTCCAAAACCGCAGCTGTTGTGGTCAGTATCTATATAAAGTCATCAAGGAAGGAACGATGGTGGACTGGCAAATGGGTCAAAGACTCATTGATGCTTGTGATCCAACAGTTGCTCAAATTGATGCTGGTTCTGATATCAAGGTGTCAGAATACACAGTGTACTCCAGTTTGTTGTGCAGAATCAAGGAGGGACCAACAAAATTTAGGCAGCTGGTCATAATGTTATGCCTGATTGGTGCACATCACAACACACTGACAAAGGGAAAAATGATTCATAATTTTAAAAAAATAATAAAACAAGGAAAAAAACATGGGCTAAAAGATGCTGCTGAAACTACTTCAGTTGTTCATCCTTGAATAATTTTGCTTCAGTGAATTGAACAGTTTTTGTCTTTTTCATGCTCTTGAGGCTTAATTCAGCTTGGAACCTTGCTAACATGCGTAACACTGTATAACTCAGGCTGATAAAAGAAATGTATTCAGGCACAATTAGCAGATTTATGTTTCATAAGAATTCCCTGCATAAAGGATGTGAGGAGGTTTGGTGTTAAGTGTTGTCAGCTGAACTGTCGAGGGTTAAAAGCTTGACTCTGTATAAAAAATAGATACATGTCTATAACTGCGCTGTTTGCCTCAGGCTTGTGAAGAAGAGTCTGCCCGATCACTGTGATTGATCCGACGCCCACCAGTCAATCAATTGTGACCCTGACCAGTGCAAGAGTCTGCCCCTCCACTAATCACCAAAGCGCAAATATTCTCGAGTCGTCCATGTTGTACTGGAGCGAGCGGAGGCTTCACGAGGAGCACATCGCAATAGATGTGATCTGTGTCTTCCTATTCTGAGACACGGGGATGTCTAATAATATACAGAGAGAGAGAGTTTCCATAGGAACACCCGGCGAGGACAGACTGCGTTAGAGTAACACAGACCTGCTCCCACTGTTACTGATACCTGGCAGAACATCCAACACACACAATCACAGGAGCGCTCACTCGGGGACTCACACCGACAGCACCTGAAGTCGCACACATGTGCTGGATGTTACCACAAGCAGCTTACACAACTCCCTTGATCCCACATTTACACTTGTGAGAACACACGCATGCGGCGCACACACTCATCTCACCGCTCCGTGCTGCCTTTGAATCTCTCCTTCTAATGAAGAGTGGGGTGCAGATCAATAGCGTAGGAAAGAACAGGCCACAGTGTGTTTGTCTGTGTGTGGCGTGGGCATGAGTTCTGTGGTCGTCTGGCTTTGAGTGCTGGGATTTTTCAAGGCTAAGCAGACAGACAGACAGACAAACAGATAGACAGACAGACAGAAAGACCAGCAGGCATGTGCTGCTCCCAGTGGCATTCGATGTGGATCTCTCTCTGTTTTTCTCGTCTTTTTATCTCGGCTATTCTCAACCACAACATTATGTAAACAAAGGTTCACCTTCCAGTTGTTACATCAGATCACGGTAATATCACACATAGAACAAGCTAGATTAGGGATGTTCATTGGCTGATATGTGAAATATTTTTGTCACAAGTTAATTAAACATAAAGAGAGACAAAGCTGATCCCCATAGAGTGGTGCAGGGATGATGTATTTTAAAAGGTCAAACCTGAAGTTAGCATCACGCTGACCCCCTCGACTTAAAACTTTTTGGAGTTTTGGAATTCTTGATTTTCTTCTTAGATTATTGCTGATTATAAATAAAGCGGGGTACACACATAAAGATTATCGGGCTGTTTTTGGCCCTGACTCTCCCCCTTCCCGATCAAGGACGGCAAACCCCAGATTATCTTATGTCTTATAAGATTATCCTGTGGTCTGAGGTGTTTTAAGAGGGAATATGTCCCGATAATCGGCTTCGAAACGGGTTTGGGGCCGGCAGTCTTAAATTTACTTGTTAATATCTACGGCCAAAAATCTTCATGTGTGTGGGGAAAGCTGACGACTCCCGAGTCATGACTCTGTGAATTGTGACTTGGAACAGAATGTAGCCAATCAAGAAGCGAGCTGACTGAGGAACAAGGGAGCAGGCGTAAATAAAAACAAGCATGGCCGACCTGAAACATGGAGGACCAGCTCACATGTTCCTGCTGTCTCCAGGATTTTTTCCACAGTCTTTTCTTTTTTAAGTTCAGGATTTTTCCGTCAAAATAGTCCCAAGACCACCATCAGCCCCTCTTCCTGTATGTCCTCTTCCATGTTGTGTGTTGTGTCACGCCTGGTCAGATTTCTGTCTTGGAGGACCAGATTGTAGATCGGTGGTGGGACAGAATGGTTGTGTGTGTTGAGATTATTGGAGCACACCACACACAGTACGATCAAAACTGTTCAGTGCCTGATTTTTTATCTTCATGTGTGGGGTCTCTAACATAAAACATCTCTTCAGACTTAGAAAATCCTTATGTGTGAGACACTGAAAGAGGAGTCGTGAGATGCCTCCAACACATTTTAAAACATATGTAAAACTTAAAACCTAAGATAAAAAAATAGGCACAGTGCTACATTCTTAAATTGTCCCCACACAGGGAATACAGAGATTTGTACTTTGCTTCAGACTTATTTTATATTCTGTTACCTTTACATTGTTGATTCTAACTCCACACTAGAAATGTTTTTTGATATTCTAGATATTTCTTTAAACTAAAACCACTTTTAAAAATGCACACGGGACAGTTTAGCCGGACCTGTAGATCATACACCTGCTACTTGTTATAAAAAAATTACAATGAAGATTTTACAGACACAAGATCTCAGAAAAATGTGTAACTTCAGTAACTCAACTGTGAGGGTGCCAAAGTATCATCTCTGTAGGACCATGTATAATCAAAGTAATTATGATGGACAAGAGAAAATACTATAAGACTATAACCGGGGCTTTTGTTCCTAATCTGTTTTCAAAATGCTGTCTCACTGGTCAGTATTATAACAGACAAAGAGGTGGAACTGATTATTTGGAGGAAAAGCAGGTCCACAGTCTGGTTTTAAGATTAACTAGTGTGCAGTGAACCTGGTCCAAACAAGCGCCACTCATTTGTTCTCCTCCTCAGACAATCACTCCACCTTGTAGATCAATCAGCGGCATTAGCAATTTAATTAATAATCAATCAATCATTTCTGGAGATGTCCTTCTTAATTCACCTCCAGTCTTTGAATGCTGGACTCATTTCCTGGCTAAAGACGGAGGAAAGGAAGTTATATTTAGCCAGGTAATCGAGGAGCTAGAGGAGGAGGGAACGAGAGGCAGAGGAGGAGCGAGATTGATCGGTTTCTTACACCATAAGCTGAGGAGGTGTGAATCAATGTCCTAAGTGGAGAGAGCGGGCTTTATTATTAATGTGGCACATCCGTCAATTAATCGCTGCGGCGATAGAAAACGAAGGATTGCCATTCCTTTTTAGCGGGGCGGACAGCACTCGATCCTTCAATCTGTCTGCCCCCCCCCGCCCCATACAATTTCATTTCTTCTGCTCCTTTTATCGATAGATTTGATCAATGCCTCTCTGCTCCATTGAGTTCTGTTATATATATATTTCATTTTTTTTTTTAAATTCTCTTAACAAATTTTCCCCCCAAACATTTCCCGAGTGTTTATTATGTTGTGTTTTGATGAGGTCCGTACTCGAGGCCTGAGGATGTATGTTTTCAGTTTGTCTTCATATTTCCCTTTTTATGATCTAAGAAAAGCTTTTTGGGATTCAAGTTTGACGAAAAGTTCTGCTACAAATGATCGTGAACAGATTTGAATTAGTTGTTCAAGGAATTCTGCCATGTTTTATTAAATTTATCAGCTTAGAAAATAATGTCAAACACACTAACTTTGTTTTTTAAGGCTTCAAGTGTAAGTTAATATTAGGGGTGTTTACCCTCCAATATATTACAATTTGCATTGATTTGATACTAAAGGGGTGACAGTTTGTTTCAAAATTAATTTTTATTCTAAACAAATTGATGATTTACAAACATTTTATTTGAAAGGGTCTGATTTCAGGATCTACTCATGTTTATCTAAGAGGCTACATGGTGTGTTTTAGCACTGAAGGCAAAGAAGGGTGATAAAGTTGTACAGCTCTTTTATTTTTAATGTTTTTATCAGTTTATTACTGTAATATCTACTCACCAGCCTCTTTACTAGGTACACCTTGCTTTGATTCAGTAAGTTGATTTTGCTAAAGCAATATTTGCTTAAAAATACTCAGTACTCACTTTATAATCCTAAGTATGGATGTATGCAATTCAAATTTATAATTTATTTTGGTGGTATATGAGGTTGTCCTTGCGTATTGCTCAGTGTTTTTAATTTTTTGTTTCTTTTAACCACTCACGACACATTTACTCACAGATGGACAATACTGACCTTTGCAGTTGATGTCACAAATATGACCCACCTCAGGCTGGGTGTCAAAAAAGTTCCATTCAGCATGTCTATGCTGGAATACTAACGTACCTGCAGTACTATTCCTTTTAGCTGACTTTTCTAATAGAGATATAAATGTCCATATTAGTTTATAAAGCTTTATCCTTCCAACAAATGCACTTGAGTGGCAAATGCTAATGCTAACAGTCCCCAGTGCGGACCTGTACTGATGTTTTTAATCAAACAAGTTATTAAGAAAAGAAAAATAACGTAAATGCCTCTTTTTGTTGCTTTCTTTCAACATTAACTTTTATTCTAATACTTGGGTAATTCACTTTCTTAAAGGGGCAAGGACAGCTACAAGTCTCTTCAGATCACAAAGTGTGAACCAAACACTCTCCAGTTTCTGCTTGTTTCTCAGTTTGGAGCGCTCTTGAGGTGACTGAGCTTATTTTTTCAGGTCACTGACATTTGTGTCCCGTAGTCTGACATAAACATATACTTACTGCGACTTTGATGGCTCCAAAATAAAATGTGGATGTAATTATTGGCTGAAATGTATCATAACCTTTTGACAGCAGTGATACTTCTGTGTCGACTGAAGGGAAAGATGTCATGTTGGTCACAAGTCTGCAAAACGTCTACAGTGGTCTATATGGCTCCTGAAACCTTCTAGAAGATTTTAGGCAGGCTGACTCCTAAATCTTCCTGACCCAGTACCTCACACAGAAAGTTTATCCCAGTTGGATCGGACAGAGGGTGCAGCCTCCTGCAGCAATACCTGACATAAAAAGACTGATGTGGAGCAGCTGAGTCGAACGAACAACACTGTGATTTCCCTTTACCCTCAACGTCATCTTTTGTTGTTGGTTAAACTGAGAGCCCCTGCAGTAGCAAATTCACTTCCTGTAGTCTGAGGGGAATTCTACTTAACCTTAGGGTTGAAGGTTACCTAAATTTGACATGATATTTCAGAAGGAAAAAAAAAACATTTCTCCTTAAATATTCAGAAAAATGAGCAAGAATCAGCCAGGTGGATTGTGAATGTGACATTTACTTATATATCTTCAATCGAGGGTGATTATTAGATGACGAAAGACAGAAGATGGGAAGGTGTCAGCCAGTAGCAATATTTTAATCTTTGATATTTATTTTTTATGTTATGTATATATGTATATATATATATATATATATTTTTTTTTTGTTTATGTATGTTTTTATCTATTTTTGAAACTGCTATTGAAATCTTAATTTCCCTGAGGCAGTTTCCCAAAGGGATTGATGAAGTTCTATCTAATCTAATTATATAATTCATGCTGCTGACTTAAATATGTTTGTGTATCTCCTACGTTTACATTTAGTTGTCTTTGCGGCCGACCATGCTCTAATGTTTGCAGACCACATCTGTCTGATCCGTAGGAATCAACTTGGCCGGTCAATGGAGTGAATGTGCAGATGAAGTTTCCTTCTGATTTTTCTTTCCCTCAATGAACCCACTCAACTGCAGCGTCTCTGTTGGCCGAGGCACACGACCGCAGGGCGTTTATTGTAGTTTTGTTGTTGTTGTTTTATTGAGGCTGGACAGCGAGGGTGGGGTTTGGTGTTTAGTATTGTGGGACAGGCCGTCTGTGTGGGTGCGATGCCTTAACTGCATGTTTACAGGCATATGTTTGTGTGCCAGTGCAGCGTGGCATCCAGGGTACTGAGACATGCCCAAACAGATGGACTACTCGAGGGTTTTTTCCCATAATTCCTCTCACCTAGCCAGCTACCTGGACTAAACTCTGAAGTAGATTGTGTATGTTCCTTTATGTTCAAACGCTCATCCTCCTAACTCCATACTTGTTTAGATGAATCTTTTAGTGCAATAGAAGAAATATCACTGAGCCAGCTTCTCTATTTATCCCTGAACAAGTTTATCCATCCATCTATTACTCAGGAGGAAACCTGAAATCCCAGAGGAAACCCATCCATGTACACGGAGAACATTCAAACTCTTCATAGAAGGGCCCTGACCATTGAACAGGGTATTGAACCAGCAACTTTCTTGCTGTGAGGCGCGAGCACTACCTGTTTCATCTCTGTTCAGCCCTGGGCAATTTTTTTTTTTTTTTTAATAATATTTGATTAAGTTTTTACATATAAGAAAAACATACAAATAACAATGACCACAGCAATAGCAATAATGTTTAAATGCACAATACAACAAAACTATCCAAAGAAGAGAAAAATAAATAAAAATAAATATAATAAAACATACAAATAAAACAGTAGTAACACTAAATAAAAACAAACAACTGAAAAAGCAGCAGCAGTGATAACTAGATGACCTCAAGTTATAACAACATTCTCATCCTCAAAAACTTCCAAAAAAAGGTTTCCATACTTAACATTAACATACTTTAACAAACTGTTTTCTTTTCCCTCCAACAATATATGCAAGTTTTTCCAATGCAAGAATCTCCTTCAACCAAAACTTTACGGAGGGCAATTGTACATTTTTCCAGAAAACAACGATCAGTCTTCTAGGTTGTAGAAGCCCAAAATCAATCAATACTGATTGTTTAGAATTGACGACCAAATTTTCAGGGTATATACCAGGATACAGAGTTTGGCTTGCTGGGTAACATTCTTACCCACCATGTGGGAAATGGCCTGCATCACATTCTGCCAGAATGATTGTCCTTTGGAGCATTCCCAAACACAATGGGACAGTGTTCCTTTTTTCTCTAAACACTTACAACAATTACCTGGAATATTAGGACACATTTGCCCTGTGCAAATTTAATCACATGTTCATCATAATAAATGCTGTAAATCTAGTTCCTCCAGAAAATCATGATTTCTCCACCGTAACAACGACCATAACAATGAAAGCAAATTTAGCCAGTCCTCACCAATTCTGCACGGCCTCGGCAGTTTGTCCAATCGCTGCAAAATTACTGCACAAGGAAAGATTTTAGTGGTGATCTTAATACGGAGTTGAATCCAGGAATGTTTGAAATATTTGTTAAGAATTGCACACTTCTAGTTGTACTTTTAATAACTATACAGTAGAAACAGTACCAATAATTTTGCAAATTCCCTTGCCCCCCTAATATAATTGATTAAAGTAAAGCCTCAAAATATCACGACCAGAGGCAGCCCTACCCAATCTGGCGCCCTAGGTGAGAGTTTACATGATGCCCCCCTCCATCTGTGATTTACATGCACTTACGAAATAAATCGAATCGCATTGTTTTTTACTATTGTCTTTTATTTATAACATAGCATGTTATCCAATTAATATGCTTAAAAAATGACAAATAAATATTAAAAAATTGGAAATACATTATAAAAACTCTTACCACAAAATAAAAATCCTGTAATCAAAAATAATAATAACAAATTATAAATATGACAATCAACATGAAACAAGTTAAATAACCACACAGTTTGCACACAATAACTCTTAACATAAGCTACTTTTACTCCATGCAATAACTATATACACAAACCCAATAAAATAACAATATACAACAGCTATATAAAACACCTATATACAACTATATGCAAAACTATAGTTGGGGGATCAGTAGACTTATTTCGTATCATCATTTGCAGTCGTATTAATTGGGCATTGGGCTTTACATTTGAATGAATGTGAGCTTTTCTATTATACGAGTTGATATAATGATATTGAAGATGATTTTTTTCCCGGTTTTGTAGCGCCCCCTGGAGGCCAGGGCACCCTTAGCATTTGTCTGTATAGCCTAGTGGGCTGGCCGGCTCTGATCACAACTTCAGCTGCAACTTTTTAAAAAACTTTCTGCATCTTTTCTCATAAAATTCTGGAGGGTCTGCACTGGGATGGACTCCAGCCCTGTACAAACCAAAAAGAGTTCAAGGGTATAGGTGATGGATGGATGGATTAATGGGTGGATGGTTGGATGGATAACTTTGTGATATTTTATCATCATCTACGTGGAGGCTTCAGATAAACTCTCTGAACTCACTTCCTCTTCCTGCTCTGTATATTTTGTATTCTGGTTCTTTTTGTGTTTCTTAATGTGCAAAAGACGACCATAAACCACGAACCATAAACCATGGATGGATGGATGGATGGATGGGTGGATGGATGTGTGGATTGGCCTCAAGCACAGTGGGTTACAGTGCTGTGTTTCTGTCGTCCGCTGCCCCTGACTTCTTCTCATTGGCGTTTCAGAGGCCTGCATTGTTCTGTGTGCAGAGAAGCTCCCTGCAGCCTCTGGGGCAAAGCAGCTGCAATTAGCTGCTGGACCGGCACAGGGCGGAGGTCTGAGGCAGCTTCTCTGGACCTCATGCGTCTGCACAAAAACAGCGCCCCCCTCCCCCCTCAGGTGCTGCAGCTCTTGTATGTTTGAGCTTCGCTGTGCCGGGCTCCTTCATTGTTCGGAGCTACTGTAAGGTCACCGCTGCGCTCTCCTCCACGTAGCGCAGTGACGCGTCAGCTTGGGCCAGAGCTCAGAGGGAGTCGGAGGGGGTCAGACGGAGGCCAGTGGTGTGAGTCGATGTAACTTAATGTCTGCCTTGCACATCCACAAAATGAAGGGGGGGCTCCCTCGGGATACCACTCTCTTTCTGTCTCTCTCACACATTTTAGCCCGTCCTCCTCATCGCTCTGGCTCGGGCTCTGCTGGTGTGACTCAAGGATAGTCGTATAGTGCAAGGGTTTTCAGAGGAGACTCGTGACTAAGCACTTAGAGAAGTGAGTGCACACACACACACACACACACACGCACACAGCACGGAAATGGCCTGAGCGCATCCTGAGCGTGTCACAGGGTTTCCCTGCAGACACTTTGCAGCACAGCTTTTCCGTCATTTAAATCCGTAATATCCACCTGACAGGCCCTGAATGTCGACAAACACCATTATGAGACTTATTTATGGAACTGTGCTAAAAACATCCAATTAGAGCTCAGCGATAGATCAAGTTTTTAGTGTATCTGTGTATTTTAAGAGAGATAAAGGGGAAGACAATAACAGAAAGTGAATATAGTGTTTATGTTAATTAAAGAAGATAAATAAGATTTATACTGGGCCAAATGCTTGGTTTGAATGATTTTATTGTTACAACTGCTAAAGAGGAAAAGGAATGATGTCACATTATGGACATGAGGCTAACAGATCCACTCACTGTGGGGCAAAAATCAGTGTCTGATGGGCTGAGTGTCTCCATCAGCCTTGCAATACGATCACCTTGCCTGGTCCAGAGACCACGGTATGGTTTGAATTGTGATATGTGTTAAATTGTGGACATTAATCACACCTTGTACAGAATTCTGTACAATTTGTCAAAACAAAAACAACAAGGACGAGGTCTAAAGAATCCTTCAACTCAAGACACTTGAATCACTGCCATCGCTTGTTCAACTGGTTCATTTTTATCAAGGTGAATTTTCACCTTTCAGACCTGGAAGCAACGAGAGAAGGGGGCGAGTCTGTCTCCCAGCCACACCAACATGTGTTTTTGCCTTCCTGATCCATGATCAAGAGTGGTGGATGTGAGATTTATTTATTCATTTTTTTAAATGGAGCAGTATGCATTAATGGACATTGACATGTAAATACATGGGATTATATCCAAGTGGCAAATTTCCATCCCCAGTCCTATGGGCAGGTTGATGTCAACACATAAAACAAAAACAAACATCATCAATAGGAATAAAACCCACAGAGCTTACTAAATGCCAGTTGTCTATACAATCACTGTCCTCATTCTGTTCTCGAAAACGAAAAGCTAAATATCTCACAGGAGTCTGAAACAGAAATGCAGACATTTCAGAGTGTCACCACGATGTCCAGGTGATGGCCCCTCTGTCGTTGAAACTACGTTCTCTTTTTTTCCCAGTCAACTTTCTCTCATGGATGCTCTGGTGGTTTTGTGAGTTTCAGCATATTTTCTCTGGTTAAAAAAATACATTGAATTACCACTAATAAGCCAAAACAAACACACCGCACCATGAGATATTGTGTGTATTAAAATGAGAAAACCAGACATCACAATCAGATTTAATTGGTTTTATGTAAATTTACAAGCATGAAAAATACTTGATCGGTTGTTCTCCATGCCTGTTACATTAGTTTTTTACTTAATCATGAATTTTCTAGAAGTAGTTGTTAAGATTTTCCTCAAAGATAAAATCTTGGGGACAGAGAAAGTCGTGTTGTTCAGGTTACATTCATCATTACCTGAATGCATGCATGCTCAGTGAGTTCATAATATAAGACCACGGCTTCATCAATGTTATAAACCTTGTGTCACAGCTCCAGACGTTTCTGTAACATCAGCCGAGGATCTATTCTGCCTGCAGTGGACCTTGCTGAAAAATACTTATAGAAAACTAGGGCTTTTTTGTTGAACAAAAGCCTTTTCCTGCATACTTCCCTGTTACGACCTGGCTCAGTTCAGGGAAAACTGAACCAACATAATAAACCAGATTTAAATGGTTTCAATTAAAGTTATTTTTTACTTAAAGAAAAAGAATTTAAATTTACAAAATGAGGCTGGGAAAGGGCAAACTAAAAACACTGGAAAAGACTCTAAAACTAAAATTAAAAACTAGGGATGCACAATGCACAATATTGGATTTTTGCTGATATTTTTTTAATTCATCATGCTGATACCGATACTGATATTTCTGCTCAAGAGCACAAGCTCTGTACTTAAGAAAAGGACTTGCTTCTTTCAGTGTTACAGTATATTTTTGCGAGGAATAGATATATAACAAGAAAAACAGCAATTAACTCTTGCAACAATGAAACCCTTGATTTTTAAATGTACCAATGCAGTGATGGGAAGGTGCATCAATATTTTTACATTTGTGTAATTTGCTGATATTCTAGCCAATATATGGCTGATGTGTGTGACTGATATATCGGCTGTAAATATCAACAAAAATTTTTTATTTCAGCTGATACCAATACTTAACTTTTTAAGCTGATATCGGCCGATACTGATATCAAACTGATCATATTGTGCATCCCTATGAAAAACTGTTAAAAATTAAATATCCATAAACGCAAAGATAAATTACTCTAAATATAAACAAGGACACTAGAACAAAACAACAGACTTAAAGAACAATTAAACTATTGCCCTTGTCATTCCCACTGACGTGTCACTGTGACGTCAGGTTAAATCGCTCTGTTTTCTAAATGCAGTCTTTGCTTTTCCTCAAATCCACGTTACCTGCTCCAGTTTCCTGAAGCTCGGGGCTCCTGTCTCCACTCAGTCTTCATGTTTGCTCCAAAGTACAGCTAAGCTCTCCTGTGTATGAATCCAGGTGCCCCGTATCCTGTGAATCCTGAAGCTGCTAATTTAAGCTCCTAAAGTAGTGGTTATGGAGGAGAATTCCTTTCTGTATATAACTTATATAAACAGAGCCATTTTCCAGAGGTGAACATTTTTAGAACAGAGAAAAAGCAACGGCTTTGTGGAAAATTCCAGGAGTGGACACATAAACTTCAGTGACCATCAGGGTGAGGATAAATGTAGGCTGTAAAGTCCGGGAAAGAAGTCCAGAATATAAGTATACCCTGCTCAGGAAAAGAAGGCATTTGGTGGAGACTCACTGAGTTTATGGTGCACCGAGCAAACAGCACTTTAAAATCTTTAACTTCTCTTCAGCCTGTTCCTATTTTTTCTCTTCTAAGTTGAGTTTTATAATATGAATAAATAAACAAACATGAAGTTATGTGTGAAATCTTTTGTAAAATGAGTTTTATTCCGTACACAAAACCAGTCATAGCAGGTCACACCTGTGGGATTAAAGGTCACGGACATTCAGTGCTAGTCTTTCACCCTGCCCCTCACCAGTGTTAATTTTTAATTTAGTTTTAGTCTTTTGCCTAAAATACCATTTAGTTTTAGTCGTAAGTAAGTCATCTAAATTGTTTTAATTTTAGTCTAGTTTCAGTTGATGAAATTTCACAACATTTTAGTCGATGAAATCTACTGTAAATTTAGTCTAAAGACTAAAATATGAAGTGTAAAGTGTAATGCATTTTTTAATTTTTCCTTGAATTTCTGAAGTCATGTTTTACACTTGGATAAAATGAAACATCTAATAACCCTTTATTAAATGCTAGTAAAGTTTGAATGTATAAATGAACAGAAACAAATTGAACTTTTGTGTGAAATGCAGTCACCTTTATTTAGGCTACCTGGCAGAGCATCTCAGTTACAATACCAGAACTGACAACAGTGAACCTGCTCTACATGAATATATCAATTCATAAAGAGAGGAGCTCTGATTGGATCGCTCCACAACTTATCCCACCACCATCAAGCTAAGGCAGTTGTGATTGGATGTCCCTCTGAACTCATCCAACCTTTCCACACAACCAAAGTAGCTGTGATTGGATATATTCCTAACTTGTCCCTACTTTCTACATGACCAGATTAGGTCTGATTGGATTAAGTCTCCGTCAAACATTTTAGTCTAGTTTTTATTTGTTGACGAAAATGTCAGTTAATTTAGTTTGAGTTTTTGTCCATGTGCACTTGTCTTTATTAGTTACTGTCTAGTTTGCGTCAGGGGAAAAAAGGTTGTTGAGAAAAACTATGACGAAAATAATTAGTCAACAATATTAACACTGTCCCTCACTCACAAAGATTTTGTCAGATTCTGTGGATCTTTTGATTATTATGAAGTGTAGATGGTTAAATCCTGAATTTCTTTGCAATTGCACGGTGAGGAATGTTTTTCATAAACTATAGGACCCTTCTAACCTTGCAGTGCAGCTGGATCTGCTTTATTTAATGTCTGTTATCAGGCAGGTTCATCCCGCAGAACATCTGAGCTCAGTTTGCAGAGGAACTGATCGATCAGTGTTGTTTGAGAAGAGAGAAGTGTGAGCTGTGAGCATTAAGCGATGATGGGTGACTACAAGCAGCTCATGCAGAGATGAGCATGGATGCTGCCTGGTGTTGAAGCAGTTTTATCAGAACTGGACAACATTTCTTCATTGAATGAAGGATGAAGAACAACACTGAGAACATTTATAGAGTTTGATGCATGAACTGGTTCACATTATGGACTTCAGTACTTACTGCCTGCCAATTCATCTGATTGACTTTTATTGAATGCGACTGACAAAGTGATTGTCCAGTCTCCTTCCAGATATTTTTTAAATGTTCAGTCCTCCCAAAACATTGTTGATTAGCACATTAATGAGTCTGAGAAAAAAGAAACGATCAGATCAAGAAGTGCTCAGACAGCTGAAACCTCCGCCAAGGCATTTCTAACATTATGTGCTGTAGTGAAATTGTGGAAAACAGTCCTATCTCACGATGTTAAATTCTATTAAAAATTCCTTAATCCGCATCCAGATTCACCACTATGACTTATATTCCCGGTAAATTTAACTAAAATCCATTCAGAACTTTTTTAAGTTATCTTTCTCACAGACAAACAAACCTCCCTCTTGGAGGTAATAAAGAAATATGAAGACATAAACGGTGCATTAGAGCATTTACTATTTAAGCACAGTCTGGATGCAGCACCACATTAAAACTATGGATGACTACAGAACAGGGTTGTCGTATAGAAGATTGGACTTTAATATAGAAGTTACCAGACATGACAGAACCCACGATGCGCACAGTTACTTCAGTCATACTTCTCTGTTGGACGCCAGCACTTTAATAAATCAATTTCCCAGCTCTTACAGCAGGGTACACATCCCTGATCTGCTGCTTGTTGAGCATTGCCTTATTGAAGTGGTGTGTCGTCAGTGATACCAGAGCAGCAGCACCACACTCTCCTCCACGGCCAACAGTATGAACACAACATGTGTTTATGTATGTAATTATGTCTCATGCTATAAAATAATATGGCTGTTTTATAGAGCAGCAGGGGACCACTTTGGATCGGCTGTTTACCTTAGAGCATACCTGCAAACTCTCAGAAACAGAAACACCTCCGCACAGGTGTGTGAGTCCGCTCACGTGTGTGCTCTGCATAGACACATAAACATGCACAGCTCATGCAGTGTGTATGTGAGCGTGTGCAGGTCCAGGTGTGCCTCTGGGAGGAAATTACACTGTTAGGAGGGGAAGTATTCCAGCAGCCAGCTGCTTCCTCTCCCCCCCTCTCTGACCACGGGCTCGCTCCCCCGAGAGGCCGAGCGGCGTTACCACACAGTTAGCATGTGTGTGCGAGCTCCTCAGTGTGTGTGTTAGCTCCTCAGAGTGTGTGCGAGCTCCTACATTCCTGCATGTTAGTGTGCAGGTTTCACTTCTCGCCTGTTTAAGTCCTGAATGACGGACGCCGTCTGCGTCCCTCTGTGTGTGTCCTCCCTCTGCCTCCATTGAGCCATCAGTCAGTGTGCCACAGCGCTGCCGTTAAACAGAGCAGGACTCGGGGGATAATAGCAGGGCGCGGCCGAACCCCGCTCCAGTCTGCAGCCACCACCGCTGCGCTGACCCACACAATCCCTCTGTGGGTGTGTATATGTAAGAATGTGTGTGTGGGTTTGTTTTTGTGTCTGTCTGCAGACAAAGAGAGAGTGAGGAGCAGAGGAAGAAGAATAAGCCTCGCAGCGATGAAGGGGTGTAGTGTTTTTACAGACTTAATGACTGAGAAAACCTGGCTGCTGTATAATCATCCTGATCATAGTGTTTAGGAGAGATTATCACCTCGCAGAGCCTCACCGCCTCTGATGTTTGCTTCATATTTTAGTACCAGACTCTTGATGTTACATTCCAGCCATAAAGATGAGTGTTTTTGTGCTCATAAATCATATTTATGATGAACAATGGTGATCCTGCTTGTCTTTGGTCTGGGACAACAGGTTGTGTTTTAGCTGAGCAGTGGGTCCTGGGTTGGGACGTGGGGCTTTCTTAAATGGCACAGGATGATAACCTGAACAGGAAATTCCATAAGGGACAAGAAATCTCAGCAATAAAAGATGCTTTCCATCTGTTTTATGAGATTTTTCAGCAAAATCACAATGAATACTCAGAATCATTTCCGATATGGACAGCTTTGCACAAAGGTGGACACACAGGAAGACGGGAAGGAGCAGCTAGCCAGTAGCCATATATATTTTTATTTTTATTTTTATTTTTATTTTTATTTTTATTTTTATTTTTATTAATGTGTGTTTTTGTTTATTTCTCTTTTTTATATATCTTTTTATCTGTGATACTTGACTGCTACTGGAATCCTGAGGGAGTTTTTCCAAAGGGATTAATAAAGTTCTGTCTAGTCTAATCTACATTATCTAGTCTCACAGATCTATCATTACATCATTTAATGCTATTCGAAAATATTGTTTTTATTAGAATTCTTTGTTAATTTTGATTTTAAAAGTTTACATGTAATGAACATTTTGGCCTTGCAGCTGTCTGTTAATAAAAGTCATGCTTTACACTTGTTTGTATGAGGGCAGCACTGTGGTACAGCGGGCTAGTGCCAATGGCAAACAGCAAGAGGGTTACTGGTTCGATTCCCCGTGTTGACTATAGTCTATGTGGACTTTGTGTGGTCTCTCCCTGATCAGGTTAGGTGGTTAGGTTATTTGGTGACCCTAAATACCCCTCATACTCTTAAGTATGAGTTTAAGGATGAATGTCTGTCTCTTTATTTGGCCCTGTGATTAGCTGGTAACTTTTTCAGGGTGTACCCAACGTCACGCCCAGTGTAAGCTGGGATAGGCTCCAGTAACACACTGGACAGCCTGTAATAATATCTTTGAGCACAGTTATTGGTGTTATTTATCAGTTTACATACAAATATTTAAATGTAGCTCCATGTTGCTCCAGAATCTTCAACTGTGTGTGTTTTTCTTGTTTTGGGGAAGGGGCCTGTAAAGAGGGGGCCCGTGTCTGACTGGGGCCTCTAAGAATTATCAAATTATCAGTATTTTTTAACATGTCATTTTATTAACATTTCCTATAGACCTTTAAAAAAGATTTTTTTTTCTTTCCACTTGAAAAAAATACTTATCTTTCTTGTTTTATTTACAAAAATGTGATACTCAGGCATATTTTGCATTGATTAACTCCTATAAAATAGCATTTATGTTAGGGAAGAGGCCCTTTTGAACATTTGTTAGAGAATATCAGTTTAATTTCTGCTTCAGCTCTACCAAATTGCATGTTAAAATGTTTAGGTCTGAAGAAAAACAGGTTGTAGAGGGGGACAGATGTTTAATCTGCACAAGTTTAGAATCTTACAGGGTTAAGATACCAAAGATTTATACAAGAGCTTCATGAGAATGGATAATACTTTAAATAATAACACTTTAAATGCTTAAAATGGCCCAAATGCTAGAAAGCACAGTTTAATTCAAACACATTTATTCAATAATTTCAACTAAAGAGTGTTTTCTTCACTGATTGAAGCTTATCTTTGTCTCTAACCTTTAACCTTTTAGAAACCGTGCAGGGCTGGCGATCTGATATGTCTTCACGGGACCCCAAATTTCCAGACGCACCCCTGTCTGGGAGTAATATGCTCACAGGAGCACTCTAACAAAGCCTCGCTGTCCCTCAGCTCTCGATCCCCTCATAAACTAAGGTTGAATTTATCAACAAATGCTCTGATATTTAACTTTGGAGTTGCAAATAGCCCAAAGGTTTCTTCTATTTTCAAGTAATTTAAAGATCATTTAAGGCTGAGATAAAGGTTTGTGTCGATGTAATGACTTTTTTAACTGGTTTTACTCATTCAAGCATTGCAATCAGATCATATAGCTGTCTAGATGAAGTTATGTTGTGGTCTTTAAAAAAACAAGAATGAAAGAACTCATAATTGTGCTTTTTTAACTCTGTGGTCATTAAATCCTCTTAGCACAAAATTTAAGTCATGACGGTGTGGAGTAGGTTTTCCTTTTACATCTGATAAACAAAAATATCCTGATGTAAGGCGATCTCCCTGAGTCTCTCTCCACGCGCTCCGGCTGATCTGCAGGCCTCGCTGGCAGCAGCAGGTACATCTGTGTGTGTGTGAGGACAATAACGTGTGACAGAGCTCCCTGGAGGAGGCCACTGTTCTCCGCGTTAGCATCAGTTATGTAAGCAGCCAACCTCAGGGACAGAAGCTCATGGAGGATGAGATGGCGTGTGACTTCCTTCCTCCCACTGCTGTCACTGCGGCGCAAAGACACTTCATATACATGCACACACACACCGTGTTAAATCTGGCACCCCTCAAAGAAATGTGGGAGCTAATGTCGTCGCTGAATAAGCCTCCTTGATGTTCACGCTTGAGCAGGAAAATGTGACATTGTCCTCTGATGTAAAAGCTCCCAAACAGCCCCGGTGAATAAAAGCATATGTTTCATTTAATTTAGCTGGTTATGGCTCCTTTTTGTCACCGTAGATCACAGTTTAGCGTTAAATGAAATCAAATCAGGCAGAATAACTACAAACACCTGTGAGGGTTCAGTGGACCATTAAACTGAGGTATAATAATATGAGGAGCCTCTCTGTGATACAGCACGTAGGTTAACGCAGTAATGTGTGTGTAAAGAGGATGCAATAGTGCTGCGGATGATTCAGAGGTTAATGGAGCCTCTCATGTGAATTAGGCTTTCATCGCTCGGGAGACCCAAATACATTCAGCACTCGTACAGCAGTTTCCTCTGTGAGAGTGTGAGCAGAAGTCTTCCAGCTCTGAGTAAACATTTCCCTCCAGTCTAAACTATTTCAGTGTATTTGTGAAGGAGTTTACCAAAGCTAGAAACATTAAACAGCAGAAAAGATGCCAAGAATAAATGCATCAGACAACAAAGACGAGGAAATTCAGACTAAAGACCAGTTAGTGACTTTTTCTGGAGCTTTTATCTGATGACACTTTTAAAACTTCTGAATGATCTGGTTATCAGCTGATGTTCATTTTATTTATGTCACCTTATTAGTATAAAGATCCAATATTTACCTTAAATCAGGTTTTTGTATTTATTTTTGATGACTGCTAGAGTTCTTCACAATCAGTAATGTTAAACAAAACCTTCTAGCTGTTTTAGGTCGCCTTCGCACCTAAAATTCAGCAGACTTGGTTCATTTTGGGTTTAATATTGCAACATTTTTTAATTTTTCACATGGTTTGGTTGACTTTGACTTTTTGCAGTGCTCCTGACTGACCCAGGATCTGTTGCGTCAACTATTTTACACATACTGTTTTACAAATTTGCACTTACGGAAGTGCTGGTAAGCAGGTCAACAACACAAAGCCTCTGTTTAGGAGTAGAAGTTGGAGTATCCCTTAAATAATAATAACAGATTATTTATCATCAATATTAGATGATGAATAATGTGTTATGTGCTTTTGATCATTGATTTCCTTGAATATTGCACTGAAACTTGATTTGAAGAAAATCGAGAATCAAACTGAAATCTGCCAGAAAAATCACAGTTCGATCTTTTCCTGATAACGTTCAACCCTGGTTGGGGCTATAGCTGTGTTTCTTTTTTCTTTTCAGCCCATTTTTGCACTATGACCCAGAAATACACACAGATTTCTAGACCTTAACCCATAAAGAGGACCAGAAGCTGGCAGTGCTTGCAATGCTAACATTAGCCGCACTCCATTGTATATTGTGAGTGAACGCTACAGCTCTTCTGTTGTGATATTTGGCCAAATCCAAGCCTGAATTCACTCCCTTTGGCCTGCTTGCCTTGTTTGGTTCAAATTACTTTCACAACCACTGCAAACTGAACTCTGGTCCACATAAAAGTGAACCAAGACCCTCTGTTTCCAGGTGGACCACAGTTCGGTTCTTCGGTTTACACTAGAGTTCATGTGAGCTTCCACAACAGCCCAAACAAACTGAACTTTACTAAAAAGCTAACCAGATTTTGTTTGGTCCAGACCAACCCTGTTTGGTGTGAAAGACTCTCTGTTGGAGCTCCTTCCCTTTAAGCCTCGTTTTCCCATGTGGGCCCAGTCTGCTCTGATTGGTCAACTCTGTGCTGCTCATATTGTCAACAACTCTGTCAAATTCACCCAAAGGCAGAAAAGTTCAAATCCAGTTAAAAACAAGATATAGGTAAAATTTAGCTGACTACTACAAAAAGTAATACAGCAGTCAGGAAAATGCTCTTAATTAAGTACTTAATGTTTATCAAATGATCACAGTCTCAGCGAATGAATTATGTGAAGTTGCTTTGCAAGTGTAGTGTGGCTAATGCTAATGTTTACAGTGCTAGCACCCCAAGCCCTCAGTCTATATTTCTGTGGTTAATGCAGTCTCTGCTTTGGTCGAGTGGTTATGCATGAGAGTATAGCTATACGCATCATCTGTACAACATGATATCAAGTTTTAGGTTAAAATACAGCCATACCACACTGCTCCTATGAGAGACTTACAATGCTTCTGCTTCCCTCTTTAAAAACATATATTTATTATAAAATATACTATTATGTTATTTAAACTTGACATAAAGGTTAAAAAATAATGAGCCCTCCAAGGTCATTTAAGTATAACAGAATGTACAGATATTAAAAGCAACAATTAAGTCACAATTCAGAAGCTTCTTTAAATTAGCTCTGCCCAATTGCCTATTTCAGGCTACAGCATGAGTTTTCACTAAGAACAGTTAGGATAAATCATGTTTTACTTTTCAAACCCACACTTTTATTAAAAAAACGTCTCTGTATTTTATACTTTCAAGTAATTTTTTAGATTATCGCATTTTATTTTTCATGATTATACTTGTAAACCAGTTGTCTTGATTCTAACTAAGTTCATTTTAATCAAATAACCAATATTTTGCTTGAGTATTGTCGTCTTCCTATCTCTCTTCCTCTCTAGGAGTCTCTGCCTGAGTCTTGACTTTAGTCTTTTCAATATTTGACGTGAAGCTGCTGGATAACTATACATGCATTCAGTATTATACAACGTCAATAAAGGCATTCGTTTGTGTGCACAGGAACAATAATGAACAGACCTCCACACAGTGAAAATGAAACTGTCAAAGTGCGGCGCTCTCCTCATGGC
Organism: Cetoscarus ocellatus; assembly: GCA_037902135.1. NCBI lineage: Eukaryota > Metazoa > Chordata > Actinopteri > Labriformes > Labridae > Cetoscarus > Cetoscarus ocellatus. The sequence continues at coordinate 863,252 of JBAMNC010001231.1, forward strand.
TGCTGTCTGATTAGCAGAGTGATGTGTGGTGGTGGGAGTTTGTTAGGCTGCAGTTCATTTGCAGCTGCACACCCTGGGGAACTTTAATTGAATAAACCACTGCTGTGTGCTTCTTTGTTCAACATTGGCTGTAATGGCGGGCCACGATCATCCAGAACTGCTGCTCTGACAGTCAGAACAGGAAGGACATAGGGCTGGGTGATCAGGACCAGACACCATCCATCCATCATCCATGCAGCTTATCCAGATCTGGGTCAGAGAGGAGCTGGAGTCTGTCCCAGCCGCTGTTGGGTGAGGTACATACTGGTCGCAACAACAATCACAAGGCTGACAAAAGGGGCAATTTAGAGTCACCAGTTAACCTAACATGCATGTTTTTGGTCTGCGGAGGGAAGCTGGAGTATCCAGGAAGAATGTATGTTTGTACATTAGGAAAACTCAATGCAGCAAGGCCAGTACCAGTGAGGATTTAAACCAGAACAATCAGGATATTTCTCTGAGAATCACAAACTTTAATGTGATTCCAGTAAGAACTTATTATCCAAAACCAAACAACGGACAGTAAGTATGGACAAAATATGTTTTTTCATGAGCAATAACTGAAAACAAACTTCCTTCATTGTTTTAGTTATATACAACATTTGTGAAACTTCAATTAATTTGGTCCTTTCTCTACACTAATGAATACTGCTTTTTTTTTTAAATGATAGAGCTCCATATTTAGTAGTTGGTGGTATCAAAAAAAAAAAACAGACTATTCATGATCTTCAGGTTGTTGTTGTTTTTTTTTTAAACCAGACAAGGATCTGGTGAGGACCTGCATTGAAAAGCTCATATCTAAGTGAGAGTTTTCGGCCAGTTTTAAGGCAAAAAAATCTCACTAGGCTTATTCTGATTCACAATTTCCTTACATGTCTGGATTAAGATCTTATATGAAGATATAAAAACTAAAAATAAAGCCTGGGTGGCTTGTAAATAATAAGTAAAATAATCTGCCAATAAGACAAGACAAATTTAACTTGAGCAGGTATTAAATCTTAATTTAAGACCCTCAGAATCAAACTTGCTTGTTTCATTAGCAGATATTTTCTCTTCATTACAAGCAATTCAATGACTTATTTTAGCCTTTCATTCCGTAAAGTAAGATATTTATCTCAACTGGTTAAGTGAATGTGGATTAGAATAAGTGTTTTGGATATTTTTGACTTGAAAATAGACAAACACACTTTCTTAGATCTGAGTTTTTGCAGTGTGATTGTGATTGGCTGGTGATCAGTCCAGTGTGTTGACCATGGTCAGATGATGTAGACTTCAGCTCCACCGCGGACATTCTGTCTGTCAGCACCTCATTTTTAACATCTTTAAATACTGACATGAAACTGTCTTGCAGATGTAATAAAACTGTGGATGTTTTTTAGGCTCAAAAGGTAACACAACAGAGTGGCAGCATTTACACACACTGTTTATTCTTTAGGATGCAAATATTAAAACAATTTAAAGACTGCACGTGCATCTCCTTTTCTCTGCCCTTATAAATCCCATACAGTTATCCAAGTGTTGCTCACAAATTTTAATCAGACCATTTTTTGAACTGTGCTTTGTTTTCTATGAAGCACGTCAAGTTTACTCTTGAAAAGTGTCTGAAGTTGTTTTATTGATAAAATTGAATGGACTGAATGAACAATCCAATATTGAGTGAATTGGACTTTTTTCTAATTTTATTTTCTATTTCTGTAGAGGGAGAGCTCATACAGCGCAAAATTTCAGGGTAACTGTCTGCACTAGATTTTTGAGTTTTGGCTGCAAAGTGATTATGTGATTAAGTGATTGAGTTTTGAGAGAAACTCTTTAAATGAAGATAATCTGAGGCAGGCTGATCTCTGGCCGGTGGAAGCATGGATTTATGTCTGATATCTCTCAGTCTTGAACTTAAGAAGCTCTTAATTGTTTTAAGTTTTGCAAAAGAGAAGAAATTAGACTGACTTACATAAAAGACTTCATTAGGATAGTTGAAATACTACTTGTATAATAGTTATAACACAAAAAAGTCTTATTTACCTAAAAATGTATTTAATGATGGCAATTTTAACTTTTCGTTATTACAGTGGTGGAATAAAGTGATATCATTATCATTTTATTCTTATAAGTAATTTAAGAAATCCTCAATAAAGAAAATAAACAAATTATGATTTTAGATTTTGACCAAAGAGTCCACATACAAGTAAATTGTCATTAGGAATATTACTGCTGTTTGTTCATCATATGAAGATTTTTTTTTACTAAGTGTAAGGCCTGCATCTGTTGATGTCCTTTTTAATTAATTTAATTAATATTTAATTAATTCACTAACTGACAATTGAAGTAAGAGAAGAGAATGATACAGTCACTGTCACAAACCTCTTGTCTCCAAAGTGGCCATGTCTCAGGACATAAAAAAACATTCTTCCACTGAATGAATAAATATAGTATCATTCTGATTACATATTATTTTTTGTACTTTTAATTAGTTGAAATCGTGAAATCCCACTCACCAGCCTGGAGGGCAACCATTAGAATTATTTAATGAAAACACTGAATATCGTAGAGAAAGATTTTTTTGTCCTGACGGCAAAATATTGTTTAATTAAGCATGAATATAAATCAGAAAAAATTCTTACCCTGTGCCTCATTTGAAAAAAAAAAGTTGATTTATCATAAAATCTAAGTGTGTTGCCCATTCCTGGAGGTAAAGGAAGGACGTTGCTCTGAAATCAATCTTAAAGTTAGCATGAATACGATAAAAACTGTTAAATCTGTCTCTGTGAAAGAGGAAAATTCTAATAGTCTCCATCTTTTTCAGATTGTTTTCTCTCGTTGAGCCTCTGGAAATGTCTTGTAGCTTCAGTTTGAGGTGTCCAGTTGGAGCGCAGATAGACGGTCTGCAGAGAACAGAAGACGAAAGGAGGATCTTAGCAGGATCTGTAAATAAATGTTTGTCGTCGTCTCTAATACACCTCGTGAACCGGTGCGACGGTCATATTCAGACGGGTCATGCTGCCACGATGGTCTGTACGCGGACGATCTCTGACCTTTAATGCTGTGCGCTTCTGTCGAGTAATTACGGTAACTCAGTGGTGGCAGGACTGCAGGCTGGGTTATTAGTCTTCATTTTTCAGAGCTACAATAATCTAATGATACTTTTTAATTGTGTTTCCCTCCGCCTGCAGGCCGCGTTCACACCCTGTGCTGTTTCTGCAGCAGCATGATTTACTCGCTCTGGAGGAGAGGAAACTCGTGTAGCACAGCACCTCTCCTTTCATCCGTAATTGGATATCATAATTAATTTGAATGTAATAGAAAGAATTGCCACTCTATTTACAATGTAAATTATTTATTACAGCAAATTAAAGCAAATATCACTCCCAAATCAAAAAGACTCTGATTGTATTGTAGTCTGGGGAGATGTGAAACAGCTTTTATTGAGCCCTCTAAAATGTTTTTGATTGTAGACCCAATGTTTTTGAAAGAAATTGATCAAATAAACTAACATTTTACAGAAATATACAGCCTGAAGATGATCGACTAATAGAAGTTTATGCATATGTGCACATAAGGTTGTCAAAAGTTTTAGTAATTTGATATTTTGGATGCTCTTTGAAACCATCGGCTATAGTAGTGTGGGTTGTAGAGGCTAAACCTATTCCAGCCATGATCTGATGAGAGTTTGTGTACATCCTGGACTAGTTACCAGCCAATCACAGGGCTGACATGTAGTAGAGACTAACAAAAAACAAATCTCTTCCATTCATACCTACAGGCAGTAGTAATGTGCATTACTACTAGTTTTCCCGGAGAGACAATACCCTGTGGCACCGCCGAGCCAAAATGAAAACAGCTGCTAAGCTGCAGCCAGGAAAATATGAATAAATGTCTGAAACGTCCGGTTGCTCTGGATTCAGGAGCGGGTTCAGAGGAGCCCGTCAAGAAACTGTTTTAAGTTTTTGTTCCAGATTTTTAAAGTTTAAATGCCTGTTTATGGGGGACTTATTCAAAGGAGTGTTTGTGGTAAACATTACAACAGTTATATATAACAAAGGCAGGCTGATTATTTTGATTTCATATCTATTTATTTAGATTACTTATTTATTTTCAAGGCAACATATTAATTAAGGAGATAAAATAAAATATTTTCATTAACTTTTGAAGAATCATCAACACGTGTGAGTGATGGCGTACTCATTGTATGGACTCAGGGGGTACACGAGACAAAAAAGGTTGGAAACCACTGATTTAAAGAACGAAGAGACTGTTTTCTTACGGTCTGACATCTATTTGTGCTGAAGAATCGTGGACATCTCCACACAAACATGCAGGAAGGTGCAGGATTATATTTAAAACCTGTTGACAAGACATCCTGCTTTGTCCACTGCATGTTCGTTATGTCTTTAAAGAGTTCTAAACAAAATTCTTGCAGCATTATGAGCATCAGTTGACAGCAAAATTGAATTTAGATTAAATATTCTAGATCCTACAGGAGACTACCCCTGTCCTCTTGTAGAGACTTGAGACTCTGGTGTTCTGTTACTCATTTCTCCGCTCCAGGTGGATGACGTAGTCTTAAAGTATGACTTTTGGGGCACCCGGCAGCCTTGAAGCATTGTTCTGAACGGTTTGTTTTCCCCCTGGACGTGACATGTTATGGACGTTCCCTGAGAAAATGTAGCTTTGCAAGAAGCAACTGCAGGCCTGTAATGAACGGCTGCGTGGAAGAGATGAGTATGGATGCCGCCTGAGTTAGTGTCAGTTTTATAAGAGACTGACGACCTTCCTCAATCAAATGAAGGACAGTGAAAAATACTGAAAACATTTCTCAATAGAAAACATATTTTTGCCCATCCCAACAGGACGAATGGGCTCATGTTATAAAGTTAGTTTAGATATCAGCCTAAAAAGTTAAGTATCAGTATTGGCCGATATTGAAATTTTTGCAGATATTTACAGCTGATATTTCAGCCACACATCAGCTGGAATATCATCAAATGTGCAATATTGATGCACCTTCTCATCACTGCATTGGTACATTTTAAAATCAAGGGTTTCATTTTTGCAAGAGTTAAATGCTGGTTTTCTTGTTTTATATCTGTTCCTCGCAAAAGTATACTGTAACACTGAAAGAAACAAGTCCATTTTTGTTAAGTACAGAGCTTGTGCTCTTCACCAGAAGTATTGGTATTGGTATCAGGATAATGAATTACAAAAATATCGGCATATCAGATATCCAATATCGTGTGTCCCTACTTAAATAGAGACGGAAAGTTTTGGCAGAGGACAGATTTTAACTTTTTATAAAGAAAAGAAGTTACACATTTTTGCAAAGATGAACATGGATTTAATTATGTCAGGTTTTACATGAGGAGAATTTTATCAACAGTTAATTGAACATAAAGAAGCTTAGTGTAATTTAACCCCAACAGAGAAACCGTGTAAAGCAATAAGACTTGATAGATTTGTAAGCTAAAATTAAATATAACACTGCATGTGCTTCATCAGCTCTGCTTTCTGTTTATTTATACTCTCTGATTCAAATCCCTCTCCGAGTTCATATATTTCTCTTCTGCTAATTTGTTTTGCTTAATAAGCTTTGGATGAAACATAATTGCTGTTTTGGATTACATTAAATTTCTTCTAATCAGTGCGACTGAGTGCAGGGTTTCTCTAAGCAAAGGACTTTGATATTAAAGTGACCTAAAGTGTAATTTACTTCCACAATCAGGAAGTGTTTGCTTTATTTTCAGAGCCCTGCTTTCTCCCTGACATCGAACAAGTGTTTGGAGTTTCAGAATGGTTACGGTGAACGGATCAGTTATAAAAACAATGCAGAGGCCAACAGCAGCGGCAGCTCTGTGCAGTAACCTGAAGATACTTTTGCAGACAAATACCAGCACGGATAGAACATGTCCTTCTCTGACTCAAAGGCAAAACATAGAAAAAAACATATATTTAAAGCCCTGACAGTCACTCATTAATGCTGTCTGATCAAGAAGGCTTCTTTAAGACTGAAAACGAGGATGCAGGATATTGTATTTTGCAGATGTCTGATTGTGGATATTTGAAAAACTCATCGCAGATGCTGATACCAATAGATATTTATGTGTTATGGGTGAGGGCAAAAATAGATCCTCATAGAATTGCGATATTTGGGGTTGCATGAGAGTAAAACAGAGTGGACACAAGGCTCACCTCAGAAGGCGCCACTCAGGGACAGCGAAAGCCAACGGGGGATTTATATGGACAATGCTAAGCTAACGCTGCTGATAAACCAGTCAACACTTGACATGCTTAGCTTGTCTGCAGTTCTGTGTGATCTGAGAAAAAAGCTCAGTCTTTTACTAACTTTAGCAAATCCTGAAGGCCTCACCATGTTGTTGAAAATAAGGGCTTTTGTTACATGCTGGCCATTATCTCTTAAGTATTACTTCAACACAGTGGCACTGAAGCCCTTCAGAGCAGTGAAGCTAAACGTTGTAGAAAGGCTGTGCACAGCAGAGCGAGCTGCATTAACTGGCTACATGTGGACATTTAATCATTTAAAGTGACATGATGAAAATACTGAAATATGCTTCTCATTAAATTTGACAGAATTTGCTCTTGTTTAAATAGCAGACAATAAAGGGTTAAAAGTTGAGATTGTAAAATAGTAAGTATTCCAATAAAATTGAACCAATAATATATCATGGGGCCACTGGCAATTCCCACCCCAAATATAAATACTTTTTTGGCAAGACCAAAAGCCTCCATTTAACTAAATAAGACATTTCATGGCGATGGTGTATGTGTGTTTGAAACAGATTTGAAGAAAGTAAAACAACATTTTATTCTGTAACAAATAATACTTTTGATAAAAATAAATATTCAGTGATGATGAGGTAAAGCGTAATATGGGATATATATGGACAATTTGTGAATATCTTTATAAATGTTCTTATCTACCAATACTGATAATCAACTTTCAGACAATAATCTGAGACACTGATAATGCTCCAATAATAGAGCATCTACACTAAATATCGTATTAGTAAGGGCCAGGTTGAGCTTCAGCATGAATACATTTGTTATAGACTTACACTAAAAATACATTTTCAAACACAAATCAACCAAAACATGGAGCAGAAGTAATAATTCAAAGCCTCAGCTACCTGATATAGTCTTGTCAAATGTCCTCATCTATTTTAAAGTGATTTGAAGAGACTTTCTCTCCTGCAGCAGGTTTAGACTGCAGGAGTGATGTTCTTGAAACTCATTTTACCCATTTCATGATGCTCTTTTGGGACAGTTAGTAAAACATTAATCTTGTGAATGAGTCACGGAGCAAAGAGTGTAGCTTCTAGCACTCATACAGGCGAAGGACTTATGTTTAGTATAAGGGAGTGTTTGAGAAGTAGGCTGTTAATGCATTTTAAATAAACAGAAACTGTTGGCAATAACCGCTGAGCAAATAAACTAAATCTCAATGGGCCTTATTCATTAATTTTTACCTCATTTATTTGTTTTATTTTATTCTAAGATCCTTCAAAACTGTCTTAGGTGGATTCATGAGGCTGCTCCTAAACTGCTGAAATGTTTGCATCTCTCATCTTGAAGTGATGAATGTGACGTCCTCATTAGCTAAATGATTGTACATGTTCCTAAACAGCATAGAACTCTGGAAAGTGTTATTCAGTTTTTACTTCATGCTCTAATATCCATGTAAACATTAGACTGAAGGGTAGTGTTCATACTAAATAACTGGAAATGTAGAGGGATGCCAGAGATGATGAACATCATGGCAAATCAAGACCGGGTCCACATCAGACCATGTGATGACTTTTAATTGTGTGTGGTGGGGGATGGAGAACGAAGAGAGACTCTGACCATGTCAAGTATTTGATTTTGGGAACTTTTTATCATTGTTATTATTATTATTGTTTGTGGATATCTATCTATCTGTCCATCTATCCATCCATCTGTCTTATACTGGTGGAGTCTTCACCATCAGAGCGTGACAGTGTGAGTGATCAGAGGAAAAACACTGTACAAGCTAAAGTCCAACTGCCGTCACTCAGGCACTAATTACAGCTTAATTAAATCATTTCTTAAAATAGTCTTTAATCAGAAATGTCCTAATAAAGTCAAACATGGTTGAGCTGAGTGCTGGTTTGACTGTTGGCTGTCGGTCAGAGCAGGTCACCCGTTTGTCTATCTGCGTCAGACTGTGTCACTGATCTGAGTCACCAGTTTACTCAGAGTCGGTGGAAGCCCTCTGCCTTTATGTAACGTGTCCTCTGCAGCTGTGGTCACAATCACGCTGAGACAATTACTGACATGCTGGCACGTCTCCCCTGCCTCGCTCTTCATGTGTGTGTCTGCGTGTCGTCCCGGAGCAGCTTATCTGTGAACTCTACCTCTCCCGCCATATGTGTCGTCCTGTAGTGCTGAGATGGAGATGGATCATCCTCCACAGCAGATGCGCTGACACAAGAGAAAAGTTAGTTCACTTCCCTGGCAGATTTCCCTCGTTCCCCCTGTGATCCTTCTTCTTCTACAGACTTCCTACCACCGCTAAGAACCATGGGAGATTTTTGAAAGGGTTCCCAATCAAGCTGACACTACGTGGTGTTCTGGCATGTCATGGTCTGTGTGAGTGTGTGTGTGGAAGGTGGATTGTGCTCTTAAAGGATCCGTGTTTCAGTTTCAGCGATACTCAGTCATCTAAATTCAGAAGAAAAGGGGACAGGGTTTCTCCCCTCATGTCAGGTGAGCAAACCAGTGTTAGCAATGGAGGTAACTCGAACTGCACTCCACTCAAAATGTGCTTTTTTCTGCTTTTATTTTGAAAGATTCAGTAATAGGTTTAGTTTGTCAGCTTAGTTTTTGCAGATTGTTTAGGTTTATCAGTTTAAACAGATGAAAAAAACTTTGAAAATGATAAAATGTATGTTAAAAATGCATACATTTTATCACAAAAAGCAGTTTTAGTATAGCAAAGAAAAAGATAAATCAAGCTCATTTAAGCATTCTTCACCTAACACACCAGATTATAATATCATAATTCTGTTTGGCGATGGGCAGATGCCTTTACAAGATTGGATGGATGATTGTTCTGTCAGTCACGTTCATTACGGGCCAATCACATAATTTAGTAGGTGGGTGCTACTGCCCCAGTGTAAAATACAAAATCTGTGTTACTTAGTAGAACAAACTCTCACCAAAACATGTCAGAAGTGGATTGAAAATATCCTTACTATAAAGAAATGCTTTCAGTGTTGTTTGTTTTTCATTTCATTAAGAAATGTGGTCCAGATCTGATTAAACTTCTACTGAAGCTGTTAGCATTTATGCTAATCTCTAATCTAATCTAATGCTAATCCCACCTCTTCCTGCTCTAAAGGACTCTGGTTTGGCCGTGCTGCTTTGAGCTGCTCTCAATCATTGTAGATTGGAGCTTGGCTAAACAGTTCTGCCCAATTACAGAAACAGCAAAAGGTGGATCCAGCTGCACTGCAAGATTAAAGCATTCTTAAAATGTTAATGTCCCACACTGATGGAATTTTCTTTTTTCGCTGCTGTTTCCACAACCTTTTAACTATCTAGCATTAACTATGTTTAATTCAATGACTTGCGTTTTAACATCAAATATTTAGCATTAGTGTTAAGCAACACCACCAAACAGCCCTTTTAAATGTAAAAGTCCAGCATTTTATCAGCTGCTTCTTCAGTTTCGTGGAAACATCAGTGTCTGCACAGATTTCTTTGAGCACGGCACCTCCTCATGCAGCGTCCTTTGCTCAGTGTGCCTCTCTCTTATGCTCCAGAGATGCTTTATTCTGACACGAATAGTGTATTTAAATTGCTGCTCATATCTATCATCTAAATAACTGACTCTTTATCTGAATTACTATCCGTTTTAAGACAAATGTCCCTAAAAATAGGAAGAAATAATGAAGAAAATAAGAATTAAATGAGCCAGTTAGTGATTTACTTCATGCGTCTAGATCTGGATTTATCAAGCACCTGATTTATGTTAACTGATGACTTTTTTTAATCCCCTTAACATTTTACCCATCCTAATATATTTGAAATAAAGTCAAGCGTTTATTGATCCATCCTATTGTATTTTTGATACTATCAACTAGGGCTGGGCGATATGGCCTCAAGATAAAATCCCTGTTTTTTTTCCACAAAGAAACAGAGACTGTGACACAAAAGAACACATTAATCAAGTTGTGCCATTATGCTATTGAAATATATTTCCCAATCAAACAGAATTCCCCTGTTATAGTTAAAGTGCGTATCATAAAATGTTGATTATGTAGTTCAAACATAGGCAGATTTGTCTACATGAACACTGAATGCTGAGCTATTTTCACGTTATATTAACATTGAACTCTCTAAACTGTATTTAATCTTATTTTAAATACAGATATTAGCCTAAACGTGTCTTTGTGCAAACCTGACAGGGCCGACCACCTTAAAAAATGTTAATTTTCGGTATTTATATTTTTAAACATTGCAACAAATTACAGTTATAGTAAGTCCAAATGATGCAGAAAATAATTCAAATTAATCGATTTAATAGATATATTTCCCAGCCCTACTATCAGCCAGACCATGTATTAACAGTTTGACTCTAAAAACACTGTGAAGTTAATCAGACAGTTTTAAATTTACCTCATTACTAATTTCCCGTTTTGCTGTGTCAGTTCTATAAAAAGGATTGATCCTCTGAAAAGGTGATGACTCTGAGTCTCTCCCTCTGTACTTATTTTCTCTGCCCTTAAGTCTCCTCTGGCCTTGCTGCTGTGATGACTTTGCGCCTGGTTTGAGATCACAGCGTGTCTGATGGTACAAAGAATGACTCACATGCAGCTCAGCGCGGACCAGCTTCAGTCCTGGCTGTTCCTCCTTCACGTCCCCTCACACCACATCTCTGAGCACTTTAGGTAACAATGATGCTGGAGCGTAGACGAGGTGGCTGACCTTCTCATGATCTCACTCTTTGGTCACATATCCACACTGAGGGTTCAGAAACTTGAGCCTGATAAACATAAACAGCTGAGATGTTTGTTTGAAATGTGTCACACATGCTGTTTGTTGTGTCTGGAGCTGAACCTCCAATAAGCCAGCTCACTTTTCCAAGATTTCTTCCATTAGAAAGAAAAACAAATGGAAACATAAGCATCTGAAGTAAACATGCAGAGGAACAAGGAGAGGAGAGGAGCAAGGAGATAAGACGCAAACCCACTACTTCAGATCAGACCTAACCCTGAGTTTACTGCAGGTCTAAAAGCAGCAGGAACTCTTGTTTCAACTTTAGATTCTGGTCACAAAATTGATTGAACTTTTTAACTTAGAGAGTGGAGTTCACCCATTTTCAGAAAGCGCTCGGTTTCCTGCCTTTTAGTACAAAGTGACCTTAAGCAGCACGTTGTTGTTCCATTACAAGACGTTCATACAAATCCAACCTTCAGCTACGAAGAGGCCACTGAGCTCTGTTGCTTCTGTTGAATATAATGGCTGCGGCCCAGAGATGGAAGAGGACAGTACTGGATAAAGCTCAGAGGCCATTGAAGCCGCACAGTCACTTCATTACACACTCTCTACTTACAAAACATTTGCAGACAGTTTTTTTACCCTCAAATTTTTCATTATGAAATCCAGAGACATTGTGCATTGAGTAATGAGACACTAGAAAAGCACTCAGAGAGCGCAGACCTCCGCCAAGCAGCTTCAGTCCACTTTGGCGAAAATGGTCCTATCTGGCAATGTTAAAGAATCCTTTAAAAAATTCCTGGATCCAGATGGTGATCCGGATCATCCCCAAAATTTAATTAGTTCTTCCATATCTCATTTCTGACAATTCCTGAAAATTTCATCCAAATCTGTTCAGAACTTTATAAGTTATTTTGAACACAAAAAAACAAACAGACAGACAGACGGACAGACAGACAGACGCCGGCATACACATAACCTCCTTGGCGGAGGTAATAAATACAGATATTCAAATATTTTTCAGCATAGAAACATACATCTTTGCACAAATATTCCGATAAACGGAGTTTGTTGAGAAATTCCTTATATATATTATATATATTTTTGAAAAAGTAATAAAAGAAAATCAAAATAATCCCTCAGTCACCTGTTCCCATTCCCAGAAGAGAAAGCAGACAAATAAATGAGTCGATAATAGTATAAGCCATGTATAATAGAGTCTAAAGAGGACAATAAATAAATAAGTGAGCACATAATAATTAAATGTGGACTGTTACAGTCGTATTTGCAAATACCCTTTAGTGAGACAGTACCTGATAAGTTGTCCTGATCTTCCTACAACATCCTTACTGGCTCTGCCGCCACCTGTCAACGAATACACATAATCTATGAGGGGTCAGCAGAGTTGACAATTGTGTTCTGTGACAGTGACGTTTCATTTAGAGCATTTAGGTGTCAAATGCACAGAATAATTTCTCAAATAATGCAGCTTTTAGGGATGCAACTATGCCGTCAAACTGCTGTGACAAACAGTTTTCAGTTTTGTTTGGTTTCTGACCACCCAGGCTGGTGGAAGGTTATTTTTGGAGCTCCATTCTTGTGCATTTTTGTATAATTTACAGCAAGAAACAGCAATATGAAGAAAGCTTTATTTTTTTTAATTCCAATTTTTTTTTTTTGAAAAGAAAATCCTCAAACATTCTGGGTGTATTTTAGTGTATATATGTAATACATATTAAAGATAATATATTATAAAATTGTGTAAGAACATGTCAGGGGTGGAGTATAAATATCCTTTTATGGAGAAGTTTGTAGTATTGTTACTTGTTTCTCAATTAATAAAGAAATGCAGATAAGATCTGATAAAACTGCTTCAGAAGCTGTTAGCATCTATGCTAATCTCTGTCCGAGCAGTCTCTTCCTGCTGTCGTCTTGCTCTTCCTGCCCTACAGGACGCTGATTGGGTTTTCTCTCTTTGGGTCGCTCACAGTGGTTGTAGGTTGGAGCCTGGCAAGATGGATCAGCCTGATTACGGACTTGTATCAGGTGGATCCAGCTGCACAGCAACGTGACATCATGTGGGTTCTTGCAAAAACACAGTAAAGTTTGATCCAATTCAAGGTCCAGATCTGATTTTTTTTTTTAAATTATTCTGGGCTGTCTAGCTGAATATGCATGTGCCCCTGATCTTGACTGAGGTTCAGAATAACCTGTAGTTATCTCAGATTATTTCCAAAATTGAATTTCATTTTTTTAAGTCGCATTTGAAACACATCATCGTGACACCTAAATAACACCCGTAATCAGTCCGTTTTCTCCAGCATCAAATATGTCCTCATTTTATGGAGTCAGCTGGTTAAGTAAGTTAACTTTCATTTTCCTCATATTTCTTCCTTTATTCAACGTGTCATAATAATATCATGCCTCGGATTTAGAGCATTGTGATTGGATCAAGATCGCTGGCATTGAGGGTTGACGAGCGACGCGATGCGAGCAACACAAGCGACCTCGAGCGGCACAAGTCAGCAAAGAAACTCCCGGCTAACTCCAGAGTACAGGGCAGAGCAGTTTGCCGATGATTATTATGTGTCAGGAGATCAAGTGTTCGGCAAATTTTGTCAACATACTGTTGACTGGACACATAAAGATACGTGTAAGGACCACCTGAAAAATTAAAACAGAATTTGGATAAAAATGACACAGATTTTATAGGGCCCTACTCCAGTTGTGAAGTAATGACAACCTATTGAGGGAATTCACGTTTGGGAGTCCGTGCATTGTGTTTTATTTTGAAAGTACCGGAAACTCCTCATGTTTGACTTCCTTTTCCGGTGCTTTCTGAATGACAGTGAATTTATGAGGCTGAAACTAGACCTGCAGCGTATCTTGAGCGAAGCCGAGCGCACTGCTGCTCCAGGCATGCCCAATGGCCGGACTGATAGACTAGAGAGGGAGTGAAGTGCTCCGCAGTACGATTCGCAGCAGGTTCGCAGCACGTTCACGTAATGTGGAATCTGGGGGTTACAGGCACACTTACGGCAGAGCCAGTACTCAGAGAGAGGAGCTGCATGGACAGTAGTTAGACCAAAAAAGACAAATGAACATTTTTTTTAATTAACCATGGTCACTGTACCCAACCGTTCAGTTTTACAGTTAAAACATCTGCATCCCAAGTGTCTTTAAATGCCTTTGTTTTGTTATGTTAAAGCAATTAAGGGGGAATAAAAAAAATCTTCTGTTTACAGTTACACTTCTCTTAAAGTAACTGCTGAGGACACTGTTAAATGTTTCACCAACAAAGCTGTCATCGAGGACTTTCAGAGGGTGAGAAAGATCTGCATTTAGGAGATGTTTGCACGTTTCAACAACAAGCAGGGACACAGGAAATCAACTGCACTGTCACAACTTCTCTGCGAGGGTTATTTTTACTCTGAAAGCAGATAAACACTGCAATTACTAATGTTTAGCAGAGCTGCTGAAACACAAAGCCAGTTAAATCCTGTTAATTAAGTCCAGAGAGGTAGGAAAAGGAGGAATAATTCAGTGAGGGAATGAGAAGAAGTCATTTTCCAGTTCTAATCTGCTTTAATCCCAGTTTTGATGGGTTTGTGTTTTCAATGCCTCTTCTCTGTTGACACACCCACACAGTCGAAAACGAGGAGATCCCTCGGTTCATCCCGCTGCGTGTGTTTGTGCGATGTTCTTTGAAACTAGCGGGCGTTTTATTTTCCCTCGGCGAAGTGTATCCTGAGCAGATGAAAAACTCAGAGGCAGACAGGGTGGTGGTGTCTTCCTGTGGTAAGCGTGTCGCTCCCTCTGTCTGGGTAGTCAGGGCTGAGATTGCCAATAAATAGTGGCCGCTGGCCTTCAGCATCGCCAGCGGGGGGAGATTTGTGTCCTCGCATCTGATTGGTCCACGCCCGAGGAAGAGAACAAACCATCTCGTTAATCAGGGAACACAGTGGGGACGCGGTGTGTGTTTGTGTGCCAGTCACACTCGGCTGTGGTGGCACATTGTCAAAATACTCAGTGTGTGTGTTTGACGGGGAAAGTGAGTGTGTGTGTAATATTATGTCAGGCGATTGAGACAGCAGCAGTGCAGAGCCGAGCTGATGGCTGACAGATGACTGGGTGTTAAAGACCGCAGGAGCACCCATGACTCATACACGTGCGTGTGTGCGTACACTCTCATAGCCGCTGAAGCTGTCACATTACCAAACTACCTGTGCCTACATTCCTCCGTGAACCAATTTTCACCTTTTTGGCTGCCTAATAAATTCAAGTGTGGTGTCAAGTCAGAGTATCATCGCTCTGTCGAGTATTATAACATGTTAAACACTCTGCAAAGTTTTCAGTTCAAGGAAAGCAGGCAGCACATCCAGATGGTTAACTTTTTCAGGCAGTTTAATTACTTAGTGCTTCCCTCAGGGTGGAAGCTCATGACAACTGTGTTTGCTTTCTTAGTCCTGTGTTCTTATCTGTGTCAAACTGCCAGGTTTAGGATCTCACACAGTGCAGAAATGCAGATTCTGCTTTAGTCAGAGGCAACTAAACAGAAAAGAGAGGTCTGGGTTTCTTTAACATGAGACGTGTGTTCGTACCATTAAAAAGATAAGAATATTAAAGTAAAGAGCCCATCTTTTAATTTTTTTGTGAGTTTTGTACATCCTCATGGTTCTCAGGTCTCACGTATTCATTTGAACCTTTTCGCACTCTCACACGCCACACCTGGTATTTCTCACGCATCAAAATTTATGATGCAATGCCAACCGAGTTACATCGCTATATATGCACTGGAACGTGTAGCAAGACACTTAGCATCGTAGAGCTCAACGGAAGCTTTACACAAGTGAGTCAATAAGATCAACATACAGCTACATATCAACCAATCAGAAAATAGCACTGCTGTATCCGGGTAAGATACGGTTGATCTGACCGCAGAGGATGCATACTGCACACACAGGGTGGGAGAGCCTTATCACATGATTACAGTAAGTTATCTCATCATTTGATTTTGTAGCTTACTGATTAATGAAATTACTTATTGTACAAAAGGAAAACAACAAGAGCTTTTTCTTATTCTTCCTCCACACCAACCATTAAACAGTGAAGCAAAGTCTAATCACACTGACATACATACTGTGGTTACCAGGCATCACATTAAAACAAAATCATCAATGTTGAGTTAGTTAAGTTAATAGTTCTACTTAGAAAATCAGAAATGTTTGTTTCTAAAATTAAAGTCAAAATTGCACATTTTTAGTTTGAAAGAGCATGGTCAAATGTTAGAGGTTAATAATAATAAAAAGAACAATAATAATTCGTATTAGTATTTTGCATCATTACTTAATATAATATACTAGGTAGGTAATTGTGGGGGCAAAAAAAGGAACCTGACTACTAATTAACCCAATTTTAATTTTAATATATGATAAGGCCATATAGATGGTTGATGACTTATTTGAAGTTTGCACCCTTTATAATCCATACACGAAGACAGCTCCGACAGTGCGCACAGAGAAAAATATCTCTGAAACTGAATGGAGACAATGCTGATAATGACGTCCAGCCACTGGTAATCAGTTGTCAATAGATATTTCATGATGATATTGATTATTGATCTTTATTTTTTACTTTCATTTTGAATTACTGCCATGTTTGCAGTTTGCTTCGAACACAACAGGTAGTTACATACAGCCTGAGGTTTTTTTGTGCCCTCTAGTGGTGTCCTCCCTGTCTGGATGATTGTACCTGCATGTTGCTGGTGTTTCTACCCTTGATTGACAGTCACAGACACAGCTTACTGAACAGTTAGCATCATTGAGTGTCACATTAAGCCACACCTTGGACCTCCTACATCTCCTGTCTGCTTGAATTAGTTCCTTCGTACCTTTGTTGTTGCTCCCGCTGACTACATCTCACAAGAGCTTTAACAAGGATAAGGGACTGATAGGGGAATTGTTGGGCTAGGTATTACAGTTCCTCCACTAAATTTGGGACTTGATTCTCATCCTTTAAATCAACAAACAAACAAAATAGTTTATTAGAACTGTCTTATGTGAGGTCCAACAGCTGCATCTGATGGTTGCCTCTCAATGGAAATTCTGACACTCTTGGTTTTTACGCTGACACACCTTATAAATTAGCAATCAGATGAAGTGAGTTAAATGAATTCACTGACTCTTCCTCTTTACCCGTCTCACTCTTGTCTATTTATACCATCACACCCAGCCTCCTCCATTCGTTGCATTTCCTCTCCTTCCTCCAGCTCCATCACCCTGTCTGTCCTGGAGGTAGCCTCAGGGCTGCCAGGTGTGTGGATGTGCATGCTTGCTGTGTGATTTTCTGGTTGTGTGTTCTTTCTGAATGTGTGCCTTGGTTGATTTCTGAGCTACCTGCAACTTTTACAGCAAGTGAGTGAATCCGCATTGCACTTTAAAGTTGGTTGTGTTTATGTTGAAATCCCTCCAAATCTCTATCGGATTGTTCTCTTGGCATCGAGGAACATCAAAATTTGTGTTCTGATTTGCACCTGAAAATGTCGGCATTGCTGCATACCAACACTGCTCCCTGTTGAAGGAGCAAACTCTGTCTGCATGTTAAATCCTTGGTGCTAGCATTAGCTGCTTGGTTTACATTAGACTTGACCTACCTCAGATCAGCTTTTAGACTACTTTCACTTCTGCCTGGTGCACTACTGAGAGGCTACGGTATCTACATTATGGCCCTTATTGCCACAGCATTGCCACCTTCAGCTGACCCAGGGTCCGTACATGCAAGCTCCCATTTGTGACAGCACAGATGCTATTTCCTGCAGCACAGGGCCTCTCACAGCCCCTCCAATGCAACTATGAAGACTGGACACCAGCAAGAACCTCAGATGTACTGATTTTTTCATTTCCTCCTTGATGTGGTCTTTATGCATCACAACAAACCACTTAATAATATTATTGTAAGTACAATATATTAGTGGGAATTACCATCAGTAAATTGGCACACCAATTCAACCAACCTTCAACTTTTTCATGAATTTCCTTTATACTCATCAAAATATCTCAATCAAAACTGGTTGTTTTTGAAACATGCACAGATTTATTTCACTCTAAATTCTGTTATATTGTACTTAAACAAAATAAAAAGCAAAAATGATTAAAATATACACGTGGATCCTTACTTTAAAGATTATATCAATCATCTATGTTTGTTCCTTAATGTGTGCTGGAGAACCTTAGTGAAGGAAGAGATGATTTATTGTATTTAAGTGCATCGAATGACAATGATAATTAGCCCATTATGTATTACAAAAGTCAAAGACAAATCAAAACAGGTGATGAGAACAGGGCGATGGGCTGGATGGAAAGTGTGTTAGTGAGTCAGGTCAAAAACGAGCTGGGGCAGGTTGCTCCAAAAGTTGTGATTTGTGAATATTAGAGTGATTAAAGATCAGCTTTTTAATCCATATGTTACCCAGAGACTGCATTTTAATCAAAAGAATCACTGATTACTTTTCCTCCTTTTGGCTACTTCTTTGTTTTCCCTGCTCCTTGTCTCGGTTCACTTCGATGTAATTCATCAGGGAAATGGGAATGTTGTGGGTTCGTTGGCCACATAAGTTCACACGCAAGCACACACAGCTGGCTGCACACACCAACACACACTCACCCGAACACACTCTCGTGTGAGTAATGAGAGCAGCTGGTGCACTGTCCACTCGTATACAGGTAGAATAATCAAGGCTTTTGTTTTACTCTGGTTCCCAAAATAACAATTAAAAAGGCAATTTCATGCTGTCAGTCTATTCACCCACCAATCCACACCAATCCACCTACCCCTACTTTGACCCTTACTTTTCATCCATCAGTGTTAATTTTGACAGCAATTTTTAATATAGTTATAGTCTTTTGACTAAAATATCTTTTAGTTTTAGTCATAATTTAGTCATCTAAATTGTTTTGATTTTAGTCTAGTTTCAGCTGATAAAACTTCACAACATTTTAGTCGACGAAATCTACTGTAAATTTAGTCGACTGAAATATGAAGTGTAAAGGGTAAGGCATTTTTTTATGTTTCCTTGAATTTCTGAAGTCATGTTTTACACTTGGATAAATCGAAACATCTAATAACCCTTTATTGAATGCTAGTAAAGCTTGAATGTATAAATGAACAGCAACAAATTGAACTTTTGTGTGAAATGCAGTCACCTTTTATTTAGGCTACCTGACAGAGCATCTCAGTTACAAAACCAGAATTGTAAAGAGAGGAGCTCTGATTGGATCGCTCCACAACTTATCCCGCCACCACCAAGCTAAGGCAGCTGTGATTAGATGTCCCTCTTAACTCATCCAACCTTTCCACACAACGAAAGTAGCTGTGATTGGAGATATTCCTAACTTGTCCCTACTTTCTACATGACGAAATTAATCAATCTTTGGGGTTAAGTCTCTGCCAAACATTTTAGTCTATTTTTTATTTGTTAATGAAAATGTCATTTAATTTGGTTTTAGTTTTTGTCCATGTGCACTTGTTTTTATTCGTTACTGTCTAGTTTTCATCAGGGAAAAAAAGGTTGTTGATGAAAACTATGACGAAAATAATTAGTCAGCAAAATGAACACTGCCATCCATCCACACATTCCTCCATATATTGATCTATACATCCATCCATCAGTGCACACAAACACCTGCCAATCCATCCGCCCATTAACCCACCAGCAATCAATCAGTCAATCCATACATCAGTACATTTATCTGTCCAGGACATTAATTCAAGCTCTCACCATCATCCATCATTTATCCATACATACATTCATCTGCACACAAACCTTCACCAGTCTGTACACCCATTACCTAATACATCCAACCACCTACCAGGGTATGTATCAGCCCACCTAGTAACCCATCCATCCATCAGTTAATCCATGCAGACAAGCCTACTACTTGTACCTAGTACCTGTCACTGCCTTTTGTATCACCCACAGCGTGGTTCAAAGTGAGCTAAGTCAGGACTAAACATGACATGGAGACACTGCTGAAATGCTCCCCTGTTGTCTGCCCTGTAATGCTGTATGACTTCCCAAATCTCCTCTGCTTAAACAGCATTTAATGTTTTCGAAAATGGAGCAGGGAAGATCCAAACTGTGTAGTCAAGCTGCAGATACCACAAATTGCACCAAAAGTTTGATCGTCCACTGCGGCTGAGGAAGTTAAAGGTCACAGTCAGATTGAAATTCGATGTGACATCAAAATCAGCCATACAGTTAAAAACTAGGCCAGCAGAGGCTTGAACCCACACAGTGTACACCTGGCTTAATTGATCAACAGTACCAGTACATACCCATTAATAAAGGTTTACAGCTGAAAAATAAAAGTGGACAGGGAGTTTAGTTCTCCTTTACAAGTTAAAAACAACAAGAGACTTACAACAAAGAGATTTGAGTAGATACCAGGGCACCAGAAGTTTGATGATTCTTCATTTTGGCCTGTTTCCATTCCCCACATGTGTTCCTGTAATCTGCTGAGTCATGATTACCAAAGGACACAGCTCATCATATCACCCTCCTCTTTGTACCTGCAGCCTCTCTCTCTCTCTTCCTCTCTCTCCTCTTCCAGCTACAGTATTTCTATTCTTAGCTGAAGAAACAAAGATCTACAATGCAAACCTGAAGGATACTGACGTCTGCTTGTGCTTCTTGTTGGCCCCGGTGTGTGTATACGTGTGTGTATGTGTGTTTATATGAGTGTGTTTTGTCTAGCACTAAGCTAGCTTAAGCCAGCTGTATCTCACACGCCTCATGCAGGCTTAACTGAGCCAATGCCCGCCTGTGTGGCTGCTTCTGTGTAATGCTAAGTCCAGTTACTTTTGTCTGTTGCATGTCAAATGATTCTCTTTCATGTGAGTAACACGCATGTCTTCATATCCATGCACTGTGACATAGGACCCATAGTGATGTGGCACATGTTGATGGACACTTAAGTCCATTCAAAGGGAATAAAGGAGCCCCTTTACCTAGTCATATTATATATTATATATTTCATCAAAATGTAATATATCTGTATGTGCACAAGAAAGGTTGCTTAATTGTGTTTGGTGGGTCTGTTTGTGGTTTAAATGAGGAGGGTACACACAGGCTATTTTGGAGCATCCAATTGGTCTTCCTGATGCACTGTGTGGACCAGTTTGTCCAGTTGCTGTTTTCTTTTTTTTTGTTTTTATTATTTTGTTAACATTACACATATGTGGTCAGGTTAATTTGACTTAACTCTGACTCTGGAGCTACTATTTTTGCAAGAGCCAGTGTATGATGGTGCACTAGTAGTATGATTGTGATGTGATGTCACAGATGCCACGAGACTCAAGAGCATTGATAGGCCTGAAAAGTAATTGCAGGTTGGTTTTGTCTTTGCAAATCAGTGCAGAAAAGTGCATCTCCCAATGCAACTAAGTAGGGCATAAAGATTTATCATTTTCTAGTTGAAATTGCCATCATGTGATCACCAAAGCTGCAATTTTTTGCGGTGCTCCTGACTGACCCAGGATCTGTTGTGTCAACTATTTTACACATACTGTTTTACATATCTGCAGGCAATTTGCATTTAAGAATGGCTCACAAATGAACAGCTTACTCACAACTGCGAATTGCTTATCATTGTTCACTTAAAAGAGCAATTCAAAACAATCGACTTGTTCATGAACGTCACATCTTCACCGCGGAAGTGCTGGTAAGCAGGTCAACAACACAAAACCTCTGTTTAGGAGTAGAAGTTGGAGTATCCCTTAAATAATGAAAACAGAATATTTATCATCAATATTAGATGATGAATAATGTATTATGTGCTTTTGATCATTGATTTCCTTACTGTTGTCTATACTGTAAACATTGTGAATATGGCACTGAAGCTTGATTTGAAGAAACTTGTGAATGGAATTGAAATTGCAATATCTGCCAGAAAAACACAGTTAGATCTTTTCCTGAAATCATTCAGCCCTACAACTAAGCTAAAGCTAGTCTCGTTATTTATGACGTTGAATTACTCCTATCTAATTAACATGAACGTCCATTCATTCATTATCTTCACCCGGATTTGGAAGGTTGAAGCCTATCCCAGCTGACACTGGGTGAGAGCAGGGTACACCCTGGACTGTTGGTCAGCCAATCACAGGGCCACATAGAGAGACAGACAGCCATTAACGCTCACGCTCATACCTAAGGGCAAATTAGAGTGTCTTGTTAACCTAAAAGCCTGTTTTTGGTCTGTTGGGGGGAAGCCTGAGTGCCCGGAGAGAACCTACGCATGCACAGGGAGAGCATGCAAACTCCCAGAAAAAGCCCTGGATTGAACCAGCAACCTTCTTGCCATGCCGCTCCTAATGTGAGCATTTCAGTGCAAAATAATGTACATCTTTTTACCCTTTCATGTTTTATTGTTCTGTAATTTAATAATCTCAGTGTCAGTGATCCTTCAGACACATTCACAGTGTAACACGGCAGTGACAGGCAGAACAAACACTTGGCTCACACATCGAGAGTAGGCACACGTCCATATGTACACACAGACATGTCAACACACACTAACACACACTCACTGGTATTCACAGTAATCAGCAGCTATCTGCAGCTATTATTAATGAGAGGGAAGCTGCTCATTAATATTTAAGCCGTGTCACTGAGGCCATCACCGTGGGAGTGTGTGCTGCACTGTTTGTGTGTGTCCACATATAGAAGAGGGGCACAGGGACTATAAGGCAATTTCCTCGGGCAGCGTAGTGAGACCCACTCCATTACAACAGGATAGACAGAGATGGAGACGTATTAGGCCTTAAACGGGGAGGAGGAAGGAGATATAAACAGAGGAATCTTGATTTTAGTCCAGATCCTCTTGTTCTCCCTTAACTCCTCGCTCCTCTCCTTCACTCGTTTCCTTTTCTGGGCAGTTGTCAAAGTATATATATTATCTAATATAATATATGATAAGACAATTTTGGTCATATAAGTGTAGTTTATGTTTAAGCTTACTCCTGTTGTCTTATCCAACTGTTGATGAGTGCAAACATGACTGAAACAGTACCAGGACTAAGCCTTCAAAAAGCAATTGATTACAGGAAGAGCTACCAACAGTTGGAGCCTGCCCCAGCTGACATTTGGTGAGAGGCCGGGACACCCTGAACCGGTCGCCAGCCAATCGCAGGGATACATAGAGAGACAGACAACCATTCATGCCTCATACTCATACCTAAGGGCACTTTAGAGTGTCCACTTAATCTTTTAGCATGTTTTTGGTCTATGGGGGGAAGCCTAAGTGCCCTGAACCTCCACACAAAAAGGCCCAGACCAACATGGGGTTCAAACCAGCAACCTTCTTGCCACCCTATCAATCAATCAATCACTCAATCAATCAATCAATCAATCAAACTTTATTTATAAAGCACTCTTCATATGACAAGATGTAACGCAAAGTGCTGTACATTCCAGAACACAAGCAGATAAATGTCAGGAGAAACAAAATAAAATGCAAAACCCAACCCACATGCAACACACACAACCACACGTGCACACACATGCACACACGCACGCACACACCCACACACACTAGCACCCTAAGTTAGGACTCTTCAAACAGCCACAGATGACTGAGGAAACGCTACCTCGAAATTAAAAATGAGGAAACAGGAGCTAAAACTAAACCCATAAAACCATGATAAGATATAATAAAGGTAATCAGGAGTTAAAAGTTAATTGAAATAAAACAATAAAAGAAAATAATAAAATAAGGTAATTAAACACAAAATAGTAACTCTGAAACCAAAATAGATTAATAAATACATTATTCAGATTAAGAGAATAAAACAAAAATCAGCTAGGTGATCAGAAGGTGCTGCTCTCAGGTCTTCAGGTAGACTGTTTCACAGACGAGGGAATGTAATATTGAATATTTGATTAATTCTGGTAAAAATCGATTTTCTTTGTTCTTAGTGTTAGAAAAGGCTTGGGGAGCAGAAGAATATTACACCTTTTACTAAACTCTCAGTTCATGGAGAAGTGGAAAGAAAATGTCCCGTAACGCTCTGTTTGTACCTCTAGGTGTTTATGATGTCATAGTTATACAGCCTCCACCTACATGTTTGTTTTCAGACTTCATAACTGTTTTGAAAGTCCTCGTCACAGCCAATCAGAGCAGAGCTTTTTATCATAGCCTCATGTAGCCTCCCACCCCCTCAGATCCAAACTTTTCCGCAGGGGAGGGGAAAAGAGCTGCATCTGATCCTCTACCGAGAGAAAAATTTTCTTTTTTTATTCACATCAAATCCTTGCTGAACAGACACCAATGACATGATGTGAACGGTCAAAAGATAAAAAGCGAGCTTGTATATCCTGTATTGCTCACTAAATAGCTTGATTCTCTATGATTTAGGTCTGTAACCCAGCCCTACACCCTACGGTTGGAGAAACTCAAATGGGAAACAGCAGATATCTCATTACATCACACTGGACAGAGTGGAGCTTCCTGTGCGTGTGTGTGTGTGTGTGTGTGTGTGTGTGTGTGTGTGTGTGTGTGCATGTGTCTCCACACTGTCAGCATGAACCTCTCTAAATGAACTCTGCTGGGGATTGTGACTCTCTGGTCTGTGTCCTCCACGCTCTCCTGACAGTTCACACATGGACACACACACACACTCTTCTCTCACACCCTCAGGGCAACATGGCAGGGTCGTAGGTTGAATGTGTGAATGGTTGAGGAAAATGGTAGCATAAAAACTGTAAATAATGACATTAGCCTCCCCCCTCTCTCTCCTCCCCTCTCTCTCATCCCCACAGTCTCTCTCTGTGTCTGGGATTAGTGGGTATTACTTGCTCTGCAGAGCGGGGAGAATGAGACAGGTCTTAGTGCCAGATCCTAGATTGGGGTAGCGGGGAAAATATTCCTTTATAATAACGTCTCTTTTATTAAATCTGGAGGACACACAGCGTCCCGAGTCGCCTCCCTGAGCCTGTGGCCCGTATCACTGCCAACAACTGTCCCGTTGATGCCAAGTTTTTCTGAATCACCCATTGTTAACACATCAGCTGAAAGGTAATAAGATCAGAGGGAATCCTTTAATATGGAGGGATTATTGCTGTGAATAGAGTTAGTTTGATTATGAGTTTCTTCCCAACATAAAGGAGATCACAGTTCTCTGGGATTAAATGGTAATTACAATCCTGTACAGTTTTAAACACGTCATGTTTAATATTCAGCTTTTGTTTGGACATAACTGGTCAACCTTATTGCTGTTTTGGGGATTTCAGAACCTTAGTTAAGGCTCATTTGACCGATATATTCACATTTTACAGCTGAATATTGATGGTCAGTCATCAAAGCTGTCTTCTATTCTTATTCTGATTTAGAGGAAAGCTGTTTCAAACACTGATGCTTTCTCCTAAATGTGTGGCTGGATTCAATAACATGAGTAAGAGGTTTGGTCTTTGTTGATTAAATACTTCTTAATACTTTTTTAAAGCTGCAGGGTGGTGCTGCAGGTAGTGCTGGTGCCTCACAGCAAGAAGGTTGCTGGTTCAATCTCAATCAATCAATCAATCTTTTTTTGTTTAGCGCCAATTCATTACAAGTGTTATCTGAAGACACTGACACTTTACAATAGAGCAGGCTGAAAACAAACTACTCATTTTACACATATATATGCATATATATGCAAATACATAGTATTAGTAGTTTTCTTATGTAAGCCCTGAGATTGGCTAGAGACCGTGCAGCCTTTCAATGTGGTTCTTCCAAATCTTTGATCTGAAGCTCTTTATTGAGGTGAAATGTGTGAAGAGAGAGGGCTGTGGCAGCAGGCAGCAGGGAGATGCCACCAAAACGTAGCACACACGCATGCCTGCCATGGATACCATAGTGTCACCAGCTGGCTCACACATCATCCATGCACTTCCAGTGAGATATAAACAGAAAAACATGATTCTTCTAACAAGTAGAATCAAATAAGATAAAATCACAGAAGTAATCAGCAGATGTCAAACCCTTTGGAAACAGGGACTCAAGATTTTTTTTTCGATCTTGTACTTTAAATGTTTTTTGTTTTGCTTTAAGGAAGCAGCTCTATTCACATAAACTTGATCATTTCCATGAACGTTTCCATATTACTTCCTCAGTTAAGGTTCCTGGAACTTTATGACTTTTCTTTGCGGGAAGCACTGGCTTATTTAATAAAACTGCTGCCAAATCTGCTTCATTAATGATCCCAATGCCATGCAGGTAAGACTGCAGCCCTTTCTTTCTGTGACAAAGGTCACAGGTCAAAAGTTCTTGTACAAGCAGAAGTTTCTTGACACTTTTTTCCTTTCCACTGTTTTCAGTCATACAGACATGAGGATCCTCCTGAAAACGAGATGCTGCATCTCAATGAGCTAACCTCTGATAAGTTTATATTCAACAGAGACAAATGTGATGAAGACAGGTCTATGATTGCCCCATGAATCTGTTACTACCTTTAGTTCTTACTTTAGCCCACTTGTCTCCGCCCACCTCCCTTCCTTCACCCAACATAGTGTGGGTAGCTGTTCATCATGAGACTGGGATCCACATTCAAGATTTCCAACAGCTAAACAGCAGGGAACAGTAGGAATCCCTCATTGCTGACATGATGAGGGATTCATGTTGGGTTTTGGATGTATATATGTGTATATATGTGTATTTTATATATTTATAGATATACAGTGTATATGTGTATCCATAAATTAAAGAGTTTGTCTTCAAACTTCAAACCGTCTCTATTGTAAAGTGTCTTGAGATAACACTTGTTACGAATTGGTGCTATACAAATAAAGATTGATTGATAGGTTGATTGATTGATTATCATTTGTTAGTTTGGTAGCTTGGCTCCTTCTCAGCAGATCTTTGTTTCTTAGTGCAAGCATTAGCATGTTGTGATTCTAGCAGCTGTAGAGTCAAACTTTATCACTGTAACTGTGATGAAAAAGGATTAAAGAGACATCATCACTCAGATCACGTTACATGTTGAGGCAGTGCAAAGAAAACATATTGGCAGTTTTAAAACTTGCATGCGACTCCCTCATAGAGCCCTGATGGTAGCGTCCTTATTGGCCATCTGCCTGTGTGTACACTGATTTGATTACCTGGGAGCTTCATTAGGGGAGAGAGACGGGAAGGCCTCGCTGGTAGCTCCCGTATCCTCGACTCGGGTATAAAGTTACGTTTGCACGGAAGAGGCAGCATTGATTAGCCATCTGCCTGAAAGGTGGGGGGGTTAGTGGCCTCACACGGTGCCATCACGGTCACCTTTGGGACTGAGAGCTGAGGAAGTTTCATTTACAGAGATGTGCACGGTGTGGAGTGGCCTCTGCTTACCTTAAGTGTTGATATTTGTGGTTACTAACAAAACAATCATCAATATTTGGAGGTTTGGAGAGATTTTCAAAGGAGTGACTGTCGATCAACAAATACCCACAGACAGGCCGCCTTCCAAATGGAGCGGACACATGCTCCTGCTGAAGTCTGCCAAGGGCCTAAGGATGGACTTGTTTGTGTGGTTTCTCTGCATGTTTGGAAGTTTGATCGCAGCTTGACTTTAAACTTGTTCCTCTACACTTTCTCTGCACAGATTTCTCCTCAGCAGCCATGTGTTTGTGAGCAGACATGCAAACCGATCCGTTAGAGGTGTGATCTCCATATCATCGAACCTCCGCTCTGTCAGCGTTAGTCTCAGTTAAAGAGCTGATCATGGTTTTGATTACATCTGATCAGCCTCTCCTCAGCGCTGCTCCCCGTTGAAGCCGGCTCCGTAACAATGATGAATGGCTCTTTTAATTGTGTCTAATTGATAAATGCTCTGAAAGTTGTTGTTATGAAACAAAGCCAATTTGGTAACAGTGATACACTGTAGTGCCTTATTAATTCTCTCCTGTCTGGCTCCGGCGTTAAAAAGACTCTGGCAGTGTTCGTGGGCAGACCAGGCAGAAATAACTCTTTTTGTGAGAGCAGGATGGTTCCTAAAGCCAGAACGTGTATTTTTACTCACTACCATGTGTCCAATTCTTTTGTGCATCAAGTCCTGAATACACTCACACTTTAAATGCACAGGATGTAATATTTGAGCTTTAACTAAAGCAATAGCACAAGATGACATGTAGAAAAGTGCAGTCAGTTCTTCACAGCTTTTCTTCTTACCTGTGTGTTTTTGATTCAAGACTGTAAAATAAAAACTACGAGAACTACTACTAGAACTTAAATTTAATAAACGGTAAGCTGGTGTTTTATGAACTGTGCACAATGAGACAGAAAAGCCATGAAAGTGTAGTTGCCTGGTTTCTTCCACGATGTGCTGATGAGCATTCTGAAACTGCTTGCTGTCCAAACCAAGAAGGTCGCTCTAATAGGCCTCATATTCTGATCACAACATTAAAATGAATAAATAAAAAGGGTATGACCTTAATCTACTCTTTTCTAAACGGAGCTAACATCTGCAGTGATTTGGTGCTGTTGGCAGATTCTGATTGATTTGTTGATTGAAAAATACACTTCTTAATATTTTATATATATAAATATATGTGCCATGTGTAACATGAGAGAAATCTCTCTTCTTCATCTGCTGCTCACTTAACCTTTCAGGAAAAATATGATCCAATCGGTCATTTGAAAATGTTCCTAAGTGTTGATATGCCTATCCACAAGGTGGGAGATGCTCCATGAATCTGGTGTTTTTTGGGCCTCCAGTTGGCTCCAGTGAAAGAAACATGTCTAGGCATGTGGCCACAGTAAACATTAGAGTGCAGAGCTGAAGAGCCAAAGCCACTTCTTGCATTAAAATGGGGTGTGTGGTCAGCTCAATCCCAAACAGCCTGTTCTGGACAGGGATGAACCTCAGAGTTTTAAAGGCAAGCAAAAATCATCTGAGTCTGGTGTAAACTTGTTAAAAAAGAATCTTTTTCTGGTCATCTAAACAGATTTTCTGCCCATCTTTGTAAAATGTATCATAAGACAAGAATTATCTGGTTTTATTATGGTTTAGTGAATATAACTTTTACAGAAAAACTCCTTAATTGAAAAATTAATCAAGTAAGCAGTGAAAGTGGGCAGAGCAGTGACTTTGTCTTCGTATCAGAAAAGTCTAGTTGGATCCAAACGACATCTCTTGGTGTTAAGAGATATGAAGCCAACAAACTGTAGTTTCTTTAGTGTCCACCTGAGGCTGTCTGCAGATGCACATGGATAAACTCTGTTTTCATTTTACAGCAAAAAAACAACCATTTAAAAACATTTTTTGTGTATTTGCACACATGGTACTGAGGGCTGATTTTCCTTTTTTTATCAAAGATATGTGGAATTTTCACAACATTAAACACAAGAATATCAACTTATTTACAAATACATGACTAATCTTTATTTTTAATTTAATGTATGCATTTTATTTTCTTTTTGATGATTTTTTAGAGTACCTCTAATGTGTACGACAGTTTTAAGCAAGAAAAATCTGTAAAGTGACTCAAAATCTTTCTTGTGTGTACACTAAATTACGGTTGACTGAACAGGATATTCTGCCTCTTTGATGAAGATTGTGGGGGTTGGTTGTTGAAATTTCTTGCTTCGTTCATTGGAATCCAGCCCACAAAAATCAGGGATAACTGGTTCGTTAACCTCAAAGAAACTAGTTTTAAGTTGTTTTAAGTTGTTTTTGTTTAAGAGGTACTTTTTTCAGAAAAGTTCAAATCACTCTGTCTTAATTTTCCCTAAAAGCATTATAGTGACACCGAGTTGGTATACAAAGGTCAGGATGTCCACAACATCTGAGCATTTTTCAGATCAAGAGTACAGCACAAAACATGAATGAAGTGCAGACATAGAGCGGCAGCTTTCGGCAGCAGTTTCTTACTTATGTATCAGTCTCTAACAAAGCAGCTAATGTTCCCATGACAACAAAAAACAGGCTGTGTCCTGTCTTAGTGACCAACATGTTTACCTGGACTGTTACAGCGATGAGATTTAGGAGTTTCTCTTAAAACTGTTGTTTATGTACGTATCCAACTAAAAATATATATAACATAGGATTCGATATGTTTAACTAGATTATACATTTCAGTGAAAAAAAAAATCTATAGAGCCTTAAAAGCATTACATTATCTCTCCTGATGTACTGCTCTGCTCTGGCTGTTGTGTTGGAGATGGTGTATAACTATGTTACAGAAGAGCTTATGTGTTTACCATAATCATTTGTGATGAGCTGATATTGGATGATAAATCCTCTTCCTGCCTCTCTGTGGCAGGCTCAGGCTCCACTCTGCTGCTCAGCTTCTTGGAGAGGATATTTGCATACATATTGTCTCACACCTTTGGATAGACTTTAGTCCTCCCTCTCCCACTCTTACTTCATATCTACTCTTTCAAAGGAACATCTAAAGGGTTATTTAATGAGGAAGGAGGAAATGAGAGACACAGGCAAGGACAGGTTTGTGAGAGACAAGGAAACATGAAGAAACCTTGTAGGTGGTCGAGTGAGACACCTGAAGCCTGCTTGGTCGTTTGGTGTTTATGTGGGCCGTTCACAGGTGAGGCGTTGTTGTGGTCTTTGTTTTTAGGGCTGTCCCTTTTAGCCATGCCTGAGGGACAGCTATTTACTGCTGTACCTGTCGCCAGATTACCCAGGTGTTAACTATATGGTTGACTTCCTTGAAAAAGGAGACTCAGGGAATGATATGTGGATGTACTTAATGAAATCGCTTTGACAAATTAATCAAATTTCCATATTTTAAGAGTCAAATGCAGCAACCAAACAGCTCAGAGCCTCTTTCAGTTTCAAATCAGATTTTCAGCTTAGACCATAAAAAAAGGGCGCATTTCCATTTGGACTTTCCTCAGTGTGATTAAAGTGCAGTTTGCGGTGTATGTGTGATTACAGTCTTTTAGATTGTTGGTTAAAATGTTTAAGAAAGTTCTTTAAAGCAAGCTGAGCTTCCTATTTATTACTCAGGTCGCGTTCACACCTAAAATTTAGCAGTTCAGTTCAGTTTGGAGGTGAAACTGCATCATTTTTTCATTTTTCTCTTGGTTTGGTTTTCTCTTACTGAACCTAGTTAGGCAGCCTGTCAGATGTTGTGTAGTCTAGCATCGTGATTGGTTGATAGGAATTAATGCCTGTAAACACGCTACCTTATACCTTACCTTAATTATGTTAATTAGCTCATAGTCACTAAACTATTTGGACTGTTGTGTCTGTTGGATCAAATGAATAGTTTTAGTCTGTCCGTCAATAATTTTGTTTAATCACATGATGAAAACGTGATAAATTAGTCCTTTTATTGTGTATTTCAGACGTCCTTGTTGTGGGATACTTGTTGTATTGCTTCTTGAGACCGTTTTTTTTTTTTTTGCTGAGCATATCTTGTGACCAATTATTAAAAAAGTAAAACATGATCTGTATCGGTCTTACAGATAATCAGTGATCAGTATCAACTGAGAAAAGCCTGATTGGGGCATCCCTAGTATAAACAGATCCACATGGATTTGTAGACTTCAGTCAGGAGAGAGGGTCGTAGATCGGCGATGCTAGCAATGCTAACATGAGCCGCACTTTGCTTAATACCGTCACTGAACACTACGATAGCGCTCCTGTTATGTTATTTGGCCAAATCCAAGCCACAGTTCACTCTCTTTTGGTTTGCTTGACTTGTTTCGTCCTTGTTTGGTTCTGATGCTTTCACACCCACCATGAACCGAGCTTGGAAGCAACATGTTTCATTATGTAAAAGCTTCGATGAACTTTGAAATAAAGTGGTTGGGAACATCCCCTCTACTTTCCTCCTCTGGTCCCCTCAGACTTCAGACTGACAGATGTTTGGCCTGTTGGCCCGTCATAATAACCGTGGTGATGGCTGTGTTTGGTCGCCAGAGGTGGTTCTTCCTCTTGTTCCTCTTGTTCTTTGGACAGGACCGGACAAGGAGAGAGAAAATGAGGAAGTAACAGGGACAGCAGGAGGCAGAGACAAGAATTTATGTCTTTTCTTTTTGTCTCTCTTGGTTGCTTTTTACATGAAAATAGCAGATGTTGAATCTCAGAAAAGTTCCAGAAAAGAAGCAGTCTGTCCAATCAGAGGGAAACGGCAGACAGAGCTGCTGGTGAGGCGTTTGGAAAACACTGTTTAGTTCAGCTGCTGAATTTTCTGTGTGGGTTATTTTTAAAGAAATTTAAGGGTTGATTGTGTGAAAGGGGCTTTTGTGTTTTCGCTTGTTAGTTTGTATATGCCAGTGTAGTACTTTGCATCTCTTGGAGGCAAAGCTTTATTAAAAAGCTCTGCACGGAACTTTTTACAATGCATAAGAAAGCTTAATTTTTATCATGTGGCCAGAAAATATGTGTATTAAAAACAACTAAAAGGTCCCTCAAGGCATTTGGAATTGCTAACATTGTTTGCTTCAATAAAAACTTGACTAAAACTCGTTTTATGGCTCAAATACTTAATTGATCTTTAAAGGCGTAGGACTGAATTAAATGTAAGCTGTGCAAAGGGGGCCCCTGAGTTCACAGGGTTTACCAAGACCATGAACATAAACATAAAAACGTCTGCTGTGATTTACTGACATGATCAAATGTTATTGAGAATAAGAAATATCCTGCAGGGGAACATTTCTCATGTTTTTTAAAAAGCATCTTCATCTTTCTGATTTGATCCATGCAGACGACGCTCAGCATGTTTTCACTTTAAATGAGTCGTATATGAATGTGATCTCCGGGACTCGGGCCTGATATTTACAGTAAGATTACAGAGTGAGGTTACTGGAGGTGATGGGCAGAGTCGGGGACAGAGGTGACGAGGGGGCCACAAACCCTTCAAGTCAGCATGAGGATGTCCCCGCCGAGATTTATGGGTAATCTGGGAGTCAGACCTTGCAGCTCTGTGTCAGCCTCTCTCTCTATTTATTCCTCTCTTGATACACATTACGCACCACACAAAGATTAATACTCCCTGCAGCCTCTGCATGGGCTATCTGTTTTAGAATTGATTACAGGATTATTTTATTGGTTTATTAATCTCTTAATGGACCACCACCTCCTCATTTATCTAATTTGTGTTTAACTTATGAGCCCAGTCGAGCCCACTGGTCTCCTGAAAGTGGTCTTTTAATGGAGCCTGAAGTCTAAAAGAAAATGAAGGTGAGACACATTTTACTGCGATGGCCCCTGACTGTGGACCAGCCCACACGAAGACCTGAGGGCAGCACATGATATCCAGGTGTATTCGGAAGGAAACATGACTCCAAATAAATATAACGAATGATAAAAAATCCTTTATATCAGTCCATAAGTGCATATCATTTAGAACTTATGTTAGTAATTTAAAGATCACATTTAACACTTGAGATCACAGATTTAACTTGCATTAGCATGAACAAATAATCTACTAACTGTCTACACCTCTAATCCCTTTCGGGGTTGTGGGAGCGCCAGGAACCAGCCAATCACAGGGCCACATAGGGAAACTAGAAAGCACTCGAAGAACGCAAACCTCCGCCAAGGTAGCTCACATATTGCTGTTACATCTATAAGCAATAGTTCATGATAAAAATACCATCGTAATATGATTCCTTGACCCTCAAAAGCCACACGAAGCACTCAGAATCATGTTGATGTCATTATTAGTTAGACAGTTATTGAGCAAAAACGATCATTCACTAATGGCAGTTATATGGATCACCACCAAAATCTAATCATTTTTAAGTTGGACCATTACCAACATCTCCTGAAAATTTCAGCAAAATTCGTCCAGTAGTTTTTACATAATCTTGCGAACAAATAAACAAACAAACAGAACCTCCTTGGTAGAGGTAACAACTATTCACTCAGTCACCC
The DNA here is from genome assembly GCA_037902135.1 of Cetoscarus ocellatus. Classification (NCBI taxonomy): domain Eukaryota; kingdom Metazoa; phylum Chordata; class Actinopteri; order Labriformes; family Labridae; genus Cetoscarus; species Cetoscarus ocellatus. Next base: position 897,116 of record JBAMNC010001231.1, read on the forward strand.
ACACCTGAGGGCAATTTAGAGTCACGACTTGAATAAGCATGTTTTTGGCCTGTGGGAGGAAGCCAGAGTGCCTGGAGAGAACCCATGCATGCACAGGGACAGGCAAACTCCACACAGAGAGGCAAGGACCGACACAGGCTTCGAACCAGCAACCTTCTTGCTGTGAGGCACATGCACTACCTGCTGCACCACTGTGCCACCCATAAACATATATACAGTACAAAATACACAGTAATACAGTCCAAACACACTCACTAGTCACATTATGAGGTATACCTGTTAAACTGCTTAACTCAGATAGCTTATCAACCAATCAAATGGCAGCAACCCAGTGCATTTAGGCACATTTAGACATGGCCAAGACAACCAAATGAGGAAGAAAGATGGTTCAACTCCCTCTGAGATGTAGTTGAACAGGATTGTCACATCATGGATGGACAAATCTGCAGCTGCTGTGTGATGCCGCCATGTCAATATAGACGATAACCTTTCCAGGACATTTTTTTTTTTATCTGTGCCACAAAGACTTATGGCAGCTCTGAGGGCAAAACTTGGTCCAATGTTGTAGCACAAGCATGTACTAAATAAAGTGTCCAGTTAATGTTAATATGCCCCTTTACTGGCATACATTTAAGAATATCTGGAAAATATATTTTTTAAATCATTTTTATCTGATATCTGAAATACAAATGAAACTAACATTTAAACATTTGTAAGCGAAAGCCATTCTCTGATTTTTTAAGAAACACATTTTTAGAATTATTGTTCGTCTATGTGATCGGCTTTTTTCTTTCTGTTTGTTTTGTCTTATATTTCCACCCATAATCCTGAATATTAATATTTTTACATGACCTGTTTTTCCCTTAACAAATAATGATGGTGTTCCCTCAATTTGTTGCTCCTTTTATTGACACACTTGCTAATTTTCAGCATATTTTCTCACTTTGTGCATCGACTGTGTGTGTGCACAGGGGGTTTGTATTGATTTTGATTTATTTGTATGTTTTAAACACCCTGAGCTTTATTATTTTAGTATGGACAGTGCTACAAACAGATATTGATAAAATAAAGAGCAGGGCTTAACTGGACAATAATAAGAGATATAGATATAGATGCTGTCATGGGTTTATTTTTACCGCTCTGTGGTGGCTGGAGATGTTTTCCTTCTTTTTGATTTCATAAGAGACCTTTATAAAAAAAGTCTGATTTTTCTGCTGCAGACAGACGGAGGAGAGGAGAGGCAGACAGTCGCTCAGACAGGTCAGTTTCAGACGAGATGAGACCTGCTGTAAGCCTCATATCAGCCTGGCTTTGCTGCCTTATTGGACACTAAGGCTCTCCAGTTTACCCTGAGAGAGAGAGAGAGAGAGTTTGGTGATGTGATAGATCTTTGCTGACCGTATTGTCTCTGTGGATGGCTGTGATTGGATTATTCTGTGTTTTTAGATGAGTTTGTAATGTTTACATGAACTTCTGTTATTTGCTTTAAATATTGATGTGACACGAGCTCCCTGGGCTGAAGTTATTATCATTGACTTAAACCAACGGCAAAAAAAAAAACAGGAAAACTAATTTTGTCAACTGAAACTAAAATAGAAATTAGGCTGTTCCAAAAAAATACAGTCACAACATCTGGGCTAGGAGCTGCACCTTTAAAAGTATTTATGAAAAAAGCACTATATCAATATCACGTGCTGATTTATGCACCTTTATAACTGCAGTGCAGCTGACACAGCTCTACGAGCTGTACAAACCCTACAAGATTTACACTTATTTTCCATCCCTGCTGTAATTTCTTAAATTGTGTGGGGAAATACAGTAACAGAGCTAGAGGGGATAGGCATGACTTTTTAACAGCTTTCCTCCCTGATCAAGTCATGATCCTACATTTAAATGAAACGCTGGTGCAATGTGAGGAAGATAAACTGTGTGTTGTGGTGATTTGTCAATAAATATTTGCCTGTGATAGACAAAAAGCAGGAGTGGGCGACGTTAATATTCTGAGTTTGTTGTGTTGTGCTGGTGGTTTGGCGGACAGCGCATTTCTGAAGTGGACTCTTGAAAGTTGTTGCGCTGAATTTTGATCTGGCCGAGGCGTGACTGACAGAATTTTACAGATTTAATGGTGAATAAAAATTACTGTTGTTTTAGCCAAGCTTATTATCTGAAAAAATAAAATTATGGAAATAATCCATTAGATTTTGGATGGGCTTGTTGACTGATAACCTTTTCTTTTTTTTAACTGTATTTTATTAACAGTTTATTT
>JBAMNC010001232.1:0-138452 GCA_037902135.1 Cetoscarus ocellatus
AACCCAAATCTCATAGTCACCATCATTTTTTTGATGCTCAGCAATGTAGCCAGGGGACTGTTTGATTTGGTATGTACCGCATGTTATGGTCTCAAAGTATTCCAGATCCACATGAGGGAACGAGATATCAGGTGCTTCAAGCTTCTGCCATTCACTACGAGCTCTACGTGACATATTTGTTTTTTATTTTTCAAACCTTTCATGGAATCAGATGACCATGCTTACTAATCTTTCCCAAGCTACACTGTCAAGATATTTTCATACAATTGCAGATATTTTGAAAAAAAAAATGATGGTATATATATATATATAAAATACAATGTTTGGATTCAATTTGTCAAGAATGCATCAGATGATCCTGTGAAGGCATATTATTGTCTCTGTCCTGCTGGAAAGAGAACCTCTGGCATGTGTGCACATGTTGCATCTGTAATCTATTATTTGGGATATTATAAACATTTTCAAAATCAGAAAGCCCTCCAACCATACACAAGCAAATTCAAAGACTCCATTCTATGAAATAACCAGCCAATCATACATCTTATGGATTTCTCAGATCCCCTTTCCCTCACTATAGTTCCAGTCTACAAATTAAAATTGTCCAAGCCGTTGCTATGCAAAAAGACACGAAGGCCATAAAACAGATTACATGTATATATAAGTACTAGAAACAGAAATTGACAGAAGTAATGTTTATGTATTGCTGTCAATGTAGATATATACAATCTGATTACAACAATCCAAAACTGCACCGGTTTTTACTTGTATCAATGGCTCATTATTATCTCATCACAAAGGCATAATATACAGGCCCTTTGTGGCTGTTCAATATTAAAATGAATAAACATTTCATGTGAAATGTTTGTTTTGAATCTAGCATTCAAATTCTAAAAGAAATCATACTTAAAGGATGAATCTGAACAAATCTTTAAAGGTTCCCTGATATACAAGATATGGAACAGTATCCTGATTCTACCACAGTAACCCAACCTGTTAATTGAACAACTTTACCGGTCTCAGAATCTGATGATTTTTTTCCCACTTTGAGAATATATATGTGGCCAAATAATTTGTAAGTATTTTAGGTGTACAGCAACTGTAAGTTGGTCAGACACATCTCCAAAGAATTGAATTTGTTGAAAAAATCATAAAAAAACTATTTTTTTCCAGTTAAAATTCAATAACTTCTTTCAATTGTAATACTTAGCTTTACATTTGATTTCAAAAGATGCACCAGACTTCAGTGAAGGTGATTTGACCCAATTTGATGATTTATTATTTGTGGTTGAGTAAGTTTTGGGGTAAAGTGTGCACCCTGGCTCACACCTATGGCAATGATCATAAAATAGGTCATAGTTCAGGCCCTGGATGCCTTTTGGATTTTCTAAAAGTATATTCTTGGGAGTCTCTGGGTGTACTACAAATACCACACAATAAACAAAAAATTGGGCTGTGGGCAAAATTACATGTATTGTGAAAGAGGTCCTTTGCAGGCAATTTGCATTTAAGAATGGCTCACAAATGAACGGTTTACTCACAACTGTGAATTCATTCTCATTGTTCACTTAAAAGAGCTGTTCAAAAGGGTCGACTCGTTCGTGAACTTCACATCTCCACCGCAGAAGTGCTGGTCAGCAGGTCAACAACACAAAGCCTCTGTTTAGGAATAGAAGTTGGAGTATCCCTTAAATAATGAAAACAGATTATTTATCATCAATATTAGATGATGAATAATGTGTTATACGCTTTTGATCATTGATTTCATTACTGTTGTCTGTACTGTAAACATTGTGAAAATTGCACTGAAGCTTGTTTGAAGAAAATCGTGAATGGAATTGAAATTGCAATATCTGCCAGATAATCGCAGTTAGATCTTTTCCTAAAATTGTTCAGCCCTATCCTAGAGTCAGAGTTAAGTCAAATTAACCTGAGCACATATGTGTAATATTAACTAAATAATAAAAACAAAAAACAAAACAGCAATCGGACAAACTGATCCACACAGTGCATCAGGAAGACCAATTGGATGCTCCAAACTAGCCTGTGTGCACCCTCCTCATTTTAACCACAAACAGACCCACTAAACACAAATAAGCAACCTTTCTTTCTTGTACACAAATTGCAATATCTGTCAGAAAAATCACAATTAGATAGATTTTGTTAAAATTGTTCAGCCCTACAGTCCAGTTTAAAATAAACATATGGTGTCTGTAAATTAGTGTCCGTTTTAAAAATCAGGTTCCATGCATACCTACCTGTGGGATATTTCACCGTCGATTTGGAGTCATTTTCAACACCGTGAGTGTGAATTCTGTCAGTTTTACATCACAGCAGAGCAAATGTCATCTGACAGCCTCACTTATCCTGCCCTGCATACATTAATGGTATTATAGGTGTCTAAAAGTGGCTGAGCTTGGCTAATGAAACCGTGGTACAGCAGGACTCGGGGGGGATCGTCGTGCATCACGGCACCTCCCCCGGCGGGCCGACAGCCCGGTGTGTGCTTCTGACAGACAGACAGTTATGTAAGAGGGACGAGCTAAAGGTTGCCTGGTCTCCTGAACCACCTGAAATCCACGCAGACACTGAGCAGCGAGGAGGATAGCTGGGCCCTCTCGCCTGCTGATTATAAAGCTTCATGCAATATTAAAAATGGTCCTCTTCTTCTCCTCGGGGAGCTCAGACTGACAGTACGCCTCAGCCTAAATATTAAGGCAATCGGACGAGAAACTTCCAGACAAGGCTGGACCGCCCACATCGTCCCACCAGCTTTGGAGAAATCAGAGATAAAAATAAACAGCCCCAACCTAAAGCATTTATTAATCAAGTGGCAAAGTTCAGTGCTTGATGTATGAATAATTATCACAGTCTTTAGGGAGCTGTCCGTGTAAAATTAGATTGCTGATTGCCAATCTAAATAATTAACGGCGGTATGATTATGGGACGCGTAGTTCAGTATTTGCTCCACAGTCTTTACAGCCGTCATATGGCAGCTGAGAAATAATGAGCCTTCAGTGTGGGGACATTGTGTGGGACAGCGTGGCGTGTTGTTACCTGCCCAGATGCTAGCAGCGGTGTTAACAGTCCGCTGGCCGAGCCACTCATCACCATGACAGCCCATAAAGCTGTCACCGCGGAGACAAAATGTCCGCGCCCTGAGCTATGTGACCGAGACGTGTCTGTAAGTAAATTAGTTCACGTGTGAGGATAACTGTGCCTCCCTGTGGACGACAGCCTTGAACTCAGGTGAGCGCTGATGAGTTCACGTCCCACACAGCCCCACACCCACATCCCACCACCCTAACCTGCCTGCTGCCTGTCATAAGCAACAATAATAACCAAGATACACAATAAGATTATAATCTCTGCTGAGGGGGGGTGTCCTCAGTGAAGTCACTTTCATGTTATGAATCAAATTCTCATATAACAGGTAACATCTTCACTGATGAAGTAATGGGGTGCAGGTTTGGTGGAGTGGTAAACAACTCGCTCTTGCCCCCCTTCACAAGACTATCCACTGTCTGTCTCTCCTATCAATAAAGTCACAGAAAATAACTCTAGATATTTTTGTCATCATTACAAAGAAGTTTAGCAACTTGGTGTTAATTTTGACAGCACCTTTTTAATTTAGTTTTAGTCATAATCTTTTGCCTAAAATATCTTTAGTCGTAGTCATAATTAAGTCATCAAAATTGTTTAAATTTTAGTAGGGGTGGGCAGAAATATCGATTCAGCAATGCATTGCAATTATTCCCCTCCCAATTCAATATCGATTCAGCAAATCCTCTGAATTGATTCACCTCCTGGCCAGTGGGGGGCGCTGAGCACTTTTTCAGTTTTTATCCAGCTGCCGCTGGTTGCTGAAGAAGACATGCTTGCAGAGTGACAGGACTGAGAGCCAAACATGAGAGTGATTATACGACTATTTATCGGTATTTTCTGTGTAAATAATGTAAAATATTAACACAACTTTTGCTGTATTTTCTTTGTGTTTTGCCGTATTTCCGCCGTATTTTCCGCATGTTTTATCGTCTTTTTTGGCATTTATCGTCTTTTTCATCATAGTTCGTTTTTTATGGATTCCATAAATAGTAATTTTAGAAATACTGGAGGAAGAAATGTCGAGATCTCTGTCTTCAGCTTGACAGGAACTGCTTCAGGGACTACCATCAGTAAAAAAATGCCTGGACATGGTCTAATATAACAGGCTGTAACATGGACACTAAATGCTGTAGGCAAACAAAAATGTTTGAGTTTTTGTAAAAAGGAGGAGAATCCTGTCAAAAATTCAAAGCCATTTTTATTCTTTTCTTGTAATTACACACTGTTTTAAGCATTTATAACATAATGACAAATACTTGCAAGAACTGTTTACTTTTATTTCTTGTGAAAAAGGGTGAAAAATGTATTCAAAGGACAATTCCTGACACATTGGACACGGACATTTATAATTATAGTGTTAACTGTCATGTTTTTACTTTTGTACTCCATATGCAAAAATAAGTTATTACTGTGCATATTTTTATTTTCAGATGTTTGCTCAAAAATATGAGGTGACACACTACATATGTTCACATTGGCATCAAAATAAAAAAAAGTCAAAAATTGTCAACAGGTACTCTTATTATTTGTGTATTTCTACTTCTTACTGAATCGATACTGAATCGAACCGCCACCCAAAGAATTGAAATCAAAATTGAATCGTGAGGTTCTTAACAATGCCCAGCCCTAAATTTTAGTCTAGTTTTAGTCAATGAAATTTCACAATTTAACCAAATCTACTGTGGTCGACTAAAATGTGAAGCGTCAAGTGTAAGGCATTTTTTGTTTCCCTGAATATCTGAAGTCATGTTTTACACTTGGATACATTTATTCAAGTTTCTTATCAACACCAACCCGTTTCATAAAACCTGTCATTATTTTATTAATTAAATAGCACTGCTATGGTGTCGAAGCCAAGTGGATATATCCCTAACTTGTCTCTACTTTTTACAAGATGAAACATTTTTGTCTAGTTTTTATTTGTTGAGGAAAATGTCAGTTAATTTAGATTTTATTAGTTACTGTCTAGTTTTCATCAGGGGAAAAAAGGTGGTTGACGAAAACTATGACCAAATAGTTAGTCAATAAAATTAACACTGTAACAGCTGAGGTCTGTGGAGGTGATAATATAACAGACCCGCACAGAGAAGTGGCTCAGCCTTTGAGCCTCATTTTATTAGATTTTATAAGATTGTCATTTATAAAATCTTATAAAATGAGGCTCATTTTATACCTGATTTTAGAAGATTGTCCCCCCCTCATTTTATAAGATTGGCCCCCTGCTCTTGGGCGGGCATTGTTGTTGGGGCACTTTCACCCGTGCTCGCTGCCTCTGCTTCTCCTTCCTCTGTTGCATTTCCTCTGATGTCTCGCTTAATTTGGCACAGTTGTGTCGCTCAGTTCAGATTTTTTAAGCTGACTGAAAAAACTGCTTTTTGTTCAGGTAAAGGTCCTCTCCAGTTCCCTCTTTTTCCTCTCTTTTCTTTTCTGGCATGATTTATGTTCAAGTCCTGACGTTGGTAAAATCAGTCCAGCATCACTGGCACAAAAGTTCACTGGGACGCCCGCAAAAATAACATCAACAGGCTCATAACATTGAAATGGAAGCTGTCTAACCTTATAATTAACAGTTATTGGATAATTTACTTCTATTTTTGAGTATGTAATGTTGGGTATTTTAGTTGGAAATGTGTTTTGATTTGGGGTGCACGATCAGTATCTGCAGATAATTGCTTCAAAAGCTTAATTGTTGGTATCGGCAGATATGAAAATGTTGGCAGATATTTCCCGGCCTCATATATTTTTATCAAGATTGTGGATTTTTTTTGCATGTTAATCTTAAATTGAGAGTAGAAGCTCCCAAAATAGGGCTGTTTTTTTGCCAGCAGTTAAGTAAATCAGTGTTTGGCTTTTGAAAGAGTACGTAAAGCTTGATTTTACTGTTGCTTTCATAAATATATTTTACATATGACATAGGTGTAATCTAAAAATAACCACTTTCAGTCATTTCTTAATGTCAGTATTGGCCAAAATAAGTTTTAAAATATCGGATATCGGCATAAATCCGGTTTCCTGCATCCCCAGTGTTGATTGCCATTGCTCCAGTATCTATGCTTAAATATATGAGTGTGTACACTCAAAGGCTATTTGGTGAGGTACAATCCTTCTACTGCTTGTTAATGCAAATACCTAATCAGCCAGTCATGTGGCAGCAACTCAATGCACGTAGACATGGTCAATGTGGTCTGTGAAGTTTAAACAGAACATCAGAATGGAAAAGAAATTGATTAAACGATTACCGTGACTTTAATTGTGGCATGGTTTTGGTGCAAGATAAGCTGGATTAAGTAGTTCAGAGACTGATTTTACAGACAAACATCTCTTGGTTTACAGACAATGGTCCAAACAAGAGAAATTATCCAGTGAGCTTCTGTTCTCTGGGGAGAAAATGCCTTTTTCAGTACTAGAGGTCAGAGGAGATTGGCCAGAGTGGTTCTAGATAATAAATGGCCAATAATAACTCAAATAAACACTCGTGTCAAATCTTGAAGCAAATGGGCTACAGCACCAGAGGACCACATCAGGTGACAGTCCTTTCAGTGAAGAACAGGAAACTGAGGCTGCAGTTTGCCCATGACACCAGAATTGGACTAGAAGATTGAAAAATAGTTTCCTGGTCTGATCAGCCTCAATATCTGCTTCTTCGTTAAGTCGGCAGGTTCACAATGAAGCATAAACATCATTAAAGAATGGATCCATCCTTCCTTACATCAACTTTAAAACTTTTTTTTAGATGTTTAGATGGATCACAGTTGGGTTTGAGGTCTGAGGGGTCAACAAGATTAAGTTCTGAGGTGCAGGAAATGCTCAGCCAATGTCAGAGAATGATTAAGGTCCAAGTGACTGGAACAGAATGGCACCTTCCAGTTATTTCCTCTTCCTTTCATCGCAGCCATGATATTCCTGTTTATTATTTAGGCTGTAATCTACATCCACACCAGTCTTCTCACGCTCACAGAGGCCTTATCTGTGAACATGAGGTCAGGGCGGGCAGTGATACGGTGAAGGGAAGAGTGAAGAGCAGAGCAGTGGGCCACACCTGACTACCAAACAGTCGTCTTGAAGCTCAGGCAGTACGATGAGCTTTGACCTGAATTATCATCACCACTCTTCTCCGCCTTGTTTTGGTTCATCGTCTCTCCTTGCTCCTCTTTGGTGGGCAACGAGACATTCCTGACATTTTGCAAAGGTTGAAAGACAAAGAACCTTTGTCTCCTAATAAAGCCGCAGTCCATACCCCACCTGAATGAGAATGCTGATGGAGAGAGGGTGGAGAGGTGGTCTGGAGTGTGGGTGTTGGTGGTGGAGAGGGAAAGGTGTTTACGGGGTAATCGTTGGCCATGTGTGGATTTAAATGAGGATTTAAAACCGGTGTTAAGGAACGGAAATATAAGGAAAGTTTTATTGGGTGAGGAAATGAAAGGTGGTGTTTTAGAGGAAAGACACGTGGAAGGAGGAGGTTTGGACTCTGAGATCATTCTGAGATCATAAAATAACCACTTATTATGAAGTCCTTGTGGCGGGTTCACACTGGATACGTGTGGCTCCAGCTTGAGAACAATATGGCTTTCATAGTAGGTGCATGTCTGTGATACGATGTGGCTGCATCTCCTTGTTGCCACAGCTCTATTTCTCCATAAAGAGTAGAAGCATCAATTAATCAGAGCACACTGAAGAGGGATCTTAAGCCCTGTTTAAACGACAGCATTGAAACCAGAAACGGAAAGGTTTTTCCTTTGTGTTCTCAAAAACTCTGTGTTCACATGGATCCCCGAGAATGACTGAAAATGCAGTAGCCTGCATGCCAGGCCAGTAATTTGTGATGTGGGTTTGTAGTGAAACAGCAGTGTTACAACACATGTAGGCTTTCCGGTGAGGACAAACTTTTCACAAACAATGGTTAAGGGACGCACGAAGACACCAGAGTTTCTTGTCTGGATATCAAACTGAGCAAAGTTCGAAGCACACATGTTGCTTGGTAGTCGGCCATAGCTGTTGTTGTTATTGTTGTTCGTAGGTGTGCATGCAACCTTTATCTGAAAGAGCACTGCGCATGCGCCGCATGTCCCCGTTTGAAAAGATTGGAGATTCAGGCACTCAGGGCATCATTTTCGTGTAAACGGAAGGCGCAAATGCATGAAAACTCTCTGTGTTTGTCTGTTTTCATTGTTGTGTAAACGGCCCCTTAAAATAACAGGAGCCTTAAAAGAGCATTTCATATAGACTGAGATATGATTTCATAACTCATTTATAATTTGACATGCAGTGTGGACGCATGCGTGTACGATGACATTATTAAGCAAGACTAATATCCTCTTTTAGAAATGTGTCACAGGACATTATTTTCAGTCTAAATGTTGGTTAATTGTAAATGCTCTGAAAACAAAAATCTGCTGGTGTTAATAGAAAACTTGTAGTTCAAGGAGCTAATAAATCAAAGATTCAGCCAATATTTGATTGTTTGGCTGTTACACATGTTCACACGACCTTAAGATCTTTCCAGCCTCTTTCCCACATATGGCATCCATGTTGTTAACACTTTGGATTTGGAGGCTCACGTAAATGATTGCTGTGAAAATCCAGGCATTGCACCCTGATGTTTCTCCAGCAGTCTCACCGACTTTACAAGTCTTCAGGATGCTCTACATGAGCACGATATCCTCCATCACTGCTCTAGCTTGAAGCAGAAATCACAACAGCCAAGGTCCTGCTGGTGTGTGCTCATTTCTCTCATCCATCACATCCCTGCATTCTGTCTCCCACCTTCCTCATTGCCTCTCTAAATTGTTCTTGCACCTAATTCTTCCACGGTTTATTTTTTCCTGTGAAAGCTTTCTTGAAAATTGCTGAAGTGGGAAAACATAATGTTCAACTTAAGTGTAACCGAGGACATCGTTCAATGAGAGTGAAAGGGATGTTTTTGTATTTTTGAAGGGGGTGTTTTATAAGGCATGACAAAATAAATATACTATCTATTATCCAACAATTACTGTAGCTCTGCTTATGTTGTGAGGGAGGTGTACATTGTGCTTTAGGGGCAGAGATCATAATTTATTGAATTTTAGGAGAATATGAGCAAAAAAAAACAGCATCTAATGGTTTCAGTTCTGGACACATTCAAAACATAATTTTCCTTGAGAAATTTCCTTTAATTTAGGCAAACTCCCTATTTGCGGATTTCATTACAGTGTGTTACATAAATAGCATATTCTGTATGCTTTAAAAACGTCCCTTATTGGAGTTTGATTGTGCTGGTTCATGATGAAGGCCACACTATGGTGCAGTGAGTGACACTGTTGTCTCACAGCATGAAGGTTCTTGGTTCAAATCTCTCGTAGGGCAGGACCTTTCTATAAGGAGTTTGCATTTTCTATCCATGAATGTGTGAGTTTTTCCAGGCTTTCCAGCTTCTCCCTCTGTAAGAGCAAAAACATGCTTGTTAGGTTAATAGGTGACTTGAATTGTAAGTTGTATATGTCAGCCTTGAGATTTAGGCGATCTGTTTTGGGTGAACCCTGTCTTTTCCCCAGTGACAGTCGGGTTAGGTTCCAGCTAAAGAGAAAAACCTCCACAAAAAAGCAAACTTTGAAGCTATAAGTGTGACATGTCAGCCAGATAATCATGAAATTGTGCTTACACATTTGAAAATATGCAAAACACCCATTTTATTGTTTTCATACAGAATTATGGGTTCATGGCCTGTCTTCAAAACCCCTCAAAAATTAGATAAAGTCCACGTTTCTCTCAGCGTCTTGCTTTGTATTCTAGAAAGTGTGTGCTCAAACACTCTGTTAGGCCATATGCTACCTTCTCCAGATGGTAGATACAACCTGAACCTGGAGCTCCAGTGCAAGGAACATGTCTGTGCCACCACAGTAAACATTAGAGCACAGCACTGAAAACCAAAGCAACATCAAGTGTGATGAGAACTTAAACACCCTGTTAGTGCAGGGCCTAAATACCTTTCTGATCTCTTAGTCCTACAAGGCATTCAGACCCCCTAGGTCCTTTGGGACAGGTTTACTCAGTGGTCCCAGGGTCAGGACTAAACAGGGGGAGGCAGCTGTTAGTTTTTACACTCCTCACCTGTGGAACAAACCTGAGTCTCTCTTTATTTGTGAACTTTATAACAGATTTTAAAGCCTTTTTATTTACCGCAGCTTTCTCATAAGTTCAGCTTCTTCTTATTTTTCTTCTCCTTTTATCTCCTCTGTACTTTTAATTAAACATAAACCTTTTTTATCTTGAAATTATATTATACTGTCTTTTTCTACTTTTATTTCATTACTGCAATGACTGTCATAATGTCTATGTTTTTAACTCTATAAAAAGGACTATAAATGGCTGAACGTATCAGTGTTAATTTTCTTGACTAAATATTTTTGTCATAGGTTTTGTCAACAACTTTTTTCCCCTGATGAAAACTAGACAGTAACTAATAAAAACAAGTGCACATGGACAAAAACTAAAACGAAATTAACTTACATTTTTGTCAACAAATAAATCTAGATGAAAATGTTTGACGGAGACTTAATCCAATCAGACCTAATTTGGTCTTGTAGAAAGTAGAAACAAGTTAGGAATATATCCAATCACAGCTACTTTGGTTGTGTGGAAAGGTTGGATGAGTTTAGAGGGACGTCCAATTACAAGGTTCACTGTTTGTTGTGAAAGAAACATACACTTTACACTTTATATTTTAGTCGACTACATTAACAGTAGATTTCATCGACTAAAACTAGACTGAAATTAAAACAATTAAGATGACTAAATTATGACTGAAACTAAAAGATATTTTAGGCAAAAGACTATAACTAAAACTAAATTAAAAAGTGCTGTCAATATTAACACTGGAATGTATGAATGGTGGTCTATAAATAAAGCTGACCAAGCTCTGTGCCGGTTCACTTCGTACAGGAGCAGAGTTGACCACAACCACTGTGGCTCTTGCATTTACTCCTTACATGTACCTCATTCAACCCTCCTGTAGTAAATACCAAAATCCCCCTTTAAATCACCAAGGCTTGCTCACTTCCTGGTCAGACTTCTTCTAACTTTGGAGAACTCTCCTCTTATCTTCTCCTCTCTGGATTTGACTTTGAGTCTCTATTTACATACAGCTGTGGCCTGATGTTATGCAATGTCCCTGCTTTCTCTTATTGCCTGTTTTCAAGGTATTGCATCTTTGCGAAGGCACAGAATTGAGAAGTGAGAGCACAATGGCGTTTGTGTTTTGTCTGCACATTACATAAGCTATAGAGGTAAAAATATCTGGACCTGTGTTTAAAAGCAGATGGTGTGGTTATGACATCAGGCTCGTTAAATGTAAGCAGCCCTAACAAGGAAGAGGCGAGGGTTGTTGTGAAGTACAGCGCTTTTTTAAATCCAGCTTTCTTTACTAACAAGGAGAAGAAATGTTCGGTGTGTGTGTGACGGCGAGAAGATCTTCAAATTCTCCTCTCGTCTTCCTCGAAATGATCCTCCATCTTTGCCCCTTCACTCCTCCGGTTCCTGTCTCTCTGTCTGTGTGGGTACTCTGTCACTCACTGGGATGTGGGCAGATATGGGATCATATTCAGACTTCCACATTCATTCTGCTCGCGACTCAGGAGCCAATATTAGCCACGCGGTCGTTGTTTTACCCATGAGCCCGTTGCCTTGGAAACGTTGCATAAGAGGGAGTGGGAAAGCGGGATGCCCCTTGCTGATTGGGAGACAAGGTGGCAGATCTTCTCTCTTTCTTCTCTCCCCTTGTTTTCACCGCGTCTTCCATCTTATTGCTTGTTTTTGCAGTATTTGTCAAACACAGACGCTCTAAATGTCCCCTCATGCCACGTGTTGATTTAACTCGCCAACGCACACCTCCAAAGAACGATCCACAGTCAAAAAAAACAGCAGATCTATTACAGTTAGCCAGCCCTGCAACTAAATTAAAGCTCCTGCTGCAACAGTGATTTATAGCCCAATTCAAAGTGTTTGTGCTCTGATACGCGAGCGCCTGCACACACACTCAGTTGTGTTGTGTGTCATCCTTGATGGTGGGAGGCCTTGGATGGAATCAGGGAGGGTAGCACTTTGTTGAATCCACCGGGACCACATGTTCAGGACTGCATGACTTGGCCCTTCACGGCTGCCGTACAAGCATGGCAGCTCTTTGTCCACATAGAGGAGAAAGAGAGGGAGGGAGAGGAGAGGAGGGGAGGGAGCTGATGAGGGAGACAGCGAGTGAGGGAAGGATGGCCTTGGCTCTGGAGAAAGGATGATTTATCTCCCGTGTCCTCACTGACTCCTACTCTTTGCCAAGAAAAGAGAAAAGAAACATTTACTCTTAAAACATTCATGTTGGAGTCTGGTCTGCAGAAAATAACAAAAAAGCATTTTCAGCTCGATCACACGCCTGGCGCAAAGCATGTTGGTGTGCGGTGCAGATGTCTTTCTTATTTAACACCTGAAGGGTTAGCGTGATCATGCTGGGCATTCACATTGTTAAACTACAAATGATCATGGCTCAAGTCAGCATTAAGTGTTCTTAAAGCAACAATATGCAGCTTTTCAACCTAAAAACAGTGGTTATGAAGTTTTTCTGATCGAACAATGAATTTTAATATGACTGAAAGGTCAGCATGGCAACAGAATTGCTACCAACCTTCATGTGAAGCCAGGTTAAAAGGCTGTGCAAGTTACTCATGCCATGGGCACAGATCTACAGGTTCCTTAGTGCAGCCTGCCAGTCAGTTTTAAATGTAAAAATAATGTATGCTTATCAGAAAATTAACGAAAATTATCAATTTTAACAATTTAAAATAGTTCCCAAGATAATAGAGCTATAACTGGCTTTATTTGTTTTTGTGAAACTCTTTTTTTATGCATTTGCCAAAACTGAAAGTAAAAAAATAACCTATACATGCTCTGTAACTTGCATAAATAATAAGCTGAAAATGGCTTTAATTTTGCATTTAGCTCATTAAACCAAGCATTGTTCATGAATTTAGATTAAAAAAAACATTGATAAAGCAGCCTCTTTTGACAGCCATATGTTTTTTTTTCCTTTTAGTAACCTTTAGATAATGAAAATTTGGTCCTTTGATAATAAGGATCGTTCTGATTTGGCACTCTTAGTAACTAAAGAGGCCCATCCCTGGGCTACATAGTGCTAAAACAGGGCAGCTTGGGTACTCTGTGGAAAAAGGATGGACCATATTCCCTCCTTTTTAAAGTTATTGTGCTCATAGACCAACTATAAAACATCTATCATAGTTTGATAAGTTATATGCTGTTGAATAAAAGTGGTCAGTTGCATGAGTGGCGCAGTTCTGTCTTGAGGATGAATAAAATGATTGTGCCCTAGTCGATGTAAAACCTGATCAGAAATCTAAAGTCTATTGTGTAAAATGATCCTGATGACGAGCAGGGATCCCCAAACATTTTTGTACCACCCCTAAAATAACAACATCAGGGACCCCCACTGTGTATGTTTTTGAGGAGCGTACCTTTTGGAGTTTACATTGTTCAATGGTGAGTAAACAGAACATTAGAAAACATAAACCTGCCTAATTTTATCAGTTTAAGAGAGAATTTGATTGTTATGTACATCATGCAGAAGTGTCCAGGGTATTGTTCTGATCTCCGATGTTGAGGGAATGCCTCAGTGAAGTATAACTGTAAGAAGTAGCAAATTTCAAACAAATTGTGTGTTTTGTTTCTCTAGTGGCATAAAAATAAGGAGAGGAGTCGAATGAGCCTGCCAAACTTTTTGTTCAACACATGCTTTTAAAGTGAATGATAATATGCATAAAGTTACATAATCCATCCACGATTGTTCACAATCAAGGTATCAGAACTTGGACAGACACCCCAAAGTGCTGTGTGCCACTTTATTTTACAACACTTTCACGTTGCCAAAGAAGAGCCTTTTGTCTGACATGATAGTAAAGGCAAAAACAGATCTGATTGGTGAATTGGGTGACTATAATCTCTTGCTTTCCAACAAAATAAAAATGTGGGTTATTTCATAATTTATACAATATAATATTTGCCAGTATTCAGTAAGCCAAGGCAAGAGCAGGGTGGGCAGCCCCTGGTGTGAGGAGACTGTCTTTATCCATGTGTTTAGCAAGCACCATCTGCTGCCTTTATTCAGGAGGGAGCAGAAATATTTGGTTGATTAGGAGAGGATATGTGTAGGATAGCCACACCATTAATGGTAGCTATAATTTACACACATACTTGATCGTGTCAACCGGTGTATTGGACAACATTAAGGCTTCAGGCCTGTTGACTAATCTCTTTTTCTTTAGTCAGTGTCCTTGTGTGATTGTATATGTTAATGATGTATTTGTCTATCTCCAGGTGCTGATCTCGGGGGTCTGATGGACCTTGAGTCTCTGTACCGTGGAGTGGAGCAGAGCATCAACCACACACGAGCAGGGCGGATGCGCAGACAGAGCCTGGACAGAGCCTACAACATTGAGGTACTGCTGGGGGTCGACGACTCGGTGGTCCAGTTTCACGGGAAGGAGCACGTCCAGAAGTACCTGCTCACGCTCATGAATATAGTAAGTGATGGCTGCTCACACTGAAGTGTTTTACATCTGAAGGAACACACCCTGCATCGGACTTACATTTCTGTGGGAAACACCGAATCACTTTTTTCAGATATATATAAATTTACCTAAAGCTCAGTATTTCAAGTAACCTTTTGCCTCTTATTGAAGTTATTTATTACATTTTTCTCTTATAAAGCTGATCTACAATAGGCTTATTTCTAAAGTGAATCTGCTTTCTTCTATTTTGTTGTCATTCCCTCTATCATAAATCAAAATGAGGGTGAGTCAACTGCAGTAGCAAGTTACATCACAGTAAATAGTGACCAGAACTAAAGATCTTCTTGTCCAATTGTGGTTTGGCCGTTGTGAAACTAACTCTCCCTCTGCCCAGGTGGAGAGCAGCCACTACTGGCAGTATCCTCTCAGTCACTGCTGGGCTCTTTTTTTTTTTAAACAAGTTTGGCATAGCTGTGCTGTGCTGATGAAGCAGATGCTTCGGTTAGTGGGATGTTGTAGTTTTAGCAGTTAAAAGCATTTTGCTGCTTGCATAAAGTTTACAAGGAATGAAAGTGTCATTTGCATCTTTCACAGACACAAACTGAAATAAAGATAATAGTTTAAGTTGATGAAGGTACAGCTCACTCTTTCCCTTTCAGTCCCCATGCTGAAGTAAACTTTTGGCTCACCCCTATGCGTACACTGAATCATGATTGCAGCCGACCAATGACAAAAAGATTTCACTCGCTGGTAACTGAGATTAAGCAATGTTTTTATTAGTAACTGTAATATTATTATTGTTTTTTAAATTATGATCCCTCACGCTACGAAGATTATACTTTTAGCTTCTGAAATGGGAACTGCTGTGTTGTGTTCTAAAGATATGATTGCAGTTAATGTAACTAGAATTTCAGGGAATAAAGTTACCAAGGTGCTGGATATACATGTTGTGTTTGTCTGCTGCACACCCATGATGCCAATCTTCTGTCCCACCACATCCAGAAGGTGCTCTCAGATCTGGTAACTGGAGGGGGCCCTGGAGTACAGTGAACTCATTGTCATGGCCAGGAAACCAGAGATAAAATCTGAGCATTGTAACATGGTGTGTTATCCTTCTGGAAGTAGCCATCAGAGGATGTACACCACACAGCAAATTGAGAAGAGTTAAAATTCTGGTGTAAGCCTAATTTTAGCAAGTGCAGAGTTAATTATATTCTCTGTCGAAAGAAAGTTGGTGTGAAAAACAAGTGTACAAATGATGTTTCAGTAAATGAAATCTATAGGTGTCGGTGTAGGATCTTTACCTCTGAACCCTGAACCTGTAAGTAGCACTTGTAGTCATTCATCCTGCCTGTCTCTCATTTTTGTCAAGTACCAACAGATGCCACAAGCCCACGTCATAAAAACTGCAGTGCAGATGTTTTATTTTTTAATATATGTGCTCTAACCAAATATGGTATCTTCATTTCAGTTTATTTTCCCCATTGATATACACTAACAGCACTTTTGCAGGATTAATATGGAAGTAACACTAATGTAGTGTTGATCAAAAGTCACTCTGTTAAGTGTTACAGAGTTTTGAGTTTTAATTCCAGACAAAGTCAACAACTCCACTTGATGAGAGTTGAAGCATCAACTCCCCAAAAAATGAAAGCCCCACTTTATTTCAGAAGTGATGATAAGTCTGTTAGTGTTCATTAGTCAATGCAGATCTTGCTGAGTGTATTTACCCCCCACACTATTATTACACCATCAACACTGTCCTGAACCATTACTCCAAGGCAGCATCCACACCTTCATGTTGCTCTCGCTAGATTCTGATCCCACCATCTGAAAATAGAGACCAAAGTTGAGACCTTAAATGACCTTAAATGTCCTGTTTTGGTGAGCCTGTGTGAACTGAAGCCTCAGCTTCCCGTTCTTAGCTTACAGGAATTGTACCCGATGTGGTCTTCTGCTGCTGCAGCCCATCTGCTTCCAGATTTGGCACGTTGTGTGTTCAGAAATAGTCTTCTCAAACTTTGATTGCAGTAGTTTGTTATTTGAGTGGCTGTTGGCTTATAATCATCTTGAGCCACTTTGGCCGTTCTCCTCTGACCTCTGGCATTATAAAGGCACTGTAGCCCAGAGAACATGGTCTCACTGGATGTTTTATCTTCTTCTAACCATTCTTTGTAAATCTAAGAGTTGGGGGTTCTGGTTTGGTGGAGTGATAAGCAACCAGGCATGACCCATATACATGCTTCTGCTGGTCCGGGTTCAAATCCAGCCTGTAGCCTGTTTGCATAGTGTCTTCCCTTACTCTCTCTCACCCACTTTCACAAGCCTATCCACTGCCTCTCTCTCTCCTGTCAAAAAAGGTCTAAAAATGCCCAGAAAGTATCATAATTTTCCCACTATAATACGCCCTCCTTTGTAACACACACCCCATTTTTCATGCTTTTTTTTCAGGAAAAACGCTGTACTTAAATATAGCACGCACCCACATTTTGCCCAAACCTTACTCTCTAAGAAAACTCAAAAATTACCTTTATTCAAAGTTTTAATCAATGAAATTTCAGTATTTTCACAACAAATACCGTACACGATTTTCTCTCTCAACTAGATGCTGAAACACCTTTTGCTTCACGCATGCGCAATTACTCGATTTCTGCCCGAGCATGCTCAGTCGTAGTGTATCAGCCAATCAGAGAGCAGCTATCAACGCTCCGATGTCTTCGACCAATCACAACGCAGCTATTTTGGTCCCCTTGCTCACAAGATGGCAGCGCCCTGTGTTTACATGTGAGTGGTAACAATTGAGAATTTCACGATCATTACACAAAGTTAAACTAATTCAGACCCAAAATATTGAATTAGAACAGTTTAACAGTCAGTTTAGTAAGAATTACAGAAGTTTGGCGGTAATGTTTTGCAGAGAGAGAGAATATTTCGGCTTTTTGTATCAGATGTGTTGTAATCGCGATGTTGGGAGACGAAATATTTTAGATATTTTGCTTGTGCTTGTGTAAACCTGAATTGTTGCTGCCATGTAACAGCACTTCTTGGTGTCACTGGTGCTTCTCCTGACTCATATCCTCCATGTTTGACTGTTTTTTTCTGTCTAATATGTCTAATGGAGTTGTAGTATCTGCTGTGAAACAGTTCTTGTGGTTGCTGTGATCCAGCTGCTTGTCAAAATAAAGCAGGAGCAGTAGCTGGAGAAGTTAAACCACTGTGTACCATCTATTATTTTCTCCCTTCTGATTATTTCTCTTCATGTAAATCTAGTTAAAAGAACCATAAGAAGTCTGTTACACCGCCAGTGTTTAATGAGTTGAACTGTTGTAACCTTACACAGCGTGTGTGCCTTCAAGAGTAATGAAACATTACCCCAGTGAGAAGTTTCACAGTCCTTATACTGGCCTATTTTCTGTACCAGACTGATTATTAGGGCAACATTATGTCAGAGCCTAAATGTAAATGTGGTCTTTAAAAAGCCATACTTCAAAGAGCTTAAATGTGGTTCATATACTCAGTTTTCATGATAAATAGAGTATGTTCACAACCTCTTATAATCAAAAAGACCTTCTACAGTAGTTTCATATACAGAGTGCTGTATTTGCTTTCTGTCTGGGCTCCCTTCCCCATGTGGACCCAGGCCTCTCTTATTTATTCCTATTTAACTGTAATTGAGCCAGGACTTATACAGAGCACATTAAATAATATGATCATTATTAAATCATCAGTTTAACAGCTTCAAACTGAAAAACCTGGATTCCAGATTTTTTAACCGAAGACTTAAAAGCATTCAGGGTAACTAAGCTTTGGATATTAAAATCAATCTTAAAGGTCTCATGTCTGGCAAAATCCAGTTTTCTTTTTTTTAATGTTGTTAGAAGTGGCTTCGGGAGCACAGCACCTTTCGCTAAACTCTCAGCTGATGCCGAAATGCTCTGCCACTTGAAAGAAAATGCCCCTTTAAACACTCAGTTTTTACTTCCTGGGGTTATGATGTCATAGCTATACAGCTTCCACCTACATGTGTGATTTCTGCTTGTCACAGGCAGACGCCATGACGCCCCCCCATCAGACGTCGTTTAGGCAGCCAATCAACACAGAGCTCCCCACCCCCTTTGATTTAAGTGTTTCTGAAGGGGAGGGGAAAAGAGCTGCATCTCATATTCTACAGAGACAATATGGAGTTGAAAACCTAAGACATTCTGATTGGATTACAGGTCAACTTTGTGGCATTTGATCAGCGTCATTCATTCGACTGTCTGTGTTCAACAGTGGAGTTGCATCTGAGAGCCAATGGACTGATAGACCTATCATAGGTCTTGTCCTCTAATGCACCTTTAAAATGTTTACATGCTTACAAGGTAGACTTCTGATTGTCCACTTCTCTTAACTATTTTTATTAGTTTTCTACTATTTTTTCACCCTTTAACTTTATTCATTTCTGTTTTTATTTACTGCCTTTTTTCTGTACGCTGTTTTGTAAGCAGAGCTCCGAAAATCTTGTTGTAGTAAGGTGCAATGAAAATAAAGGCTATTCTATTCTATTCTATTCTCTTCCATTATTTTCTTTTCTTTCCTTTTCTGTTCTATTATATTCTATTTTGTTTTTTCCTTTTCTATTCTATTCAAAACTGAAGATGGTAGGACGCTGCACAGGTCCGTTCAGGAGGGCCATGAAAAGACATTTCTTCTAAGCTGCTCGTGCCATGAATTTGGGAAGATGGAGAAGACCTGAGCAGGAGACTATTTGTCTTGTTCATAGAAGTGCTCTATCACACGGAGAAGAAAAGTTAAACACACTAAAGGGCAGATAACACTTAGAAAAGCACGATATGGGCTCTTTAGAAACAAACATTAACACTCTGCAAATATTTTAAGCAAAACAGAAGCAAAGTCCCAGAGAGGTCAAAGACAGAAAACTACACACTCACAAACTGAACGAGGATCCAATTCCCTTCCTACATGTTCTCATCCAGCAATCAGCCGCGGGTAATCCTTTCTTCTCCATCTGAATATGATGAGATTTCATTCGTCTGAGTGTGTGTGTGTGTGTGTGTGTGTGAGGTGAGCCCTGTCCTCTGAAGGAGCTCCTGCAGATCATTTCATCAGGCTTTGTGTCATGTCATCACTCACTGTGTGTGTGTCTGTGTGTGTGTGTGTTTGTGTGTGTGCAGGACGGGGAAACAGAGAGAGAGAGGAGCGGTAACAGCAGGCAGTTTGCTCCAGGCCACAACAACACTTAGCCAAGCACTCAAACTCCCAGTTGTTTTTACGTGCGTGTGCGTCTTTGTGTGTTGGTGTGACACTAAAACACGCTGCAGACTTTAATCTCTGCAAATTAAACCTGTGGCGAGGGCGCTTTTCTGCACGCCTTGCTGTGTGCGCACGTCTTTGTGTGAGCGCTCCTGTTTGCTTTGACTTGCACCGCGACCCACTGAGCGGGGAAGCAATCTCCCACCGTTAAGCAGGTGCACGCATACAGCAACAAATCCTACCACACCTCTTTGTTTCAGCCCGGCGTAGGAGAGAGAACAAGCGCCGCCGTGCTCCCTCTGCCTCCCCTTTTAGATATTTGTTCGAAAATACTGGAGAGGGGGGAATCTGGCAGCCCTGTCGCAGGCCCCCGTCTAATCTGCGGGGAGAGACGGGGAGAGGTAGAAGGAGTATTTTAAACATGGCATTCGGAATAAATTACTGACAGACAGATAAACAGAAATAAATAAATAAGGGCTGCCTCCCACGCGTGGCATCTGGGCGACTTTCTTCTTGAAAGTTTGCTTTGCTCACTTCAGGATGGGTGTGCTCCCCCCTCTCTCTCCCCTCTCTGTTTCATTTCTCCCCCTCTCTCTCCGTCTCCTTCAGTCTCTCAGCAGCGCTCCACTCTGAGTCCCTCTGCCTTGTTGCTTCTTCCTGACTTGCGTAGTTAATGGCAACACATCCGAGGCAATGATAAAAATCTTTCCAAGTGTAATGAGTGATAAACGGTTTCACAAGAGGGCAGCTAAGGTAAATAAAGGAAACGGTGAGCAACTTAAGGATTTATGTTTGCCACAGGCACCCTCTGATGGTACCTGAATCATGGTAAGATGTGTAAGAAGGAACACTTTTCTGGAAAGACTGTTTAAAAGAGACTTTAGGAAGAAAAAAGGGCACTGACTGTCTAATTAGTCATGATTTCTTCTGCTTCTGTGCCATATCTGTCTGAACTGCAAGGCTGAGAAGAATTTATCTGACTGTTGTAAATAGAAGACAAGGACTGACATCAGATGTCAATCCGTGGTGGTTGCCATGTTGGAAGCACTGTCTCAAACTTACTTTAGATAGACCTCGTGTTGGACAATTCACAGTGCCTTCACGCAGGAGTACCGCAATGAGTTTCTGCTATATTTACATCTAGGGACATTCTCAGGTTGTAATATCTGTGTCAGTTCACACTGCAATACGGCTTGGATACACTCAACATGGTGCTTTTCCCACACACACAAAGGCAGAGGCACACACTTGCAGCGCTCCTGTCTCCCGCTGCGTTCCCCCCTCCTTCCAATATCACACTTCAGAACAAAGATGGAGGTGGACTAGTTCCCCCACTCCGCCTCCAGGACGTTCACAGTGGAGGGAAACATCACATATTACGCCTTAAAACAGTATGAGCTAAAGAGGCTGAGGATCTGGAGGCCCCTGGACGACAGTGAAGTTATTGTCATGTTCAAGAAACCAGTTTGAGATGATTTGAGCTTTGTGACATGGCGCGTATCAGCAATAGTACTCTAACCTTGCAATGCAGGTGGATCCAGCTTGCAAAGCTCCCATCTACAAAGATTGTGTTCGGTCTGAAGATGCTCTGCCCAATCAGCATTTATTAAAGCAGGAAGAAGAATGAGCTAAGAGTGTGGTAACAGCAGAAGGCAACCTCTTGTACAGAGATCAGCATGAATGCTACCAGCTTCAGTAACATTTTTAGATCTGGACCACATTTCTTTATGAAATAAAACACATATTGCAACAGTGAAAGCATGCCAGATAGAAAGGATATGTTCAGTCCACTTCTGACATGTTTTGTGAAGAGTTTTCTTGAACCTATTGGCCTGCGTTTTGATCTTTACACCGCAGCAGTAGCGCCCGCCTACTGCATTATCTGATTGGCCCGTAATGAATGTGGTTGACGAAACAATCGTCCACTCACCTGCTGGAAATCCAATTTAGTAAGCCTGTGTGAACTGTAGCCTCAGTTTTCCCTCTTTATCAAACAGGAAGGGCATCTGGCATCAACAACTTCTTTCCCCTGACGAAAACTAGACATTTGTTTATGTTCATTTATTCATTCAAACTTTACTAGCATTCAATAAAGGGTTATTAGGTGTTTCATATTATCCAAATGTCAAACATGACTTCAGAAATTAAAGGAAACATAAAAAAATGCCTTACACTTTATACTTCATATTTTAGTCGACTAAATTTACAGTAGATTTTATCGACTAAAATGTTGTGAAATTTCATCAACTAAAACTAGACTGAAGTTCAAACAATTTAGATGATCTACTTATGATTAAAAATAAAAGACATTTTAGGCAAAAGACTATAACTAAAACTACATTAAAAAGTGCACTTAACAGTGATCTGGTGTGGTCTTCAGCTGTGGCTGTAGCCCATCTGCTTCATGATGTCCATTCAGAAATGTTCGGCATATATCTTAGTCATAGGGAATGACAATTATTTTTAGTGATTATTATATTATTCTCCTTTGACCGCTGGCATTTGCAAGGTGTTTTTGCCCAGAGATCTGCAGCTCACTGGATATTTCCTTTTTTAAAACCATTCTCTGCAAACCCTAAAAACGGTTGTGTGTGACGATCTTGGTAGAGCATCAATTTCTGAAATACTCACCAACCATGCCACGTTCATGGTCAGCCACTGCTTTGGCCGAATGGTGGTAAACAACTCACTCCAGGCATCAGTGTCTCCTTCAAGCAGATTTCACTCCTGAAATCCAGTTTGTAACTGAAGCGTGAAGCTCTTCTCAGTGACATTTTAGTTAGACTGCATATTAACATGTAATTTAAAGGTTTAAATTAGTTTAGCCTGTCTTTGGTTTCAGCTTCTGTCTCTCTCTTATCCGTCCACCTACAGAGAGTAATAAAGTGCTTACTTTGAAGAAGAAAGTTTGTTCTCTGAAACCACAGTTGATTTCATTTTGCTTATTTGTTGTTTTGTAAAATAAACACATCTTCCTGTCTTACCTGCAAGTCTGTCTGTCTGTTTGAATGACTGCCGAAGCGAGCAGATTGTCAAGGTGGACAATTTGGACGTGTGTGAGTGTGTGTGTATGGGTGTGTGTGTGTGTGTGTGTGTGTGTGTGTGTGTGTGTGTGTGTAGCTGGAGGAGAGTTGGGGGTGGTGCTGCTGTCTACAGGACTTCAAAGCCCTCCCTCAGAAAACCTCTAAATCCTGTCTGCGAAGTTCAACACGAGTGTCAAAGTGTGGGGGTGTGTGTGTTTGTGTGTGTGTTTGTGTGTGCGGGGTTTAATGTGTGTGTTGGTGATTCTGCTTCCCACTCATTTCCCATGTGTTTACCTCCCAACCCCTCACTTTATTTTGGTTCACTTTGATCGATGAGCCAAAACAGGCTGAACCAAAGAACTTTATTATTTAGTTTAAGTTTCACTTTTCAATGGTGGGTTTCTGAGAGAGTGCAGATATATATTCACAAATACTATCAGACATGCAGAGGGCCCATGATAACATAAAGGAGATAAGAAAACGTTAAAGCAAAAGCCCTTTTTAGAAAAATGTTCATGGTAAGAGAGGATGAATTTTTGTGCATCAATGAAGCCAAATTTCATTCATGTTTCTTTACAAGTTTTGACCAGTATTTAATAAACAACCAGAACTCTAATTTTTTACTTCTGCCGGATGTTATCATGGCAGAGACAGGAGAAGAACTTTGTCTTTGTCCAGGAAGAGGTTCGTTACCTGGAGGCAGATGGCAAAGCAGAGGTACAGAATCAGCAGACAAAGAATCAAAAGACCAGGAATCAGAAACAGGTCAAAACACTGAGAGTTAGTCTACAAGAGTGCTGGATAACTACGAGGGTGTGAGTTGATCTGGCAAATTGTGACTGGGCATGCAGGGTATTTAAGGGAGTGGAGAGTGCAGGTAACAAGACACACATTATGGAGTGGTCAGGTAATCACACAGGAGGAGAACTGAAAGAGAGGGAGACAGACGTTAGCAAAATGAAACAGAAACTTGAAACCAAAATGACATGATGTAAAAATAAGATAGATAACCGTTACAGATGTACAGTTGAAATACATCTATGCCATACCTTCAATAACTATTTATTTTTAATTTGTGAAATAGAACATTAACAGTGGTACAAGAAAGACAACAGAAAGAGGAAAATAAAATCAGATAAAATAAAATAATAAGTGAAAGTTACAGACGGACCAAATACAGACACACGGACAAGAAAGTATAGTATGTGGTTGATGTCAGGCACAACTGGGGAGGTAGATTTTCTTCTCAAGGAAGGGAGGGCAATAGACAAAAAAAAGAGATCATAAAGAAGCAGCAACAACTAATATTCTATGTAAGTCTTACCATATACAGCTCTGTGTACACATGTAGTTTAAACCCAAAAACGTCCTGGAAAATGAGCTCTAGAAAAGAGTGGAAACCCTGTATGGGGCTGTAGGCAGCCCATACTTTGGACCTGAGATCTTGAGACGTGAGAGGCTCTTACCTTAGTGGAAGCAGCAAATTCCTTGAACTGATGGCACACACTCGAGCATCATTTGGACAAACTGATTTCATCTCAGCTGTGACTAACCTGGAATCCAGTGACCCCTAAAAGGGGCAGAAACCTGTCATAAAGTCCTCTAGCGTGGAGTCAGCTGACTTAATGAGTTCATTCTTTGCAGAAAGTGTTTATGAAGAAATAAAGTTGGAGGCCTGGTATTAGCCTCATACTTTTACTGATTGTGTTCTTGCTCCAAATAAGTTGTGGTAAAGAGGTTTGAGTACAGACAGAAGAGCATTTTTCCTTGCACAATATCAAAGATCAAAACTCTGGTTACGTGACAGGCTCAGCAACAATATTGTGCTCCATCCTGTAAAATATGCTCCCTGTGCTAAATGCCAAGTGGAAGCCATTGTGCAGAAATGTTCCTCTGGTGCACATTTGTGGTGATAGATTCTGAGGCTCAGGGTGATCTTTCTGTCTCACCTTTTAATGGAGACCTTTAGAGAGGTGTCAGAAAGTCTTAATCACACTCTCTATGGATAAGAATAGTCACAGGTGTGGGTGGAGGTGTCTGTGTTTGAGTTTGATGATGCACACAGGTATACCAGGTCATATTTTGTGTGCACTGTAATGCCTGTGATATGCAATCAGCATCATTCCTGTAGGTGCTAACGGCATGTGCTGCAGATCTTGTCTTCTTCAAAGCTGCTGTTGGTGGTGAAAAGTGGTATTAACAAGTGGCAGGGCGAGCTGGGAAAGCACAGGTAGTCCAGGTAATAATAGACACCTTGTTAGCAGGAGGTGTCACAGATATGTTCGGAGCACTGTCACGCCGAGTTTCTTAGATTCTGGGTCTCAGTTTTTAAACACTCCCATGTGTGTTGACACAAAAATGTGGCGAAGCTGTCCAAATTCTTATCTAATTTATTTTGCACTGCTGCCAAATTTGACTTGATGACTCAGTTGTGTCTCATCAGCAGCTGAGACTGTTTTTAATGCATGTTTTTAATTCAGTGTCCGACTTGTTTTAATTGCCTCCACTGATCGATTTAAACACACAAGATCTTTAAATACGAGAACGTGTAAAGCGGATAGTACAATTATCACATTTAATCAACCCAAATGTGTTTTAAAACCTTTGATAGCTTCTGATATTTCTGTATGACATGAAGAAGAGTACTTGATGAGCGATTCTTAATAACAATGCAGGGGTGTGATATATAGAAGACCTTAAGATGGCAGATTAGCCACAAGTTATATAGTTCAAACCAAGTCAGTTAAATGTTCAGGCCTCGATCATCAATCCTTCCTCCTCACTTAAACCAGAGGTTCCTCACTCTCCATGTTAAGGGTGTCCCGTGTCTCCAAAATTACTCGGCTGTATTATTTATGATCAGCTGTTACCGTCACCACAAACAGACGTGGCTTCACGTGACACTGCAGAGGAACACACATCTCGTGTCTTCCTCATTTGTGTCTCTCCCACAAGGGAGGAACAGAGGAAAAGATCAATTGACCCATGGACCAAATTTAACTGACTTGGGATCCAGCTGTTTTCAGTCTGTGGTCTTGGTGTTTGTTGGTCAGTTAAATGAAGTACAGCGTTAGTTTTAGAAAGAGACAGAAGTCAAACACCGAGCTACCGTCCCAGCTGACTTTATTGGTCCTTATTCCAATCACAACAAATTTTCACATCTTTGTGGTCCGTTAGAACACGGTGTCCTTTTTACTGATCTCTGCTTTACCACTGACACATGCCACAGCTGCTGCTGCTGCTGCTGCTGCTGCTGGAAAAATGGAAAAACCATCCCAACCTACATAGTTTGGTTAACCCATTGGAGGTTTTGGCAGTGTGACCCCAGAAGAGTCAAAGCACCCAGCTTGGCTAACTGACTTAAATTCAGAGCTTTCACCGCCAAACAAAACTGTTAATCCATTTTTGGAATAAATGTTTTAATCTATGACAAGATAACAGGAGATCTGACATTAGGTCTAACAGGAGGGTGCTCTTGGCAAGCTTCATCTGACTGAAATAGTCTGAAAACGTGGCCACTGACTACAGGCCTCTTTACAATGGAAAAATGATAGATAGATAGATAGATAGATAGATAGATAGATAGATAGATGGATTTTTTTTTTACTGATTTGAAAACAAACAAACCATAGTCCGGTACCATGCCCAAGTTTGCTTGCTTGCACAATTCAGGTGTACTTAAAGAGCCTAAAATCTGCTTTTTTGACTTATACATGCTGCTTAGTGTGTTTCACATGTCTCGTCCTTATGATAGAGCCCTTCTATGAACAAGACAAAAAGTCTGGACATCAGAACCTCTCCCCCTCTTAACAGTACCAGCAGCTGCCTAAAACAACTCATTCCTTTGGCCTCCACCTACCAGTGTGATGTCCTGCCATTGTTTCATCATCAGTTTAAGCTCATGGGCTCTTGGTAGTAAGCCCTCTGCAGAGCATAGACCAAGAATGAACGCAGAGTTGTTGTCAACATGGCACTGAGCTGTGCTTAACTGACCAGTCTGCCACAGAGTTTTAAACCAATCAGAGCAGACGGGGCCCATGTGGGGATGTAGGCCTTAAAGGGGCAGGAGCTCCAAATAAGCATTCCAGACAGAGAGAATATACTGCCATCAGGAGGGCTCGGTGTATGAAACCTAGCAAGTTTTTAAACATAAGTGATTGTGGACATGTTCGAGCAGTCATCAAAATTAATATATGATCCAGTTTTAAGGGAAAATATTAGCTCCTAAAGTATGGCATGCAGAGAGGAGTTGTGAAGCCATTTCTAAAGGACGTCTTTACATAGTGTTATGCAGCACACTTCTGTATTGAAATATTAAGTGTACATTCGACAAGTGAGTCCTAGCAGGGACTGATTTTTCTAGAATGAAAGCAGCCAGGTTGTGGTGAAGCGTCACATGAAAACATGCTGGGATCACTGATATCCTGTCTGATTGACAGTTTAAATAGACCAACTTAAGCTGAACCAGAGGTACCATTGTTTGGGATCCAGCCGAGGGTCTATTTGGATCACTTTCTGTGTAAACATGAAGAACACGAGTCCTCATTTCCTTCACAATGATGCACATTATAGCAGCAGAGACCTCCATTTGTCATATCTTGTGTAAGACTGTAATTAAACTTGTAATTTATGCCGTTAAGCCCTCACTGATGGAGCCTTTAATGTCGCTCCTTGCTCCTCTTTGCTAATGTCCTCCTACCTTCTCTCTTCATTTCCTCCTCCCTCTGGCAGAGTTAAGTGACAGACCTGGGCTGCATTATTTATCTGATAGTAATGATTTTGTGCCTTGCTGACCTATAGTCCTGCATTAACTACCACACACAAACACACACAAGGACACACACAGCTGGACAGATCTGGGCTACCTCGTGTACCTGCAGCTCGTAAGTAATGACACCTGGCGTCGCCCTTCAGAGCCTCAGAGAGCCACCGGCAGCATTAATAAGAGACGAGCCCGAGCGGCCGTTCAGGAGAAACTTTGTGCGTATTTTAAGGTAAATGTGGGTGTACCTGGACAAAGAAAAGGAATGTCAAATCATTGTCTATGAAAATCACGATTTGCCCATATGTCTGTGTGCCTAATTAGAATAGATCTTATAGTGTCGGGGTCACCTGGAAGTCAGCTGCCCCTAATTGGTCCATCAGTCGTCAGGGAAACAGTCTAGATCAGGCCAAGAGTGGACAGACCAGCCCAAGTGTCCATGTCATCTCTGACAAATGAACAAGGCCACAGGCAGTCATTGTGTGTCACTTTATTATGTATGCTTTAATTTTTCCATAATAATGAGAGAGTGAGACAGGTTTTAACAAACAGGTGACAGAGATATTAGCAGGTGACCAAACAGACAGACAGAAGGACAGACAAAAACACACTTTCAGGCTTAGTTTAGGTTTTATTTATGCCAGCTCATTTTCCAGTATTGCTTATCGATTCTGCTTCTTCCAGGTCTTCATTACCATTTCACTTGTTTTTGTGAGTAAAATAAAATGAATTTTAAATGACAAATATCCGCACACTGTATTTGTTTACCAGTTTATAATCCTAAAGTCTTTAAACAAAGAGGACGATGCAAAAAACAGCACGAAACTACAGTTGTTTTTAAAGCGATTTTTGGGGGAAAAAAGCAGCACATAGTTACCTATATGCTGTGAATATTTTTATTTTTATTTTTTTTAGAATTGTGCCACAAAAATCCAAACAGACTCAACATCAAGTAGCTTTGACTGGTTCTCATTTTAGTTAAATAGAAACTGAGAGCATCAGATTGTGTAAAGAGAAGATAACTTGATTAGTTTTAGCATTTAATTCAGAAGCCGAAACTGAACCACAGCTGCTTCAGGACCAACTGTTCACAACCTTAGAGGTTTGAGTAACAAAACCAACAACGAGTGCTCTCACTGGTCAGATGTGGGCTTACGTGATGAAGAAAAATATCCACCATGGTCTGAAAAAATATCAACCAAATGCCTGCCGAGTTTCAGCCAATTACCAGCCAACTTTCAATCACTGTGAGTCCCCCACCTCTCTGGTTGATGTGCCTAAATTTCACCATAAATACGCCCATTCATTTAATTGCAGGGTGTCCCATGAGATGGTGCTTCCCTCACAGGAACACATCAGGTGGGCTTTAACTTCTGCCCTTATTATAGTGAAGTTACACAAAAGACTTGTATCCAGTGTGCACAGGCCTTTAATAGTGAACTATCTACTACCAGGCCAAAATATATCTGTGCCTAAAATGTCAAATCTGACCTCAGCATTTGACTGATTAAACCTGACTTTTTCCATGAAAACAGCTCTAAAACAAACGCCATCAAGCAGCCGCCATGTTAAATGTTTTACGTGAGTGTGGTGTACATGCCAACAACGAGTGCTCTCACTGGTAAGTAGTGTTAATTTTGTTGACTAATTATTTTCATCATAATTTTGGTCAACAACCTCTTGATTACCTCTTGAAATTAAATGACATTTTCATCAACAAATAAAAACTAGACTAAAATGTCTGACAGAGACTTAATCCAATCAGACCTAATTTGGTCATGTAGAAAGTAGAGACAAGTTAGGAATATATCCAATCACAGCTACTTCGGTTGTGTGGAAAGGTTGGATGAGTTTAGAGGGACATCCAATCACAGCTGCCTTAGCTTGGTGGTGGTGGGATAAGTTGTGGAGCGATCCAATCAGAGCTCCTCTCTTTCTGAATTGATATATTCATGTAGAGCAGGTTCACTGTTTGTTGTCAGTTCTGGTATTGTAACTGAGATGCTCTGCCAGGTAGCCTAAATAAAGGTGACTGCATTTCACACAAAAGTTCAATTTGTTTCTGTTCATTTATACATTCAGACTTTACTAGCATTCAGTAAAGGATTATTAGATGTTTCATTTTATCCAAGTGTAAAACATGACTTCAGAAATTCAGGGAAACATGTTGTGAAGTTTTATCAGCTAAAACCAGACTAAAGTTTAATGTAAGCAGTGTTAATTTTCTTGATTTAATCATTAGTAATGTAGATGACTAAATTATGACTAACACTGGAAGATATTTTAGGCAAAAGACTATAACTAAACTAAAGTAAAAGTGCAGTCAAAATTAGCACTGCGTGTAAGAATGACAGTGACTGAAATGTTACCAAATCTTATAGACTAATCTCATGGACTGATTGATTAAGTTTCTGTGAAAATCTTGCAAGAACGTTTTGAATCATCAGGCTCACAGACAAAAAGACTTTGGTGGGGGTAACTTTGTCCGAAGCACAGGTGGAGGAGTGGATGAGCTGAAGTTCTAACAGAAAGTTTATCTCTATTTGTACTTTTATATTTGTTACTGTGGTGACAAAGGCCTTGTGTGCAATGTTGAGATACACAGATATGCGAGGATCCGGTCATACGTTAAAGATAAAATGCCTTTGGTCTTTCTTATTCAACAAAAGGATTATGATGTTTAATCATTTTTATTTCTCTTTGGCTTGGCACTGATTTATCTTCGGCTTTGTACCCGATGGTTAGAGACCATTTCCAAGCAAATCCTAAATATTTGCCAACAGTTTTCCCTTCAGTTGTGAATGACTCAAATAAAACGTGACTTTATTTTGAAGTTACCAACAATTATGTAAGCTGTCGAGCCTTCATCTGTTTATGTAATGAAGCAGAATTATTCCAGGCTGTTTGTGGTTAACAAATGACTGCAGGATCTGACTTGTAGGATCCTTTCACTGGATTTTTCCAAACACAAAGCTGGAATTTCCAGCTTCTTACCACTTCTGGAACATAAAATGACATTTCTCCAAACTTCTCTCTCCCTCCTTTAAAACTCCTCTCCACAGCTGTATGCTGCATTTGTTTCCTGAGAATCATCCTCTCCTCTCCCTTTAAAGCTCCGTCTCATTTTTCACTCAGCCTCTCTGTCTCTATCCTCTGCTCCCTCTCTCTCTCTCCTCTACCTTTGCTCTGCCTGGGTGTGTCTAAATTCTGTTCATCTCCATACCTGTGTGTGTGTGAATGTGTACAGTGTGTGTGTCCTTTTCTCCACAGCGTGTCCATCAGCCATCTCATTACTGCTGTCTGTTTTTACATCCCTTTGCCTCATTAGGCACCGCACACAGCCACGGAGGACAGCAGGCCTCGGCTCCTGCACCAATTTACCTCTCCCTCTCTCTCTCCCTCTCTCTCTCTGTTTAGCCGGTTAAATGCTCTCTGCTTCTCTCTTGTCACACATTCCCTTGTTTCCTTGCATTAGGCCCCTTCTTAACATCTTTCCCCCTTCATCTCCTCTCCATCTGTGCTGACAGGAGATGTGGTCTCCATCCCTTCAACTTCATTTTGATTTCATTTTTGGCTCCTTCTATTCTGGTCCCTCTCATCACAATGTTGCTCAAATTTAACTCCATTTAATTTATTTTTCCTATTTGATTTTTGTCTTATACATGTTTCTTTTCTAAATATATCCTATATATTAAGTAGGGATGTACATATACTTAGGGCCCTGTAAAATCTGTGATAGTTTTTCACATAATCCATTTTTTTCCTTTAAAATTTTTTGAGAATTCAGTTTTTTAGTATTTTGCGCAAATTTAACCTGGAGAAACAGTATAAAATAATGAAATATTGACACTCACTCTTCAGGTGGTCCTCACACGTATCTTTACGTGTCCAGTCAACAGTATGTTGACAAAATTTGCAGAACATTTGATCTCCTGACACCTGATTATCATTGGCAAACTGCTCTGCTCTGTGCTCTGGAGTTAGCTGGGAATTTCATAGCTTCTTTGCCGACTTATGTGCCTCTTGATGTTGCTCGCATCACGCCACTCGTCGCCTCTGGACACCAGTGACCATTGAAAATGAATGGCAGCTGAACGCCGAGGACGCTCAGATCGCTTTTGGCATGAACGCAGTGTCAGCCGGTGTCTAAGACGGCCGCTGTGACATGTTGACATCGTTAGTGAGGGAGGGAGGGAGGAGGAGGAGAGGAAGTGAAGCATGTATTGTCCCCAGCCTTTGTGACCCCCTTTGGTCATTATTCTGAGAGATAAGTTTGTTTTAAGTCAGAAAAAAAACTTTTACGTAAAATGTCGGCCATTTCTATGATATTCCGTGTTTATGTTGAATTCTGCGTTTAGTGTCTAACTCCGTGATTCCGTGATCGCGGATTTTATAGGGCCCTAGATACTGATGTATAATTCTCATCATGGTTAAAGGGCCACACTAGAAACTGCAGAATAGTAATTATTTGAATTATATGCTAATTAATTAGGGTGGCACAGCGGTGCACAGGTAGTACAAATGCCTCACAGGAAGCAGGTGGCTATGTGGAGTTTGCATGTTCTCCATGTACAGGCATGAGTCCTCATTCATTTAGTGATGCACAATAACAAACAAGACATCAAGTTCTTGCAAAGACCTTAATATATTTTACCAACCAAAGATTATTTTTGAAATATTTAGATTTCTTGTATTTTCATTGTAGATTTATTCTTTTTCATAATTGATAAATTGTATGGTATTGACCTACTCTTTTTTAAGGCATCTTGAGATAACATTTGTTATGATTTGGCGCTATACTAATAAGGATTGATTGATTAATTGATTGATAGATGGGGGTCCGGAACTGAACACCAACTTTTTTTGTGCAGTTTTCAGCTGTGTCAACTGGCCTTAAAAGAGAAAAATCAGCAAAAGCTACTTTCAAGACCAAAAGTAGAGCCACTTAAAGGCAGAAAGTGAAAAATCTCATGTAGAATCAGCAGCAGACATGAAGCCAAAGCTTCTATTTAGAGTCTGAAGTGGAGTAAAATGTCGCTGTATGCAACAACCACTGAAGTAAGGCTACAATTACTTTGCCACGACTTTATATACTGTATCTGACTTAAATCTTAAATACAGATCAGAGAGAGAGCATAGAGATATTTTCAGAAACACACGATACAACACAGAAAACTTTTGTTTTGCAGATAAAAACCTATTTTTTGGTGTCTCTTCTTTACATTTTAAGTGGACACAGCTTACTGTCACAGAAGGGTCTTTATACTTGGATATGTGTTTTATCTGGACTGCCTGAGTTCATGTATAAGCTATTCCAAAGCTGTGGTTCTCAAGTTGTGCACGCTAGTGTGCCTCGAAGCAAGCCGAGGTGTGCCTTGGAAATTTGTGCAACCAGAAGTTAAAACCCTGAATATAATTAAACAACAACTGATGAACGAGTTTTAAATTAACTCTGAATATGAATGTTGGGTAAATGTTGTTAATAATTACATATTTCACCATTAAAATGTGTTTGACATATTTTGTTGAACATTTTTAGATAAAAAGAATAAAGCTGTGGGACAAACTCTTAAACCATTATAACATTAATTTAAGAAGCTATTTTGCATGCATGTGAATATGGTGGCTTAGCCTTAGGTGTGCCTTAAGCTAAATAGTTTTATAACCACTGCTCTAAAGTCTCAAGACTCTTTTACTTGCATTTGGTGAGCGATGTAATAAAAGGTCTGCAGGACAGAATTCTTTAAACTGCTCCCCTCTTCATGAGACATATCCATCAATTTGTGGAAATTATCAGTCGTCCATACAGTGAAGGGATGATCCCAACATATCTCGAAAAATTTGAATCAAGAAATGAATGAGTTTTAAAAGTCCCTTTCTTTCATTCTCATTAATCCCTGACTGATGCTCTTCACTGCCTGCACCCATCTGACTTTACAACATCATTCAATGCAGCTGATGGAGCAGGCTGAAGGTGGCTTATTTGAAGTGTAGCAAAATGAGAATTATTTATTAATAATGTCCTTCAAACCTTTTCAGCTTGAAATATCACACAAATTTCAAATTCACACTTCTGTCTGCATCTTTTAAACCCTTTAGAAACAAGACTTGGATCTATTATTTAACTCTTCTAAGATTTTCACTCCTATTGTTTCTCCTTGTGCCTCCAGGTGAACGAGATCTACCACGACCAGTCTTTGGGGGCCAAAATCAATGTGGTGCTGGTGCGGATTATCATGCTCGGCTATGGCAAGGTAAGTCCTTACAAGACATGAATTCTGCTGAAGAGTGGACTCAAGCAATCTCTTTAAATACCTACAGTAAGCACAGCCAAGTCCTGCGCACACACTCATCAGCACGCACTGATGCCCGGAGCCTGTTATTCCAGTGGACTGAGCAAAAGAGGAACTAAAAGCATGCAGCATCCCAGGGGAGTGTTTTCAAGTCGCACGCCTTCACAGTTCAGCACCAAAGCACACAGAAACTCAGCCCGTTATGCAATCAGCCTCCATCCCAGCAGGCTGCAGCACAGAATCATGGGAAGTCCAGGCAAAGATAAACAATCAATGATAGCCCTCCCTCATTCATAAACACTGAGACCGGACGATGGGGGGGTTGCATCTTTCTCCTCTTCTCGGCTGTAACTCTATCCGCCCGTCTGTGCTGAGAGGAGGAAGAGGAGATAGAGGGAGGGATGGCAGGAGCGGCGGAGGGCAGGGATTACCCCACAGGATGATACAAATGATTTTATTACTGGATAGCTGCTCTGTGATACACTTACGCCGCTGCTGCCTTATCTCTTCCTCCCCTCTCTACATGTCCACAGTCCCACCGGAGCCCCGAGAACACACACTCCCACGCACACACCCGCACGCACTCCCACATTGGTCATTCTGGACCAGCCCCTCTGCAGCTCCGGCCAAAGCTCCGGCTGTCCATCATCCCCAATTACCGTGGCAACCGAGCTGCACCCAGACAGCCTGCAGATTGGCTATGTGACCCTGAAAGCAGGCGCACCCGCACAACCCACGCACTTCACACACTCCGACACAACATGTACGACACGGGAGTGCAGATCCATCTTTAAAGATCATCAAAACAAGGCGGAGCGCGCATGCACAGGCACCTGTAAACATGATAAAGCACTCACACATGTACAGTACGCTCTGTCTGAGGGGCGTGTGCAGGAACAGGCCATATGTCTTCACTGAAAACACACTCGCACTACACTCCTCTCACTGTTTGATTAAGCTGTGCATTGTGCAAGTGTGAAAAATGTGCGGAAATATACTGTGGAAAGGATGCGAGGGATTATGAGAGTTTTGTAGCTGAAAAAGGAGTGAAAGATGAGAGCTTAAAGTCCTAATAAGGAAGAAAACAATGTTCCAGTGAATTAAAGGAATTCCTGGCATTATTTACTTGTATTCATGCCAGTTTTTGTGCATTTAATTAAAGAAAAATGTGCTCTAATTGGACATGTTTGTGATTATCAGAGCATATCTTGTTATGAGGTCCTTCAGTTTCATGTTTATTGTCAAAGTCTTCAAGATTACAGGATTGTGCCGTATTGTGTGAGATCTGTGATCCCTCAGAGTGTTAGTTTATATGTGTGTACATGTAAGAGTGTGTTGTACACCTCAGCAAATCACAGGATGTGCCGACAACATATAACACTGAGACACTGCCCCCTACAGGACAGAGTCGGGTGTTGTAGTGCAGGAATCGAGGCAAGGGGCAGGTTTGGATCTCTGTTGTGGTATAAAAATGAGTGTAATGACTAAAAAAAGTCAGTTAAAGTTATACCATCAGCTATGAGAACAACAAAAACATTTCTTTCATCTTTAAGAAACTGAAGTATACAAAGTGCATTAATCAGTCTACACATGGTGTAGAATATAAAGATAAAAATAGAGAAAACAAAATGAACTCAGTGATGTAACATGGTTTAAGCAGTAAAGTAAGTATTAAGTCAAACATATAAACTGACAGATAATAAAATAGAGAACATGATATGAAGAAGACCTCTCTTCACAGGAGACAAGAACACAAATTGAACTTAAGAGGGATGAGTAAAAGAAGATTAATCATGTAAATGTATTAAAACAGTAAAGCAGTGGTTCTCAGTTGGTGTGTAAGGATCGTACACTGGGTCAGGAGCTGTTTTGGGGGTTTCAAAATTGATCCTGGAAAGCAATGACCTTGCAGTGCAGATGGATCAGCCTGATTTAATGTCTTTAATCAGGCAGATCTGTTTTGCCAAGCTCCAATCTACAACAATTGTGAGCAGCCCAAAGCAGGACGGCCCAATCAGCGTCTTTCAGAGCAGGAAGTGACTGCATGTACAGAGATTAGCAAAGATGCTAACAGCTTCAGTAGCAGTTTTATCAGGTCTGGACCGCATTTCTTTTTCAGATGAAAAACAAATATCAACACTACAAACTTCTCAATAGTAAGGACATTTTTGCTCCACTCTCTCTCTCTGATGGACTAATGAGATATGTTGAATGGTCCATCTGGGAAAAAAGATCACAGAAAAATGTTTATTGTGTGAAAAAGCCCAGGGGCAGGTAGGCAACCCAATTTCAAGTATTGATAATTTGTAAACTTGGGAGAAACATGACAAACATGAAGAGCTTCAAGAGCAAAAACCTCTCCCAAGGCCTTTCTGACATTCTTAGCAAAGTTATTCTGGAAAATATTGAAAACTGGCCAAAGGCACAACATTTACAAATCCTGTAAAAAAAAGTTCCTAGATCCACAGAATACCACCAAAATCTAATCACCTCTTCCTTGTGCCATGGCCAACATGACCCTAAACAGTTTAATTAAAGCCACACGGTGTAGTTTGTTCTCCCATCTCGTGGTGAAACTGTATTTTGCATTCAAACAAATAGTGCTCTCTAGCGCCTCACTTTTTCAAATGATCGTTGTAACCACTGAGCTACGGTAGCCGGTATGTGCCAAGAAGCTATATCTTCCAACGAGGATCCCTTCTCCTGTGGCGTGATATTAGTATGATCTTAAGTGGGTCCACACATCAGGATTTTCTAAATCTGAAGAGATGTTTTATCTGTTAATGACCCCACACATGACAATAAAGGGGGAAAGTCGGGACAAAAACAGCCCGATAATCTTTATGTGTGTACCCCGCCTCACACTGTAAATGAAAGTGCAGTGCAGGCTTTCAGATTAGCCGGGGCAGTGACAAGCTCGTCCCTCTGTGCTCCTTCTCCGTTTCAGTCACACTGGCTCTGAGTGAAAACGCGTTTAGCCTTAGCTAGTAGTACTACGTAGTGCTTTATTTCCCTCTCGGCTGTCCATAGTTTTTATAGACAGGAAGGACATGGAAGACTTACCTGTTCTTTGTAAATGCAGATAAGAAATTCTTCACTCAGAACAAGTCAGATTGTTGGCAGAGGCAGTTTGACACAAATGACATATCTATGAATGTAGACATTGTTTTTCGCTCATAATTTACTTAAAACTCTACACATTGTCCCTTTAAAATCTTTTGAATAATTTTGCTCACAGACAAACAGGCAGACAAAGAAATCGACAAGCCCCACCAAGATGTGGTCCCTTTTCGCTGCTGCCATGACCAACACTCCCTCAAAAACTTCTCAAAAAATCAGTTCAAAAGTTTTTGAGCCATGAAAAATGTTGAAAACTGCTCCAACGTTCATAAATCCTATTAAAAAAAATCCCTGGTTCTGCATCCAGGTTCAGATCACCACCAAAATCTAATCACTTCTCTGTGCCAACATTCCTCGAAAAAACAAACAAATGGACAAACACTGGCAGAAACATAAACCTCCTTGGCAAATCATAATAATTATTTATATTTAGTTTTAAACCATTTGGCCCTTTGGCCATTTGGATCGAGTTAATGAGGCCCCTCTGTTATACAAAGCTACACATCCATGCCTTAAGAGAAGGTACATCCAAATATTTTGCTTTTCTCCATTTCAATGCAATCACAAAAAAACAGTTTGGCTGTGTAATTAAGGTCTTAACTTATTTATCATGTTTTCATGTATTACCACAGGTGTTAACATTTTATTTCTTTACATGTCTAGACAAACAGAGTGTTCATGTTATCAGACAGAGTAAAATGAAAGTAATGCTCAATAAACTTGAATAAAAGTTTGGTTTTCAAAATCAGAACTGCTTCATGCTTTGTTGAATTCAAGGTTCTCGCAGAAACTTTCAAGTCTTAGAAGGTCATAAATTAGACTTTTTGATATTTGAGGCCTTGTAAGTGTCTTTTTTCTTTATTTTTTCAAATCTATTTTTGGACTCAAAGGGCTGCTTCAGAAAACATGAGAAAAATAATGTGGCATCAATGTGAAGCTGGCAGAGTGAGCAATAAAAAGATCCCCATCTGTATGCGTGCACTTACTTCCAATGCAGATTAAGATAACTTTATTTTTCTTACTTATGGGAGAAAAATGTGCCTAAAATCTTGTGATATAATTACTTCTTAGCACCCTGGCTCATTACTTTAAAGTAAAATAAAAATCTCTTCAATCAAGCTGCATTGTGTTGTGTTAAAAAGGGGCTTATAAATCATACTTTTTTTAATTTGGCTTTTAATATGCAGTGCAAAAGAAAAATCTTATTTCACGCCTCCACAAAGATCTTAAGAAGTAGAAGTTTTGTTTGAACCCTGACAATAAATGTTGATTTTTTTTTTTTTTGTAAATGTGTTGCAGTTTCTTATTAAGGGGGTGGTGTTTGTCAGGCTAACCGGTGAAGAATATTAAGGAACAGTATTTAAGAAAAAGTTTTAAATGGTGTCATTGCAAAAAAGTATGTCTATGGACGAAAAGCTTTGAGTATTGTTCAATAAGATATTTTAGGGCTCCTGATCAGTGTTGCCACAGTTATTTTGAAAAAGCAATCTGATTACTCCTTTAGAAAGTAACTTAGTTATTTTAAAAATAACTAAATTAGATTAAAAGTTACCTTATCAGTTACATTCAATATATCATATACCATATTATATATATTACGAGTCAGCTGTGTTTAAGGGCAGCATTTCCTCCACAACATACTGCCCGACCAACTTCTTCAACTCTCCCCCGCTGACTGGTTTTGCCCCAAAGTCCAGCTTTTGTTGTTTGGGTGGTGTTGGACCTCCTGCATTAGTCACAGCTCTCTGCTTCACACCACCTGGTGGGACTTTCTCTGCGAGTCTCACTGTGCTGTGCTGCAACTCCAAATGTTTCTCCAAATTTGACGTAGTGTTTTTGAAGCTTGATAACACTTTGTCTCCAGCACACAGTGTACAGCAAACCCTAATATTGTCATCTTTAGCTGACACAAATTTAAAAAAGTGACTGTATTTCCAGATAGAAAACACACATCTCTCTCCTCCCTCACTTGTTGTTTATGTTTTTGTCGCTGGCTGCTTGGTATGTATTTCACGTGAGTTGTCCTCATGCTGAAAGCGTGACTTGTTGCATACATGGCGTCACTCCCCAAGACGCAAGAAGAAAGGAAATATATCTTTTTACTATGGAAAATGACAAAAATAGTAATGTACAGTGACTTGGATAAGGAACTTTAATCTGATTACAGGTTTGGAAGTAGTAACGTGTTAGTTTACTCGTTACTGAAAAAGAAAGTGGTCATATTAGAGTAACACGTGCCCGTCACTCCTCCTGATTGTGAATGCGCTGTTCGATTAAAAGTCATGTTGTACATTTCTCACACCCTCCCATGTCTCTCTGTTCTTTGTTTGTTGTGTGTCTGTGTCTCTCTCACAGTCCATGAGTCTGATTGAATTGGGGAACCCCTCTCAGAGTCTGGAGAATGTGTGTCGATGGGCCTTCCTGCAGCAGAAGCAGGACACCGGGGACGCCGAGTACCATGATCACGCCATCTTCCTCACACGACAGGAGTTTGGACCCACCGGCATGCAGGGTAACATAACACAAACACTCAGCCTTTCCTGTTTAACATATAGAAACATACATCCAAACAGCTGCTCGCCCTGTCTCGGTCCTAAAACTCATACATACACAAATAAACCTCCCCCTCTCCCCGCTCTCCCTTCATGCAGCTGCTCGGCAGACTGTGGCTCGTGTGGTTGGTGGTTTCTCTGTGCAGCAGAGTGCAGGCTAACAGGCGGGCCCAGGGGAGCGGCCTCCAAAGGCAGTGGCCTAGCTATGCAGAAGCCCTTCAGCTGCCCTTGGGCTCAGCCTTCAGCAGCAGAAAATCAATAAGCAGAGCAGGGCCGGCCACAGTCCCACAATTAAAGACAGTATAGGACAGACGAGCTCACAGGGAGTTGGAGATGAACATATGTAGAGGAGGGAGGCGAGCGTTCAGGGTCAGACACTAAAACGTCACATCTGTGTATGTCAGAGAGGAGAGAGGACCAGTTTCTTCTTGAAAATTCATAATTATGAGTGTTTTGATTGATTTTAGATCATAACTCTAATGCCTACCCTTTCAGTCAGAACCACACCTGTCATAATCCTGCAGTGCAGCTGGATCCGCCTCATTCAAAGTCTTTGTAATCAGGCAGATCCATCTTGTCAGGCTCCAATCTAACACGATCATGCTGCACGGCCCAGTCAAGCATACATTAAAGCAGGAAGAGGTGGAGCTACGAGCAAGACGACAACAGGAAGGGGCTGCTGGTAC
The DNA here is from genome assembly GCA_037902135.1 of Cetoscarus ocellatus. Taxonomy (NCBI): domain Eukaryota; kingdom Metazoa; phylum Chordata; class Actinopteri; order Labriformes; family Labridae; genus Cetoscarus; species Cetoscarus ocellatus. The sequence goes on from JBAMNC010001232.1 coordinate 40,335, forward strand.
AGAGATTAGCATAGATGCTAACAGCTTCCGTAGCGGTTTTATCAGATCTGGACCAGATTTCTTTATTAAATGTTTCAAAATAACACTGAAAGCATTTCACAATAGAGAGGATATAGGGATACATAATATTGGATTTTTTCCAATATAAGATGCTGATGTTTCTGGACTCAGTATTGCCAATTCCAACAACGATTCTGATTATTTTTTTATCAAAAGTATAAAACCTCCACTTTACTAAAACTGACATTTTCTTTCATGGTGACGTTTTGTTTGTGTTAGAAGCAGATGTGAAGCAAGAAAAACATTTTATTCTCAAATAAATAATGACTTGATTTATAACAGTGGACACTCAGTGTTGATTGGGTAAACCGTTATGGTATATTCCTTCGCTCTGCCAGTAGAACAGCCAAATATGAGGAACTTATAGCCAATTTGTACAGTCAAAATATCAGCTGAAAATCTTTTTACCTGCAGATACTGATAATCATGTTTTAGGCTATCATCTGCTGATACTGATATTGACTCGATTTCTACTCTACACTGCAGCAGTACTGCCCGCCTACTACATTATCTGATTGGCCTGTAATGAATGAGATCGATGGAACCAATCACATGTTTGATAAATGTGCGGAAGGTTCTGCCCATTTCTATGGGCTGGTGTGTCAGGTTACATCTGTCATAGATTTGTTTGTTCATAGTAAAGTAGAAAGACAGCTTTTCTTGGCGATGAAAGCTCTGCTCTTAGAGCAAACAGGATTAAAACAGCACTAGACAGTCATAGAGTTTCAGCAACCAGTTGCCTTGAATATTTGGTTTATTTGTGTCCTTAAATGTGTCAGTGTGAATGATATAAAGACCTCTTGTCTGACGCCATACCTTCAAACAGAAGGTACAGTAGCTTAAGGTGTGCGCTTGTAAACAGTTAAAAACCTGATGTGATACCTTCGTGTTTTCTGTCCAAAAATGTTGATTTTCATCACTATCAGAGAAGAATCATGGCCAGTTTGAATCTAGAAACAGGACTACAGGACTTAAACTCTGATCTGACCTGCTTTTATTTGATGGATACCAAGATGCACAAAACCGCCTGAATAACATTTTTCTTCTAATGTTTAACAAAATGTTCACATCATCACACGAACACACTGTATCTATATTTATAATGTTAAAAAGTTAAGTGCTTACCTGTACAGCTTCTTCACCTCACCTTTGTATATATTGTTGGGTTGGTTTTTGTTCATTTTTGCGCCTATTGTATATTTTTGATATATTTTCGATATGTACCCAAGACCATTTAGCACTATTTTCTTCATATTTTTATACTTTATTTTATTCCTCCTGACTCATTTTTATTTTTTATTTTAAGTGTATGTTTTTGCACCAATTTACCAAAGTCAAATTCTTAGTGTGTGCATCATCCCCATATTCTGATAACTGTTTCTTTACCTGGTTGCCTAGGTTACGCCCCCGTGACAGGCATGTGCCATCCCGTCAGAAGCTGCACTTTAAATCATGAGGATGGTTTCTCCTCTGCCTTTGTGGTTGCCCATGAGACCGGACATGTGTAAGTGAATTTCTCATAATGATCTCAGCAGGATAAACACGGCGTAAACAAACAACAACAAAGAAGTCACTCAAACACAGATCTGCTGCTTTGGTAACCTCGAGCAGCATCTGAGAAACAACGTACTTCAGTGCTCTCGTTGATGTCCTCTCTCTTCCTAGTTTGGGGATGGAGCACGATGGCCAGGGGAACCGCTGTGGAGACGAGGTGCACATGGGCAGCATCATGGCGCCGCTTGTGCAAGCTGCCTTCCACAGATTTCACTGGTCCAGATGTAGCATGCAGGAGCTGGGACGTTACCTAAAGTGAGTAATGAACACATATTTGTACTAGATTTCTTTATAATTTGGTACATTTCTAGATTACCAAGTGCAATTTAGGTTTTTAGACTGCAAAGTAAATAAGCTCTTCTGGAAAATAGTAAAATTAGACCATGCATGGGCCTCAACAACACAGATCATAAATAGAGTTTCTGCAGATGCACTCATCTAAAAAGCTTGATGTAAATAAATAGTTTTATTATTAGTATAGCTAATTTTCTGATGATCATTAACCTTTTCATATAGCCCATGATCACAACTGTAGGAGTATCCTCGTGGACACCAGTGTGCTGTTTGGACACTCCAAGTGGCACAGCTTGGAAATGCACAGACGTAGTCTTAAAAAAAGAAAAGTAAAAAATTCTTTATTTGGATTTTTTTGCTCATGTTTTGTATTTGATTAGGAAAGACTTCATGCTCTGGTTTTATTTTGTTTTCCACCTTCTCGGTTGAATTGACAGTCATCTACAGGCATTTGTTTTAGAAAAAAAATTAGGCGAGAAAAATCACCTTATTTTTGAGTGCTCAGGCTGCCATAGGTCAGCTGTAGTAGCACTACAGTATTCTGATTCTTGTAGGAGAATTTTAGAATATTACCTTTTAAAAGAGGCCAACACCAAGCATGTACCCCAGAGGGTTTAAGACCAATAATCGTTTTACTTTGGGTTTGTCTTGGATAGCTGTTTTTGACCATACACTTAAGGGAGTAACTCAAAGATGAAAAGGAATTTTCATATTTGACTTTTAGTTGATATTGATTTTATATAAATTTAGATATATTTATATTTTTGTTTTGATCTATTTTTTATTGTTATTTTTTATATGTCTTTTTAATCTGTAATGCTGAACTGCTACTGAATTCCAATTTCCCAGAGGAAGTTATTCCAAAGGGATTAATAAAGTATTATCTAATCTAATACAATCTAATCTAATCTAATCAAATCTAATCTAATTTTGGTACCTAACTCTATCAGAAGACTGAATATCTTTTGGTCAAAAACTGTTTTTAATTAGTTTTTTTTGCCACTCTTAAATAGAAGGATAAGAAAGCAAATAAAGGAAGAAGAGTGGGAAATAGGAGGAAGGTTGAGGCTCAGACTCAAACTTGGACAGTCCATTTTGGGTCTTTATGCTGTGACATGTCCACACCACGAGGTCATCTGGTGCCCTAGAAACTGTTTGATAAAGATTTGAAGGACCATAAATTATTCAGTTCAGTGAAAATAACCATCTGGTTAATAATAACGTGTGTTTCTTTCAGAGTGTAATTTGATTTTGACAACATTAAAAGTTCAAAAGAAGGAACATTCAAATTGAATTTCATTTTCTAACTCTTCGTAGCTCCTACGACTGTCTCCGCGATGACCCCTTTGACCACAACTGGCCGTCGCTGCCTCAGCTCCCTGGTTTGCACTACTCCATGAACGAACAGTGTCGCTTTGACTTTGGTGTGGGCTACACCATGTGCACAGCGGTAAGACATCCACATAGTCTCTCTCTAGTACCATTACTAACATAGCTAGACTTTACTAACTCTGAAGTCCAGTTCAGACCAAAGATTTGTGACACAATAAGACTTTTATAGGTTGTAGTAGGTGACAGTTGAAGCTGCGTGAACTGAACCGTTGAGGCCACATGAGGCCGGATGACGTCTGCTTTTAACAGCTTGAGGAAAAAGTTTGGCATCATGTTTTTTAAGGCCACTCAACTCCTTGGAGCCCAGAAAAGAGATCTTCCCAAGCATGTGAGACCAATTACATTATTCATAAGCTACAGTATATGTTTATCAAGGGTTAAGGCCAAGGCTGGGGGATATGTCTAAAAACAAAATCCCAGATTTTTCTCCCGAAACTCAATTTTCTATTTTAATTGATTTTCAAAGACAAAACACCTCCGTATGACAAAGAAATGACATAATGCAAGTTTTACTCCAATGTAATCAAAATATCACCCAAAAAATTATTCTGTTTCTAGATTCAAAGTGCATGCATTCAGTTTGTTATTAAAGGTGCATTATGAAGTTGTGGCACTGACACCATCGACAGAAATTACACCATTTAACATAAACTTATATTTTTAGACCAGTTTAGCCATTTTAATGGCGATTCAGCCAGATGCTGCTATCTTAATCAGCATCATTCCTCTCCAGATTATATTCTTTATAGATATTAATTTTAATATTAGATTGATCTCTCTATCCATGGTTGTATAAATTTACATCCATGGTAACTATCTCTACAACCACACAGACATGAGGTCCCTCTTGAAAATGAGATGCCACATCTCAAGGGCTTACCTTTAATAAATTTATATTCAACATAGACAAATATGTCGCTATACAAATATAGATTGATTGATTAAGTCTATATTCAGCAGAGACAAATGTGATTTTAGTCCCTTTGTCTCTTACTGGATGGACACATCTCTGGATGTTTGTATATATGTGTTTCTAATGAAGAGTATGGCTTCAGCCTGCTCTGTTGTAAAGTGTATTGAGATAACACTTGTTATGAACTGGTGCTTTACAAATAAAGATTGATTAATTGATTGATTGACACCAAAAGCTGAACATTTTTCACTGTATATTAACATTAACTCTCTTATTAGTATTTAATCTCGTAAAAAAAAATACAAGCCTAAAATGTGCCTGTGGAAAAATGTCAGGGCCTTCCGTGTGAAAACTGAACATTTTCAGTATTTCTATCTTCAAACAATGCCACAACTTACACAAAACGTTATGAAGTCTCTGTTGGAAGGAAGGAAGGAAGGAAACTTGGGGTATGGATTTAGCTGTAGTCCTTGGGGGGAGAAATAAGTGAAGAAGCAAGTCAAGGAAAAAAAATGTTTTTTTGTCTCTTAAATCTTCTAAAACAAAACATTCAAGTTAATGGATTAAATCAAAATATCACTCAGCCCTAGTTAAGGCTCACTTGAAGCTAAGTATTGCAGCATGATCATTAGTTGCTCCCCTGGTCAAATACAGTCTCAGTAGTTTGTGTTTACTGTGCTTAAGAGGCGAAACACTAATTGATCCAAATGACAAAACTACTCCAGACTGGAGAAATTGACAAAAGACTGGACATCTCCTGTCTCTAGCTCATGCCATAAATTGGATTTAGCCCTCTGGGTGTTCCACGAAAGCATCGACTGTCAGCTCTGAAGTCTGGCTCTTGTTTGTTCATCTCGTCCCTAATCTAATATTCAAAACTCGACTTTTTCTGCATGTATTATGCATCGGCCCTTCTTTATGCTCTGTATTCAGCTGCTGATAGACTGCTGGCAGCTGTTTGCAGACTGCACTGGCAGAGGCCAACTTCTAAGGTGTGTTGTTGTATTGTTCACCTGCATTTGTGCCCTGGCCTGAACGTTCAGCAGCGTGGACAAAGGTCTCGCCATCACGTGGACGTTAACCGTCCAAGTACTCTGCTCAAAATTCACATCACTGTGTTTTGCTCATCCTTAAAAGTTTGTTTGAGGAGCGTGACAGAGCATTCTGCTGCTCCCCTCTTTGAAGAGGGGAAAACGGAGCTCATTTGGACTCGACTTGATTTGTAAAGCTGCTAAAAGCCATTTGATTCAGAAAACAATGTTACCACAAAGCTTCTGGAAAATGAAGTGTAACACTATCAGAACTATTCACAGTGACTTGACTTCCCATTGGAGCAAGACTGTTATGAAAAGTGGACATGGAAACCACAGCAAAGGGAGCTGTGGCTTTGGAAACGTTGATGCAACAATTGAGAAAAATCAGAGCTGATGCTAATACTGATATTTAAAAAACAATTTGAGGATGATGATACTAATGTTTCTTCCGATCAGCTCTTTTAGTGTAATTCTCCCGTGATGACAGTTTATTCTCTCACGTTTGATCATGAAAACATATCAGAGTTTGCTCCAAAGGTCACGTTTTCCACCCAATTAAAACTTCTGCTCTTAATCAGAACAGCAGGATGCCAGCATTGGGTTTAGGGCTGCATAATAGAGTGGTGCAGGGATGACACATGTTTGGAGACCAATCCAGAAGTCGAGAATAATAAATGTAATCAGCAAGAGAAAAAGTTATTATGAAGCTGTTATAGAACTTCACCATGGTGGCTCGACCTTGAAGCAGTTACCACATGTCCAGCCTGGTGTTACAACCTCTTGTTTTAAGAATTTCCTCCTGATCGAATGACCTGATCAAGTTGGTACCTTCTGCTGTGGCTTTGGAGTATGTTTTATTGTTTATGAAAAAAAACAATCAGAAATGCTTGCATTAGGGTACCCGGACATTTTTGTCGCAGTTTGTCCACAACATTTCTTTTAAAACACAGTAACACTTCAGAATTTGAAAGCAGGTAAATAACAGTTGCATTTTATTTTTTAAAGGAAACAGACCTTATTTCAGGGGCTTATCCAATAAGCTGTGTATAATACCATCTAGAGTTTTGGGCATGGAAACCCAAAGTGCTGAAATGCTAACTCGCTTCTACATTTTTGACTCAGTCATGCACCATTTTATGTAATTGGTACAATATACAGAAGGTATCAACAGATAATAGCTTAAAAGTTCAATATCTGTATTTATGTGAACATTTCTGCAGATATTTACAGCCAGTTTGTTGGCCATGTTTATCTCATCTGGCAGTTGACAAAGCAGAGAGTAGGAATATAGCTGTCCTTATTATCATTCAGTGTCTCAATTAAAAAAAATCGGTAGTGTCATTTTTCGAGAATAAAATGTTTTTCTTGTTTTACATCTATGTCTGACACAAATAAGCTGTCACAATGGAAAAACAGTTAAGAGAAACATCTGCAGCTGATATCTGTTCCCCGCCAATGGCTAATAGGGCTGTCACTTTGCAAAAAATTCAGACTCGATTACTTACTATCTTCGCGACCTCCTTCAGCCACAACACACACAGTAAATCATTTTAGCATTTACCTCCCCCGAGGCCACACCGGGGGGCCATGTGTCCCTCTATATAAAGCTTGCAATCTTGTCTGCAGTGGTTAACAGGACCACAAATGGACTCACGGGTTTGTCATAGTGGGCCAGTTACTTAGCACATAATTGGCACACAGAGGAGCCCAAAGTGCTTCCACACGGCTTGGCTCTCCTGACGTTTCGATGTTGTTATTGTCCGCTCCCAGGGGCTTTGCCGGTCCCCCATTTCCTTCAAGTGTCTTCTTCTTCTGTTTGTTTGCAGTAGACCAGATGCAGCTGTTTGGGTCAAGAGATCACTTACTGGATCAGGTGGTTCAGTTCTCCAGGCGCCCTAATGTGCTGTGGAGCTGTTTATTTTATATACAAATATTTATTTACAGTTGGAGTACAGCTTTTTACCCCTATGCTGTAGCAGATATTCGAATATGGAGAATGAAGTGACAGCTCTGGTGGCTAATGTTTGTGGGAAGGGGTTATAATCTTTTTTTTTATTATTTATTTCTTCATTGAAGAGTGCAGTCTTTACTGTTCACCGTTTACATTTTGGTGTTCTTGACATCGTGAAATACAGAAATAATCCAACAAAGTGAAGGAGATAGAAAGAAAAAAAGATACTGGTGCTCCCTAAGGCTGAACGATTTCAGGAAAAGATCTAATTGTGATTTTTCTGGCAGATATTGCGATTTCAATTCGATTCACGATTTCCTTCAAATCACGCTTCAGCGCAATATTACAGTATAGACAACAGTAAGGAAATCAATGATCGAAAGCACATAACACATTATTCATCATCTTTAAGTGCAAATTGCCTGCAAATCTGTAAAATAGTATGTGTAAACTAGTTGACACAACAGATCCTTGGTCAGTCAGGAGCACTGCAAAAAATTGCAGCTTTGGTGATCACATGGTTGTGTTGTCTGAAATTGCGATTTCGATCCAAAAACGATCACTCGTTCAGCTCCAGTGCTCCCACTTCTCATTATTTCTTTATTATTTTTCCCCGAAAACCACTCTTTCCCGTGAACCATGAAGAAGCCACATTGCTACAAATAAATAAATAAATGAATAAATTAATTTAAAATAAAAAAAATCATAATTTAGAAGAAAAAGGAGAATAAGAGATGTAGGAGGGATAATGAAAAAGGAGTTATAGTTTTTGTTCAAATTGTTGGTTAAGGCTGTAAAGAGTTGAGATATGTCGGGAAAAGTTGCCATTTTTCCAAAAACATCCCTGAATTGCCCTTCAGCTCCTCCCTCAGTGGGTGTGGATTTTAATGGGTTATGATTCAATTCAATTCCAATTTTGGGGGTCACGATTCGATTTAAAATCAATTTTGGATTCACGATTCATAGTACTTTTTCTTCTTATAAAATAGTGTTGATTTCAGGATCTGCCTCTGCCTCCAGTGCATTGAGAGCCTACACAAAAAACGACAGATTGCTGAGCTGGAGCACTGAAAATGACTTTACATAGTCGTTAGTATCAGTATAGGTGTATAAAAATCATTTCATGGACTTTCTAAATGATTCTAATCATTTTATGAATGTGATTTAACACCATTGTGAGTTTCATTTTGTCTTGATTTGAAATCTTTGGTCTGAACTGAGCTGAACTGTACTGACATACTGAGTTTCAGTCAAGCTTAGCATCGCTTAATTTTACGAGCTGATGCAGTTTTTCAGCCTTGTAGTAAAATCATTCGCTTTGAGCCCAGTCTGTTTATTAAATTTCCTGAATTTACATCTGATTATACATTATTGTAGGACCTCTTAGCTCTTAAGGTCTTCCCCTGACATCTCTTTCTGATCTACACTGTAATAATCGAGTCACACAAACACACATATTCACATTCTTCTGATGTCCTCTGCTTTCCTCTCCCGGCCTCTGGTGGGATTGGCATCTTGCTTAAAAGCAGGTAATTGGTTTTTGTAGCTTTTTCTTTTTTCTGTTGTTAATTCCGCTATGGTAAACCAGACTTTATTTCAGCACAACACTTACCTTATGACCACAGTGCCTTCACATAAACCTGTAAACACCAAACACAGTAGACACCCAGATCCAGCATTTTTAACCCTCCACCCTGTCACCCACCCCTGTCACTATGACTGTGAAGCCACTGTGGCACGCTGTTGGGAGGCTGTTGCTTGATTGACAAAGGGCTTGTTTCGGGGGCTTTGCACACACTGCTAGATTACCCTCTATTCTCTTGTCAAACCCATTCCCCTCAGCTACAAAAGGCGGGCCAGTCAGGAGCGCAGGTAAGGTATCCACTCGACCCGGGAGACATGTGGCCCGTCATTTGTTTTCTCAGATTTTATTTTATTTCTATTTGTCCTCTGAGGTTGTAATTGTTTGTAATGTTGCTCCTTACTTTTTTTTTCTTTTTTTTTTTACTGTTTCTCTGTTCTACCCATTGTCATATTTTGGACACAAGTCTGCAGGATTCTAAAATGAAAGGAAGTGGCTTCAAATCCTTAAAACCACTTAAAGTCTACTGGTTCAGTGGCTTTCAAAGTTCACCATGCTCAAAGGGGTGGGCAACTTTGGTTACCAAGAGGGTCAGGATGGTTTAGCCTCACTGCCAGAGGGCCAAAACTTCTCAAGGCGAGATATTTAAAATAACTCAAAATTAAGCTGAAGGTGAAGGTATAGACCTTTCAGAAAGCAGAATATCACAAACATAATGACAATTTAAACCATTTTATTGACATATGATCCTCCAATCAGAATCAGAAATACTTTATTAATTACCAAGGGTATAGCAGTTTAGCAGTAGGAATATCAAATAAAGACATTGAAATAGAGAAGAGCTTAACAAATTAAGTAAAAAAACTGGAAAGCACTCGGAGAGAAAAACCTCCGCCAAGGTAGCTCACATATTGCCGTTACATCTGTAAGCAATAGTTCCATGATAAAGTTACCATCATAATATGATTCATGACCCTGAAAACCCACATCTAGAACTCAGAATCATGTTGATATCATTATTAGTTAGACAGTTATTGAGCAAAAACAATCATTCCCTAATGGCGGCTATCTGGATCACCACCAAAATCTAATCATTTTTTAGTTGTGCCATTACCAACATTTCCTGAAAATTTCAGCAAAATCTGTCCAGTAGTTTTTGTGTAATCTTGCGAACAACCTAACAAACAAACAAACAAATAAACAAACATATGCCGGCAAAAACATAACCTCTTTGGCAGAGGTAATTAAGAAAGCAGGCTGCAACATGCAGAATCTTTAAGCTAAATCAATTTCCTTATGGAGGAAAAAAATTATAAAGTAAATAAAGTGAGACTGTGAACAAGACCAACGAATTATCACTGTTAGCATTAACAATATTTACAATATGACTGTAATATTCACAGCACTGTGTTACAGTAAACCACATTTGACTGGATAGTTCACTGGCTATTATGTTTGCAAATGTTAAAGGGATAGTTCAGATTTTTGAAGTGGGGTTGTATGAGCTCCTTATGGCCACTAAGTACATTAGATGAAGTAGAAAGTTCTCTCCTCTCCCTCAGTAAGCGACAATTTGTAAAAGTCTGTTACGCAGAACTAGCCGCAAACAGGGAAGTATTGCACCAAATACAAAGAGTATTTCCTCTGCCCACAAGAACTCCCGTCAAAAATAATACCACAGTTTAAGAGTACGCTACCTAGAAATTTTTTTGAGTGCATTAACTTTTTGGAAAAATAAATTTTATCTGGAACTAACTGCAGCTCTTGGCAGCGCTGCGCGGAGGGTTACGTGACTTGAGTCTGTTAGTTCCAGATAAACTGAACTATCCCTTTAACAAATATCAGAGGTGAAAACAGTGGAGCAAAATACATTAATCTTCCAGTATCTGACGGAGCAGTGATGTTATAGGGAGGAGTTATGAAGTCTGATGCATATACTAGATCAGTGGAATCTAGGGATGCATCCCTGGATTTAGCTTTTTTCTTCCTGTAAATGCATTTATTCTTAAAAACCAAAGATAATTATTGAGATTTAAGTGTTTTTCTTGCTCTAATGCATTTTGGCCTTTGTGCAGTGAGTTGTGGTGGGACCTCAAGTTAAAACCCTCACTGGCAGATCAGATTTTCTCTCATTTTCTTCATACATTTAATTATCTAATGCTCTAAACTGACACGTTGGCAGCCTTCAGCGAGTCGGCCCCTGTTGCCAGTTGCCCACCCCTGCAGTATCCCGTCTCTTTTCCTGCGAACCTGTGTTAAATCGCAGCGGCTCTGGCAGGAAAAGCCTCATTAAATTGGCACACTCATGGCCATAAATGAGTGGAAAAGGTTGGAGAGATGTCTCTCCCATTCAAGGAGAAACTTCTGAGCCAGAACAGAGGCTGTTTTTCCATGTTTCACTTCAGCTTTTAGGATCCTCCGGTCTGATGTCATTGGTGATTACCTACCACAGTCTAGCCATTGATTGTGACTCGCCCTCTGACCTGCAAAGGTTCCCCTGGGGTCATGGTGGGTGGGGAAGTCTGTGGAGAGGAGGGAGGAGGGCACGCCCCCTCAGACACTGGACTGCAGGTCAGTTTGGTGGTATCCTCATCAATGGTTCATATTGGAGAATTTGGTCCTTTTTTCTGTGTCTAGGGGCCTTTTTAAGGGTCAATGAGACCTCACCTTTTGGCCTTTTTAACCTTCTGCCCTCAGCCCTCTGACCCCCCCGTGCCCTAATTAAACCACGGGCTGTGTCATTTGGAGAGTCCTGTCTCTCGCTCATCCTTTGGTTCAGTTTGCATGAATGGCTGTGTGTTTCTCAGTGGAGCCTGGTGTACAGTGACACAGTGCAGGGTCAGTGTTGTTGTTATCGTTGGGTCTAAAACCGTTGTGGTGATATTCTTTCTTCCCATCTCTTTTTGTACTTCCAGCTGTCTCATGATGGTTGACATGTATTATTGAAGGTCACCCTGTAATCCATTGACTGTTCTGTAATGTAGGGCCTCTGATAGTAAGAAGGAGTCTCTCTCTGTGCCCTGCAGTATCGCACATTTGACCCATGTAAGCAGCTGTGGTGTAGCCACCCAGACAATCCCTTCTTCTGCAAGACCAAGAAAGGACCGCCCATCGACGGCACCATGTGTGGAAATGGGAAGGTATTTATACACTCCTGTAAATTCACTCAGCCTCTGCAGAGTCCAAACAGACTGTATCTGAGCAGCAGCTGTGTCTTGTCTTCTAGCATTGCTTTAAAGGTCACTGCATCTGGCTGACCCCCGACATCATCAAGCAGGACGGAAACTGGGGCTCATGGAGTGAGTTTGGACAGTGCTCCCGCACCTGTGGTGGAGGGGTGCAGTTTCGCACACGCGACTGTGACAATCCAAGGTATGAAAGTGTCTTTCCAAGAGTCTGAAGTTAAGATTATTGTAACACCAGGACAACAGTACACAAAAACAAACAGTATTCCCATACATGTGCAGGGCTGTGAAAAAATATTAAATACTCAGATAACCTGAGTAAAAACAAAATGCAGTTTTTAAATGATGATTTTATTTATTAAGGGAACAAAGCTCCCCAAACCTACATGACCCTAGGTGAAAAAGTAATGCTCTCTCTTGTTAAATCATGAGTTAACTGTGATTAACCACATTTTTTTGAAAGCTGAGTTCAATTTCATCGACCACATGCAGACCTGATTACTGCCAGACCTGTTGAATTAAAAAATCACTTAAATAGAACCTGTCTGACAAAGTGAAGTAGGCTGCAAGACCTCGAAAAGAAACCTGTTTACTCAGGTTATCTCTGTCTAATATTAAAATATGCGTGATGATCTGAAACATTTAAGTTTGACAAATATGCAAAAAAGTAAGAAATCAGGAAGGGGGCAAATGCTTTTTCACAGCACTGTACACATCATTTAGTAAATACCATGAATAGTCTAACTTGGGGTGCTGGTTTGGCAGAGTCGGGGGCGGCCAGGCACGACCCGTGTGCATGCTACTGCCCGCTGATCTGTATAACTTCATCAGTCATATTTTTGGTCAAAGTCCTCTTCTGTAAAAGTGACTAAATAAAGAATTAATTAGATTATATTTCTTGGTTTAAAAACAAAATATTAGACACCTGTGTTATGCTAGTGATGTTTGCCTTAAACTTAAAGAGGTCATATCATGCTATCTTTAGTTTCATCTGCCCTTTAGCGTGTTTACCATGTCACATACGTGTAGTAGAGCACAAAGTCTGTGGCATTAAGACCTCTCCCTCTTCTCCTCTTTGTGGCATCAGCTGCTTCCTTAAAAGGTCTTATACCCCCCGGCCCCCAGAACAGACCTATCAGTGTGACATCCTACCATTACTCTGTCATCAAGCCCATTGGCTGCTGGTAGCAAGCCCTTTGTGGAGCGTAGACTGTAGAATGAATGCAGAGTTGTTGACAACTTGGTACTGAGCAGCACTGAACTGACTAATAACCATCATTATCATTATACTCTGTAAATGACCACCAGACATTTTTTAACATCTGATAAAAAAATGATTGGCATTCTTAATCAACAATCTTCAGTAATAATAATGGAGATTTCATTATTTTGGTGTCCATGGTTTTAAAAGAGTATGGATCATTTGGTAAATCTTGGTTTTGGGACGTGTCGCCGATGCTGTTGATCTATTTGAACAGAGCGCAGGAGCTTGAGTTCAACTTTTTTTAAAAAAATGCATGTATAATGTTATACTTGTATATAGCAGGTTTAAATATCATTTGGTTTTACTAAATCAGACTGATTTTTTAGCTTGTGTGTTTCTCGCATTTTGATATATATCAAATGTTACAAAAAGAACAAAGACATAAGACGAGGAAGGTAAGACATCAACTTAGGATACAAGTCTAATTTTCTGAAATTTTTAAATCAGGACTACAAATTGAGTGCCTTTACAAGGCCCAAAATAAGTACTCAGAAATTGCTACCCATATAATCCTTGACTGTCAAAAATCAAAACAAACTGTAACCTTCTCCCCCTCTAGAAAGGCCATAAAACTTCCCCATATTTGATCAAAGATTGGAATATTTAACCTTGATCGTAAACGTTTTTAAAGGGCAAGAGAGTGTGACAGTCCTGCAAACCAGGCTTGTAGACTTGGCCTAGTGACAGATTTCAAGATTGATTTTTTGATTCTGGTTATTGGACATACATTTTGAGCAGGAGTGAGGAATTTCATACAGAATTTGCCTTTTAATACCCAAATTTGATCCGCTCACTGGGCTTCTCTGAGAAGTCAGAAACTAATCAAGCAGAGCATTCAACCACTTAAAATATTTATCTGTTCAGAAGTACAGGTAAATAACTATAATTTGACATCATAATCAGGAAATAATAATGTGCTTTATTGTTTTTTCAGTGTTCTGTAAATTTGAAAATTCATGGATGTATCACAGATGATTTTTTGCTCCTTATTGCCAAGGACCAGCTCAAGGTGTTGAATTAAGAAAAAAGAAAAAAGTGGTCAAATTCACGACTTTGTCCTCTGCCCTTTATCCCCCTCAGACCAGCCAACGGAGGCCGCACCTGCGTGGGTTCAAATTATCAGTTCCAGATGTGCAGCATCAACGAGTGTGAAGACATCTACAGCGACACGAGAGAGGAGCAATGCCACGCTCTGGACCCTCACTTTGAGCTCCACAGCAACAAGCACCACTGGATGCCTTATGAACACACAGACCGTGAGTCCACACACTGGATGAGGACGGGGTTGGGGGTTGGGGGGGTGCTGGTCTGGGCCTCAGGATGACAGGCTCAAAGTGATGATTCTCTGTGGAAGTTGTAAATATGACTGAAAGCCAAGAGGGGGAAGCAAACACATAATTTCTGACAGCAGTTTGGTTTCAGAGGCTTTTATAAATAGTCTGTGTTCTGTTACGGTCATTGACATCTGGCTGTCCTGCTGAGAGGTGCAGCTTTGAGCCACGGCTACGCCCTCCCATAAAAACACGCCAGGCCTTTGAAAACCTCTTTAAAAACAATCTGCTTTGAACTTGGCTCCTGCTCTTCCTCCACCCCATCGCTGATGTCATCTTAACCCTGCTGAACCCCTCCTCCTCATCCTCCATCCTTTGCTCCATCAGTGGGCACAAAGAAGAAACTCAGATTCACACTGTGACAGTTTTAGTTCCTAAACTTCAAAACTCGTGCTGTTTTAAGTTTTAATATGTGTTTGTGGCTTCTCCTCTGTGGCTGGTGTTGGCCTGACGTTCATTGTCTTCACTCTGTCGTCATGGCAGCAAAGGTTCAGACTTTGACCACATGTCCATGTAGATTCATGGGTGAACTGGCTGGATTTTAGGATGAAAGATCAAGGTCAGGGAGTCTTGTGGTCAGTCTTTGTGAACTCTTGAATAGTTCTTCATCAAACTTCTCTTCTGACTCAGGATGAACTCACTAGATGTTGAAGGTCTTAGGTTAAAGGTCAGAGTCCAGGAGTCGCATGTTCAGACTGTTGCTTATCTAAGTGATTTTGTGAACTCTCAAGCTCAAGAGTGCTTTTAAGGATTTTCTTTAAACTTTGCAAAATTATCCAAGTTTACACAGAGATATATTCACTTAAGTTTGGAGTCAAAGGTCAAGGTCATGGAGCCACTTGATCCCTCTTTGCTTGTAAATGGTTGCTAATATTTCAAGAACGCTGAACGGATTTTCTTTATGAAGCATTGTACAAGAATCCCTTTTATCTAGTGAGTCAACTGACTTCATTTCAAGGTCATGGGTCAAAGGTCAAGCTCGTACCTTAATTTCCAGACTATAAGCCGCTACTTTTTTCCCACGCTTTGAACCCTGCGGCTTAAACAATGATGCGACTAATTTAAAGTTTTTTTCCAATTCATTTAGCCTCGTCACATCAGATTTAATTTAGAGTTAAAAAATCTTTCTGTGTAACATATATGTGTGTAAATATCTCGTGTTACAATGTGGACATTGCAATAGCATGTGAGCAGAGTGGAACAATGAAATGTCCCACTTGTGCACCGAGCTGTTCCTGCGCCCGCTCGTCCACTCAGAGGGGATGCACGCTAATTATCCCTCCACCTTCCACTCAAATTTCAACCCTTCAGACGCATGGTGTGAGCGGTACCGGAGCTAAATTGGAGCGGGATGGGGAAAAAGATAAGCTGACGCTCCAGCGTTTTCGAAAAAAAGTGCTCAGCGCTCAGACCTAAGTCCTTCCCTTTGCGCTCCTGATCAGCTCCGCTCACTTGACACCTGCGGCTTATAGACAAGTGTGGCCTAGATGTACACATTTTTTTCTTTAGATTATGTGGGTGCGGCTAATATTCAAGTGCGCTCAATAGCCGAAATTTACAGTAGATATAAATCACAAAAATGCTTGTGGGTATTTTCTTTGCATTAATGTCCATCATGACAAAGGGTTGGACTGATTGGATTCTTGAACAAAGCAACAACGCCACCCGGTCATCCTCTGCTTTTGTTACAATCTTGTGAATTCAGCATCTGAAGCTAAACTCTAAATCTTTACTAAATCTCTATAAACTTTGCACAGGTCACTACACTGACTCACAGGTGAGACAGCTTTGTTGTTACATTTTGGTCGGAATATATTAAGAAACTTTGAGACATTTTCATCAAACTTTGTACAAATGTCTCCTGAGATGCAAGGATGAAGTATGTAGATTTTGGAAGTCAAAGAACGAAGGTCAATGTCAAAGGGTATAACAGCTATTTTTGTTTATGGAAAACAAGATTTCATGATCACTTAAATCAGTGGCCCTCTAGATTTCCGGCCCCCCATTTGGTCATGTCCCTGCCCAGCGAGCCACAACCCTGTTGTGGGCTTTCGCCCTGCTGCTAGGGAAACACTGACTTAAAGGGATTTTCATCAAACTTTGCACCACTGTCCGCACTTAATTGACCTCTTTAGACCATTTTTTAACACTTTGTTTTTATTGTTTTGTTTTTTTTTTCAAAAGACAACAGCAACAAAAAAATACACAAAGGGTTCATGACTGCCTTGAATCTGAAACAGTTACGTTACTGAAGCCTTCTTTTATTAATTCAGTCGCTTTCTTGTCGTTGCAGTGTAAACATTGTTCATTTGTTTCCTCACACAGTGGGTTAAATGTTACATAACATATATCTATTTTACAGTTTTCAATCACTCTTCTTGTGTTGATGGATCAGTCTCATACCATCTCATTGTGACGGCCTTTTTACAAGCTGCTAACAAGATTTTCGATAAATATCTGTCCTCTCTTAGAACAATATCTCCAGTCATCACACCAAAGTACATCACTTTACATGTCAGAGGGATATCATAGCCAAGTATTTTCTTTATAATCACATCAACATTTTCACAAAACTGTATGAGTCTCATACAGAGCCAAAATATATGTGAATGATCAGCATTCATGGCCCCAGATTTTCTCCATCATGGCTGTGCGACAGACAAGCGTTTGCGCTTAATTTAGGTGTAACAAAAAGTCTGATGACATTTTTCTATCAGTGGTCTCTCCAGGTATAGAGGATTGTTGTTTTCTTAATATGTTTAACCATTCATCCTCTGAGATAGTAACTTTTAGTTCTTTTTAATGTCATAGGTCATAGGTCATGGACTTCCATAACCATTAAGTTGACATTCACTCTGCTCGAGAATGCCAACATATATGAAGCCCAATATCTCGAAATGTTTTGAGGAATTTCCATTAAACTTTTCACAAAAATCAAACATAACACAAGTATGAGCAGACTACATTTTTAAGGACATGGGTCAAAGGTCAATGTCAGGGAATTTTCCTGTCAGCCAGTCCTTGTAATTACAGTACTTAGAGAAAGATTTTGGATTTTTTTTCACTTTGTATTTTTGATTTTGCACTTAACCTGATCTACTAAGATTATGGAGGTTATAGGTCAAAGTTCATGTTCCTTGCCTGCTTGTGAGCACTATATCTAAAAATTTTTTACTCTAAGTTTTGCACAAATATCCACTTTGACCCAAAAACAAACAAGACAGACTTGGGAGGAACAGGGTCAAGTGTCCTTGGAGAAGTCTTTGAGGAACGTCTGTCAAACTCTGCCAGAATGAAAAATGAAACTTGAGAGGTTGAGGGTCAGAGGCCCAGTACTGTACTTTTACTCTCAGATAATGTATGCTAGTTTTCGTTTACTGTCTGATGTTGGGTCTTTTTAAGGGATACTGGTGGCATTTATCTGCTGGAAAAGGGGAGATGTGTCCCTGTATTTCTGGTGTCTACAGTGCAGGGAGGACGCCACATCTACACTGGAGTTGCCCTTTCGATTTCCTTTGTTTATTCTGCACAAAAAAATCGATTGTTTCCCAGAACAACTTGGAAAACAACTGCTTCGTTGGCCTATTATACCGTCTCCAGTAACACGTCTGCCACCTGCTTATTGGAGTCACGGCACCAATAGATTCAAGGTCTCTGGATTGTGTCCATCTGTAATGAACGTGATGAAGTGGGAGTGTTCGTTCTCACTGGGACGGAGTGCCAGGTTTTGTCTCTGGAGGATGTGTAGTTGTAGTATGACTCACACAGACAGACACAATGAGACAGCGCTGACTCATGGGGAGATCTCTCTGAGAATAAAAATAATAACATGCTGGTTGTAAATATGATCCCATTATGAAAGGGCTTCAAATCTGGGGCGAATTAGCTCAATAATTGGGACATTTTTTCTTTGTTTGTTTCCAGCTAATAAACGCTGCCACCTGCATTGCCAGTCCAAGGACACACGCGATGTGGTCTTTATGCAGAGGATGGTCCTGGATGGCACGCGCTGCTCATACAAGGACCCGCACAGTGTGTGCGTGCGGGGCGAGTGTGAGGTGAGTGTCGTCCTTTGTGTGTTTGTGAGTCAGGGAGAGACATCTGCCCGGGTTTAACTGAATTTTCCATTTGGTCATGAGCAGAAAGTGGGCTGTGATGGTGTGGTGGGCTCCTCGAAGCAGGATGACAAGTGTGGAGTGTGTGGAGGAGACAACTCAAGCTGCAAAACCTTCAAAGACACCATCACACGAACTGCCAAGAAACAAGGTGAACACACACACATGCTGACATGACAGCAAACATGAGGTTAATTAAAACTAAGAGAATTTTCCCAACAAAACTTTATTTACCTTTCCTCAACTTAGCTGAAATCAGGTCAGTGAGATGTGTAAAGTATATGCAACATTTCCTGAGATGTGTTTGTTTCAATCAGGAATGGGCAACTAGTGGCCCTGGGGCCACATGGAGCTCTCCACCTCACTCAGTGTAGCCCCCAAGTCACCTTGAGTATTATTTAAGGAAATAAACAAAAATAAAAGAAAGTAGAAATATGTAACTGAGGATTTCAGTGTTTCAAGTTCCAACAGCTGTGTCATGCATGCAGTTTTCAACATTTCCGTTGACAATAGTCTTTTTGTTCTTGTATTTTTTAAATTTTTTTGCTAAAAATCTACAGGTATAATTAGTTTGATTTGGTCCAGTAAAACTATTTTGAAAAGCCTTTGTTTATGCATTAAAAACATCAAAATTGTAACTCTGGCTATGTCAACACATAAGGGGGTATTTTCAAAAACTGATGTATTTCTGTGCATTTTGTCCTTCTGTCCACACATAAACAGCATTTTGGTCACTTAAAACACATATTTCAGAAAACTCAGGCTAAGGTGAAGATTTTTAAAAACGCTTTTTGGGGTGTCAGTGTGGGCAGGGATTTTGGGCCTAAAACGTCACACTGTGCCGACCTCAGTCACATGTTGCAGCAGATGTTTCTAAACAAACGTGCTTTCTGTCCCTACTTCACTGTGATGCTGGATTAAAAACAATCGGTGGAAACTGTCAGTGTTTCAGACAGGACCTGGTGTTGTTGTTTCACAAATGACCGTGTCGACCGGTGACCCATGGCTGGCGCCCTGTGGTTGTCATGGTTACAAAAGTTGTTGAAACCAACAGGAGTACCCACAAAACTTTTTGAAAACAGGATTTGATCAAGATTATCAGATATGTCTCGATTTTAAATATAAGCAAAGAAATATTTATTCCACGCTCCTGTTGTCATCAGTTCACATGGTCACAAGTTAAACCGTCACACCAGTTGGACATGGAGGTAGAAGTAGATATAAAAATAACAGCTTTTGCAGAGAAATGTCACAATAGGTGCGTATCATGGACATAGTTACATGGTTACTAGTTTGACAGTGCATGTGTGGACAGGTTTTTTCTTAGAACGTACCCGTGTCTTTGGGTATATATTTGAAAATGGAGGAGGAAAACTTCAGTTTTAAGAAATACCCACTTATGTGTGGATGAAGCCTAAATCACATTCATTAACTGGGAAGTAATTAAGTCACTGGCTTGAATATGAACACCTGCCCCTAAATATTGATTTGTTGCCCTAAAAAGGCTTCATATTCACTCTTTAATTTTTAAATCATAAACAACCTTAAATGTCTTGTTGAATGAGTCTGAAAATGATGGTACAGTTTGCCCTTCTGGCAAAGAAAATAGTTTTATGTGGCCCTCTTAATCTCCATAAAAAAAAAAAAAGAAAGCATTGGTTGTTACTTCATGGCAGTGTCAGCTAAAATGTGTTTTGAAATGCTGGCATATTGGATATCAGCAAATAAAAAAAAATATCATGCATCCCTACTACTCTATCTTAAAGGAATTAATGAGGAAAGCAGAGAAGCTCCATTGTATACCTCTTAAATTATTTTAACAAACTTTGTCAAGGTTAATGAAGACATTTAACTATTTCCTTTTCCCTTGTCTCGGGTCTTTCTTGAAAATGGATTATATGATTATGCTCTTAGTTCCAGTAAAGGAAAAGGTGTAATTGTTCAAGTGCAATAACTGATGTACAGCTAAACGTCGCCCTCTAGAGGTCATTCAAGCACATTACCCAAACCTCAGTGAGCTCTGTGTTGACATGCTGCCATGTGAGTCCATCGTTGCCAAGTTATTACGTCAAGCCTCACTCACTGCACTGGTATTTCATAGTAGTGTTATCTAACCTTTGACGTGGGGACAGACCCACATCACAGCTCAAATACTCCCAGAATCAGAAAAAACTAAAGACTGTGAGGGCTTTTGCATTTGAGCTGGAGTGTCCGGATGACATGAGTAAGAGCTCTTTGGTGGATTAGTCCAGGCTCTCGGCGAGGAGGCTGTAAAATGAGATTGTGATGATGCTGGAGTCGTGAACCAGATGTGTGCTTCCTTCCAGGTTACCTCAAAGTTCTTGAAATCCCCCGAGGAGCCAGACATTTACTGATTCAAGAGCTGAAAGCAACCCCACACATTTTAGGTATGTGACATTGAACTTTCTCTTGATCCAGATCGATTCTGCTGTCATATATACACGCGTGGAACAGCTGTAATAACAAACCTGTGTTTTATTCATGCAGCTGTGAAAAATGTGGCATCAGGACTGTTTTTCTTAAACGGGGACACTGAATACAGAGAGTCCCACTCAATCATAGAGAAGGGAGTGGAGTGGGAATACCAGAACGATAATGACAAGGAGACACTTCAAACCAGTGGTCCTCTCAGACATGGAGTTCTCATCATGGTAACGTCACATCACACAAAAATAACAGAGCGGTGCAGGAATGATGTCATTCAGCAGGCTGATTTTAATGGGAGTTAGCATAGGGCTAGCTCCATTGACAAAAACTACTGGTTTCCTTTCAGTGGATTTTTGGATAATTACAAAAAATGTGTCAAGCTTGTGTTTACTTCAGACATTTTCATGAGTATATATCCAAAAACTTGTTAAAAAATCCCAAAAGACAGGTGTATGGAAAGCCATTTAGGCATAAAATTGATATCAGTGATTTCAACTGTATTTCAGCTCTACTACTACTCAAAATTAGAGTACATGTACTCAAATTTTGGTCAGTTAGTGCACAAGTAGACTTTACTAGTGAGTGTGTTACTAGTAGTACTAGTAGTCTTGTAAAAAATATGAAAATATAAATATAATATAAAAACTTCAAGCTTTACCAAGAGTACTTGAACACAAAATTGTCTACTAGTAGACGGTTACGCTTTACCAATAAGGTCTACATGGGCATAAGTGCGACAAAACCTTTACTACTAAAACAAAATTTTTGTTTACTAGTACTACTAGTAAACCCAAATATCTCACTAGTAGTACTAGTAGACTGTTTTAGTCTACCAGGAGTACTAGTAAAGCCGAAAGATTCATCTGTAGACCTAATGCAAATGAAGTAGGAGGGATTATAACCAAATCCAGCACCTTGATTGTCTTATATTCGAAAACCAATGAGAAGCCTGAATTTGCTTTTCCCTCGCTCCCTTATTAGCATGTAAGGCTTACTATTAAGAGTAGTGAACAATTTTCAATCTACTAGTGGTACTAATGACACTTTTTGCTTCACTAGTAAAGTCTTCTCATGCACTCGTTGACCAAAATTGAGTGCATGTACTCAAATTTGAGTACTACAAGACTGAACTACAGTTGATATCACTGATATCAAATTTATGCCCAAATTTTCCATAGAGGTGTTAAATTGCTAACTCATTGCACCTCAGGAATCATTACTGCACAACCATCCGATTTTTATATCTAAACCATACATACATCTCAGTTTTATGTTAGCATTTTTATAAAGTCTTTCCCTTTCTCTCTGTGTTTGTAGATGAAATTATATGGAGATGAGGATGTGAATTTGTCCTACAAGTACATGATGAACATGGACAGTGACTCTGCCATTCAGAACAACATGCTGGTGGAGGACAGCGCCTACGAGTGGGCACCCAAGAAATGGTCCTACTGCTCCAGACCCTGTGGTGGAGGTACAATACTATCTGTTATAAGGCTAATAGTTCTTCCTTTCCTGTCTTTATGCATCCAGCATGTCTATTTTCAACCTCCTTCACTGCAGGAAAGCAGTACCTGCGATACGGCTGCAGAAGAAAAGTCGACAGTAAGATGGTTCACAAGAGCTTCTGCAACAAATCCAACATGAAACCTCGAGGAGACACCAGGGACTGCAACCAGAAACCATGCCCTCCACCCATGTAAGTATTGTGATAGAAGAATAAACCTTTTAGGTGACATATTAGGCACATTTTCCACCTTTTACCACGAAGTCCAGTGGTCGAAATCTGTGGTTACCACCCTTTTCCGCTGCAGATGGAGATACTGGAGAGATAAAGAATATTTTTATTATGAATGATTTTAAACTGATCATTTGATTGTGTTTTTAAAGGGATACAACAACATTGTTTTGTTTTCGTGTCTTGTCTCACTCCCGAGTCTATGACAAGCAGACACAATTCTTTCGACTGTGCGTTCAGCAGCAAGGAAGAGACGGGCAGAGCTCACCCACTGCTAATTAGCTTAGCTTAAACACTAGGAGCCAGTGGGTAGCATTAGCCTGCCTCTGCCTACAGTCGTCAGATAAACTCTCTGGTTTGCACATGCGCCTTGCATTTTGCTTTGTATGTATTTCTTTTAAAAACTACATAACGTGCTAATCTTAGTCTAAAAATAGATAACGTAACATAATGAAGGACAGTTTAGAGTTGCTGAAGAGTTTATCTGATGGTTGTAGGAAGAGGCAGGCTAACACTTCTCATTGACTCCCAGTGTTTGAGCTAAGCTAATTAGCAGTGGGTGAGCTCTGCCCATCTCTTCCCTGCTGCTGCACGCACAGTTGAAAGAATGGTGTCTATCTACTTGTCATGGACTCGGGAGTAAGGCAAGACATAAAAAACAAAAATAAGTTGCCATGTCACTTTAAACACTGTTTTCCTGAAGTCTCACAAAACCCTAAAAGAAACAGCTTTCATCTTTTTCTACATTTACCTACTCCTGGTGTTCCTCTTCTTCTCTGGTTGACGTCACTCTTTGACCCTCTGAGCTTCTGTTTCTCTTCCTCTGCTCTGCTCCAGTTGGGTGACGGGCGAGTGGCAGAACTGCAGTAAGCCCTGCGGAAAGACGGGGATGCAGATCCGCTCGGTCAGCTGTGTCCAGCCGTCAGATGACAACACAACGCGCTCCATCCACAATAAATACTGCAACGACGACAGACCGGAGTCTCGGAGAGCCTGCAACAGACACCCCTGCCCCACCCAGTGGAGGGTCGGACCGTGGTCACAGGTATGAAGGCTGAAGGTGGGACAGCAGGAATCAAAACTCAGGCAGGGGTGGAGGAAATCTGGAGTTTGAAGGTGTTTATCTGAGCAGATATTTGTTCAACACTTCACAGCTGGTTCTTAAAATACAGTCTGAGTTCTCAAACTTCACAAACATTTCCTCAGAAGGTTTGGCGATGCTTTAAGAAACAGGTCATCAATGGGAACCAGAAATGATGATTAAATGTGCAGTCTTGACGGGGGCGCTGGTGGCCCAGGGATGAGTTCTCTAGCACACCACATCTACAGAGGCGGTGCCATTCCCCCTCTGTCTAATACCCGTTTCTGACTTTCAAATCCTGTTTCCCCCCAAAAAGGCATGAAAAATAAATATACATCTTCTAAAATCTTGAAAAAGCTGTCACAGTGTTTTGACATGACTCTGTACTGTCTCACTTTTTTATTTCAATTGAAATTAAGATGGATAAATATAAATATATGAATCAAGATTTAAAGTAAGTTTTATGTCCATATTCACTCAGCAACCTTTTTAGGTATGCTTCCTTAAGTTTAGACCAGTCAGTTCAGCCTTTACCCAAATAAATTTGTACCATTAAGAGAGTTTTGTGAAGGAAGGACTGATATTAAATAGCAGGGATGCATAGATTTCAGAATCAAAATGTAGTTAAATGATTTAAAGGTAAATTAATATGTCAGACAAAACTTTTCAACTTTTCCAATCAACATGAAATCTGCATATGTCACCATACTCCCTGAATGCATAAATTCGTCACCAGATGTGGGTTGTTGAGAACATTTACCCTTTTCCCATTTCCTTCTGAACTTTTGAAATGACAAAACACACAAAGTGCTGGGAATGAAAATTGTGATTTTGCACTTTTTCAACAAGACTCGCACGACTTTGTCACGTGAAACTCAAACATAGATTAAGACAGAACTTGGCTTGATTTTGTTGACAAAGTTAAAGTAGTCACTACAGACACAGGGTACTAAACTAGAACAAACTGATCCACAAAGACAGTGATGTTGGGGTGCAGCTTGGTCCTCTGACAGCAGTGCTGGAGGGGAGGATGCTGTCTAAGCTGCACAATGCTGTTTTTCACGCTGTGCTTGTTCATTCATTTCTAATATGTTCAGGTTACTTCCAATATAATTTTAAATACTTCTGCTATTTCTCCTTAAACAAATACCATATTCTTACTGTCAAACCTTGTCTTATATTTATATTCATTTTGTATAATATTGTTAATTTTAATGTGTAAATTCTGTGGCTTTTCTTCTTAGTCTTACTTTCACTTATTTTATTATATTTTTTCCTACATTAGAGTAAATTTGTCAAGTCTTCAAGATTCTGCATGTTGTAATTTTTGCTTATTTAATTTCTATTAAACTCTAATCTTATTTTAACATCTATTTCTGATATTCCTTCTGCAATACTCTGTATAAGAGCAGTTGAAATGATTAAGTATTTATGATTCTAATATCTTGTACAGCTTTAAATTGATACGACAATATTTTTTTGTGTTCATGTCTTACCTCACTCCTGAGTCCATGA
Organism: Cetoscarus ocellatus; assembly: GCA_037902135.1. Taxonomy (NCBI): domain Eukaryota; kingdom Metazoa; phylum Chordata; class Actinopteri; order Labriformes; family Labridae; genus Cetoscarus; species Cetoscarus ocellatus. The sequence goes on from JBAMNC010001232.1 coordinate 65,792, forward strand.
CAAGCAGATAGACACCATTCTTTCGACTGTGTGTGCAGGAACAAGGAAGAGACGGGCAGAGCTTGCCCACCACTAATTAGCTTAGCTCAAACACTGGGAGTCAATGGGTAGTGTTAGCCTGCCTCTGCCTACAGTCATCAGATAAATTCTTCAACAACTCTAAACAGTCCTGTGTGCTTGTTGTGACTCTTTTTTTTACCACATAATGTTACTTTTTTATTTTAAGATTAGCACTTTATTTAATTTAAAAAAAAATACCAAACTAATCTGTAGTGTGCATGCACAAACCACCACGAACATGTTTGTAAGTAGGTCAACAAAACAAAACACGTCCTCTGTGGTTTGTGGAGTTTAACTGCTTGTCATGAACTCAGGATAGAGGCAAGACGTGACAACAACAAAATAATGGCATATCCCTTTAAACATTATGGTCTGATTTAGCCTCGGATGATTTGTAAACATTGTGATGTGCTTATTTGTACGTGTTGTGTCTCCAGTGCTCAGTGAGCTGTGGTAACGGCACCCAGCAGAGACAGGCTCTCTGCCACACCAGGGACAACACCATCGGCCTGTGTCTGGACAGTAAGCCCGACACCATCAGAGTCTGTCGCATGGATCCGTGTCCCAGTGAGTGCAACAGGAACACTTTTTTTAAAGTATCACAGTGATACAGTACAATACAACTTTATTTATATAGTGCTTTTAAAACAACCTCAGTGAGCCAAAGTGCTGAACAGGTTAATAAGTAAGAGAATATAAAATAAATTAAAAGACATAAAAGAAGTTAAAAAGTGAAATGCATCAGTTATAAAATCAAATGAAGTAATAAGAAAAATAAGAATAAGATATGTAGACACACAATGCTGACATCTCATGCAGTGTCAAAAGCCAAAGAAATCAGGTGGGTTTTAAGGAGGGATTTAGAAACAGGTAACGATGAATCCTGACTGATGTGGAGCGGCAAGTCGTTCCAAAACTTTGGAGATGCAAGTGCAAAGCACTATCCCCCCTGAGCTTGAGCCTGGTTTTGGGGACTGTCAGGAGCAGCTGATCAGCTGACCTGAGGGATCGAGAGGGGGTCAAAGGAAGCAGAAGTTCAGAGAGGTATGGAGGGGCAAGGCTGTTAAGGGCTTTTAAAGCAAATAAAAGAATTTTAAAATGGATTCTAAAATGATTTGTCAGCCAATTCAATTGACAGCGTTAATTTTGACAGCACTTTTTAATTTAGTTTTAGTTAGTCTTTTGTCTAAAATGTCTTTTAGTTTTAAACATAATGTAGTCATCTAGTTTTAGTTTGTTTAAATTTCACATTTTAGTCGACAAAATCTACTGTAAATTTAGTCGACTACAATATGAAGTGTAAAGGGTAAGGCATTTTTATGTTTCCTTGAATTTCTGAAGTCATGTTTTACACTTGGATAAAATGAAACCTCTTATAACCCTTTACTGAATGCTAGTAAAGTTTGAATAAATGAACAGAAACAAATTGAACTTTTGTGTGAAATGCAGTCACCTTTATTTAGGCTACCTGGCAGAGCATCTCAGTTACAATACCAGAACTGACAACAAGCAATGAACCTGCTCTACATGAATATATCAATTTATAAAGAGAGGAGCTCTGATTGGATCGCTCCACAACTTATCCCACCACCATGAAGCTAAGACAGCTGTGATTAGATGTCCCTCTAAACTCATCCAACCTTTCCACACAACCAAAGTAGCTGTGATTGGATATATTCCTAACATGTCCCTACTTTCTACATGACCAAATTAGGTCTTATTGGATTAAGTCTCTGTCAAATATTTTAGTCTAGTTTTTAGAAGTTGATGAAAATATCAGTTAATTTAGTTTTAGTTTTTGTCCATGTGCACTTGTTTTTATTAGTTACTGTCTAGTTTTTATCAGGGGAAAGAAGGTTGTTGATGAAAACTAACATGGATGAAGTGTAGCTAAAGTGATGGTAGCTCTCACCTAAAATATACCTTAAATACATAGAACAAGGACTTTCCAATTGTTTTTTTTACAAACTATTTAATAAAACTAGATTAGATTAGATTAGATAGAACTTCATTAATCACTTTGGAAGACTCTCTCAAGGAAATTAAGATTCCAGTAGCAGTTTGTAAAGCATATAAAAAGATGTATTAAAAAGATAGATATAAGCAAAAATATAAATAAAAATATGTCTACAGGCTGGCTACTACTGCTCCTTCCTGTCCTCAGTCTTCCTGTTACTCCTCCTCCCCCTGAGTGAGGAGTTGTACAGTCTGATGTCCTGAGTGACAGAAGAGTAAAACCAGAGAAACTGATGACATTAAAATAACATCACTGTCCTCTCTTCTCTCTGCAGAGGGCTCATCCGACCACAACAAGAACGGCAACATCCTGATCCAGTGGCTCTCCCGCCCCAACACCAACTACCCGAAGATCTCCTCACGTAAAACCTCCCTCTATAGCTCCCAGCCCGGCCTCCACGGTGGCAGCCTCAGCCGCATGTCTGTCCTCTGCTGGGCCCTGCCCATTTCTGTCCTCCTGTCTCTGCAGGGCTGGCCCCGGCTGGCCCCCTGACCCGCCCCTTCCTCGCGCCCTGTGCCTGTGCCCACGCCTGTGAGCGAGTGGCAAAGCTTTTGCTTCTCTTTTGGTCGGGAGGGGGGGATCGTCGCCTCTCTCTCTCTCTCTCTGTGTCTGAGACGGCTCTGACTAAGGGGGAGGTCTCTGGCTCCTGTGTGTGCTAGTTGGTTCTCTCTCGCTCTGTCTCTCTCTATCTCTCTCTCTCTCCTTTGTGGAGCATTGTGTTGTAACCGCTGGCCAGTCGAAAACTCAAAAGATCAACAAAAAAATTGATGTTAACAGGATTCGAAGTGGCGAGGGGAACAGGTTTTCATCTCCCGAGATGCGTCGAAGAGCTGCTCGTGTGCGAGGCGCCTCCTCCGCACCGGGCGGCCATGTTTTACGCGAGCTAGCTGCGTGTTGTCTTGGGTTCCTGAGATGCAGCTGCGCTTTTTTTCCTTTTTGTAGCGCACTGTCATTGTGGGGAGGAACAGGTGTGAAAAACAAACAGAAAAGGTATATAAATATCTATATAGAAAAAAAAATCTTTTAAAAATATGAAAGCTTTATTGTGAATGTGATCTTGTCACAATGAGGACATCTTTGCTAAAGTGCTCATCTGACATCCTGGTTCCATTGGGGGATGAGAACGGTGTCTCATTTCTATTCTCAGAGTAACAGGAATTCAGCACAGGGACAGGAAGTGACATCAGTAGACCTTTTTGAATTTTTAGTGGAGGGAAGTGTGAGGTGAGAAATCTTAAAGTAAAGGCTAATTAAAAAAAAACAGGGTAGTCTGACCACTTGAGGTTGCTTCCCATTTCACCTCATCATCAGCCATCCTCTCTTTGACTGTTATACTAAAGTTCAATAAATGCAGCTTATTTGTGCTTGCAGACTTTAAACAAATACATCTATAAATATATTTGTATTTATATATACCTATAAATCTAAATCTATATGAGTAACAATAATATTAAAATGTTTTACCATGAATAAGCTGTAGCTTATTTGCCTAAAACCTTTGGACTGCTATTGATCGCTTAGATCCTTGACTGTTATGTGTATTTTTTTATTGATTTTACATGAATACAGATGAATATTTAATAAAAGGTAAAGTGTTACGGGGGAAAGGGGTTAGATCTTATTATGCAGGACTTGGTCAGTTAGTTGCCTCTCCATTCTCTCAGATGGATCAGCGGTTTACTGTTGCTTCTCCTTTTCTTTAAGGACAGGATCACATTTGTCATGCACATTTGCATCCATCACTCGTACGTGCGTGTAAATATGTGTGTTGAGCATCCAAGCGTGTGCATGTGAGTCTGGTGTGAAAGCTCAGACGGGTGAGAACATGAGTGCGTGGTCGAGTGAGGCATCGGAGTCTTGTCACTGAAAGTTTGTACTGGCGCCTGCGTGTGTGCGTGCATGTCTCTGTGCATTATGAGCTACATCATTTGGGCTTTTACACATTGCGGACAGATACAGAAATACCTCATAAACTTTGATTTGAGAGCGTCTGATGATCTCATTTTCTTTTGATGAACATTAACCACGTGAACAATGCCTTATCTTGGATTGAATGTAACGGCATTTATCTGTGAAAGAGATGGCTTTACTCATTCAAAGTTTCACTCGGAATAGAGGCAGCTTCAAACCAACTTAACAAACTCACACCCGCCAACCATCAAAACCTACCAAGGTGATGTTGGATCAACGTCCAACTACTGGGAAGGGTTTACAAAGGGCCTAGGGTATGACACATATGGCATCTAGAAAAAAAAAAACACTTCAGACTTGTCATTGTATTGTGATCACATATTTCTGTTGTGACTATGTAGCGAGCTATCCAAGGTTTCCTTCTGCTGGAGTTGGACTGTTTGAGACCAAGCCAGACCTAGCAGTGCGACTGTATATAACATTGGTGTTGACTGTATTTAAAAATGTTCATGACTGTTATCTTCTTCTATAATATTCTATACTATGGGTAACTGTTTTGTGGCTTCACTGGCCTGCTGCGTGGGGCTGGCTAACGTTTGGCTAACGTTGAAGAAACATTCAGATGGACTACGTGCACTGCGTCTATATGCACTTTGATTTATCAGGGAAATTTTATTAATGTTTTGTAAATGTTTCATATGACACTTAATGTGCCATTCCAGTTTTTACATCATCATTGAGATTATGTATTTTATTTAAACAGACCATATGATTTATGTACTTCATGTTTGTTTTTTTGTTTCAATCGATAAACAGATCGACTGATTGATTTCCAAGTAATGAAGTGTTTTACCAAAGTGACTGTGAACTTGTAACTTTCGATACAGTTGAATTATTTTTCTTAAGAAAAGAATATATCTATATATTGAGCAGGGGGGGCGTACATCTCATTGTTTCAGTTACTGTCATTTTCAACAGCAAAGTTGTATCAATAAAAATGTTTCAAAAAGTGTCATCTCTTTCTCGACAGGATTGTTCACTGGATAGATTTTCAGGTAATATCTCACGGCTGGGACGACATGGTCAGTTTTGCTGGCACGTTTAAGTTGGCACAGGGTGAAGGTTGAACAGCCAGAATGTGATTCACCTCTAAAGGCAACACAAAGAAGCTTTAGCAAGAGGACATCAAATTAGAACCAACAGGGTAGAGCTAAGCTAGATTCACTTTCTATTGGTGTTTGCTTCTCACAGTTCGACTAAGATTATTAAGACTGAACAATGACTGTGTAATAAGCCATATATCTCTTTTTTGATGAATGATATTGTCATGCATGATTAATGAAGTACACTCCACCTTTCTTTACAGCAGAGTTGATGCTCAGTCTTGCGTGGCTCCAGTTTTACAATCACACATCCGCCCTCACCTGCAAAGCTTAGTACTGCAACCTGACCCACTTCCTGCAATTATCCCTACCCGGACCACTTATGACGGACCCACGACCTGACTTTAACACCATGGAAGCATATCTTTCCCATTTATTGTAGTGTGAGATATCGCCTCTGTTTACCCTTGTAAGCAATATGTCAGGTGCTTTTACTGTACAGCTGGAAGAAAGGATGTGAAGTGCCTCGTATTGCAAGGGGTGGTCTCAAAGGCTCATGAATACCCAGCTTTCTGTGAGCCAAAGATTATCCCTCCATGTTAAAAATGAAAGTAAATCATTTCACTCAAACACAGGAATTTTCCTCAATCTCTGCCATGTAAAACAGATAAACAAGCTCTGATAGGAGAGAGAAGCCAGAGAAAACGATGAAAAGTGGTCAAAATCGCTCTTTCCCCACTCCCCGTCCGTGGCCATGAGACAAGGAAAACAGATGGAGTGTCAAGTCATCGAATCGCACCACGCTGCTCACAGTCAGAACACTCACATATGCTTCAGTGTGATTAACCTGATTTGGTTGCCATCACATCTTTGAATCACGTTAAGTTAGGACATGGTGTCACTCATTGCCAATAGGTGAAGCAAAACATCTTTACAGCACAGTTACGGCCTTTCTGGCCATAACATCGATTGTTGATACTCTTTTGGTAATAATTCACACGGTTCAGTTCAAAAGGTGGTTGCAGAAGTGAAACTTCATGATGCAGCACTTGGTCAAAGCTTTAAAGTACTTCTTAGATTTCCAAGAACCTGAGGTTTCAGTTGAAGGATCTGTTAAACCTTGTGTCCACAATGTCACAATCGTGACCACTATATCAGGATATGTGTCAGGCACCATGACATTTTTTCTCTGTGAATAGATATCCAGCCTACAACTGTAACACAAAGAGTTAAGAAGTGAAACATTTTCTCTGTAACACAACGCTGGCAACCCTTCTTTTTCCATTTCAGTCGCTCTGGACTAATCTCATGACTGCTCTTGATGTTTGGGTTTTTCTTCTCCTCCTTCCTGCATCTTCTGCTAATGGTCTGGCTTTACTACTTCATATTTACGATGTGGAACCTTCACACTCACACTCTTATATGCATGTGCTTAATGTTAAAACTAACACAAAAACACCTGCTAACTTTGTTTATTCTTGTTTGAATCCAGACAAATATAAAAATGTCTTTATGCTCTGTACCTTTGGCATCATCAAGTCTCACTTCTCTGTTGTCTCCTTCACAGGCCAGCGCTGCACTGGAGACCGCTCGGTGTTCTGTCGTATGGAGGTGCTGAGGCACCACTGCTCCCTACCGGACTACCAGCGCCTGTGCTGCAAGTCCTGCAGCAATGTCACCATCACAGACCTTCCACCCAATCCTACCTCCAAAGCCAGACCCATTGCCCCTACCCATTGGCCCAGTGTTACCGCTCTACCACCCACCTTCCAACCTACACCCATCATCTCCACTCATTGGTCAAGTGTTATTGGCACCACTCGCTCTGGCATCACCACCATCCAACCAGCTGAGGCTGCCATCACCACCTCCTTTCCCTCTACCATCCATCCCTGGGACAACACTCCTCCTCCAACCACTGATGTTCCTCATCCCACCACTCAAAGGGTCGTCACTCATCTTACACCAGCCACAAGTATTCCAGTCTTTTCCACCACCTCTTATATCCCAACCTCAGCTGTTGTTACAACCGTTCCCAGTGTTACAACTCACCCTCCACCTTTGCCTGCCCCAGACACTGACGAAAGCCCAGTTCAGCCTTTACTGACCACTACAGATAGTCCAACAACATCCGATGTAATCAAAACCACACCACTTCCACCTACAACCACTCCAGTTGTGACAAATCCACCAGAAAGCAGTACGAGACCAGATGTTCAAATAAAAGCCGAACCCGAGGAGGGTGACCCTCCAAAGAAACCTACCAAGAAGGTGATCCCACCAAAGATCAGTCCGAAAAAGAACACCGTCCCCAAAAATACCACCAAGAAACTGTCCCCACCGAAGATCAACAGCAAGAAGAAAATGAACACCAAACCTAATAAGTCTTCTAGGGAAAAAGGTGCACCAGAAAAGACAATCAGTACCACCCCAAAGAGGACAACTCCAGTAAGCACTACTCCCAAGAAGACCACTCCAGCAAACCCTTTCCCCAAAAAGACCACTCCAGTAAGCACCACTCCCAAGAATTCCACTCAAGCAAACCCTACCTCAAAAAAGACCCCAGTGAGTACTACCGTCAAAAAGTTTCCTCCAGTAAACCCTACCTCAAAAAAGACCCCAATAAGTACTGTCGTCAAAAAGTTCCCTCCTATAAAACCTACCTCCAAAAAGACCACTCCAGCAAAGACCACTCTTACAAAGACTACCCCAGAACAAGCCAGTCCTACCCCTATAAAGATACAAATCCCTCCTACAACCCCCCCAACAAGCCCTACTCCTGAAGTTACCCCATCTGCCAGGACCCTTGTCAAAAAGACTCCATATGTAAGGACCACTGTCAGACAGACAGACACAAAGATAAGTGCAAAGATCAAAAAACCAGATCCCCCAAAGAAGAAGAACTCTGAGACTAAAGTTAGTAAGTTCAAGGTGATCAAGTCCTACCCAAAGAAGAAGAAGACCTTCACAACAATGCCTCCATTTTATACCACAGTTCCTACACCTTATCCAAGTCATCAGGGGGACATTTTACCTTCCACAATCCCTACAAGCTCAAGTGTTCATGAAAAAGTGACAGATATGCCCTTCCCTGAGTCCAGAATCAACATCACGCACTTCAGTCCTGAAACAGAAACAACAGAAGAACCCCCACTTTGGTATGATGATGCTTTAGCTACAACACCAGGCACCTCTGATGACGCCACAACGCCAAGCACAACCGTTCAACTTGAAGAAGTCAACATTCCCAGTGGTACTATGCCGTACAGCGATGTGACAAGCAGCGGTGAAGCTACGATGTCCAGTGGCGCCCTGCTTAGTGGAGATGACATCACCGTGTCATACAGCAACGGCGGGGTGATCAGTGGCACCATGGTGATCGATGATGGACTCAGCATAGTGATCCCGACCATCACTAGTGAGGATATGACGGACCTTGCTTCCGCGCCGTGGCTAGACTCCACCGAGTACATCCCAGTGGCTTTTCCAACGACAACCTTAGCTCCTCTCACAACCCTGCCTCCCACCACCATCGTCACAAAGAGAGAAAAACCAGCCTTCACAACCATCATGGCCTCCACGCTGAGAGCTCAGGAGGACAACTCCATCGAGGTCGTAGACCACAGGACCATCGGCGTAGAGAACGATATCTCCCAGAACAATCTGATCCCCAAGCGGCGGGTCAACCTTCGAGAGAGAACCAAAAACAAACGCATTCAGGAGCTCCTGGAGGAAAAACGGAACTTTCTCCTCAGGATGAAGAGAGGCCACGCGGCAAGATAGACCAAGCCTTCTCATTTCTCTCATAGAGATAAATATTGTTTTTACAGACTTTGTAAGCTTTTCGTGGACCCCTCCGAATTGGCATGATGTTTTCTGGCCTCTTGACTCAAAATCGATCCCTATCATGGCTTTCAAAGAGAAAGTATCCCGGCCGATGTTTACAGTAAAAGTTGCTTCAAAGAGAACAGAGTTGCAGATTTGAGGAGCATTGAATAATGTGGATTTAGTTCAAGCCGCACTTTACAAAACTACACCACACAGTTTTGTTAAAGTGTAATATAGAACATTCAGTGCTGTTATCCCTGCTGTTTGGCTGCCCTGAGGTGCAAAGCACAATGACAAACAAGGAAACACAACGACTCAGAGAACACAACAACAAATCAAGAAAACATAATAGTTAATTAAACAAGAGCTAATGTAACACAACAACAAACAGGGACACAAAGAACAATTCAGAAACACAACAGCAAATGAAAACTCATAGCAAGTGAAGAATCATAACAACAAATTACAGTCACAACAAGTTAAAAATACAACATTATAATAAGCAAAAAACAAGAAATCCGAAAAAAACAACTAAACGAACAGAAGAAAAATAAGACCAATAAATACAAAAACTAAAGAGCTAGCAAGAAAATACAACAATTTTGACAACTCAAGAACACATCAACCAAAAGCAAAAGCAGCAAAATAAGATTCAAAATAACAAACTAGAAGTGCTCCAAGAGCACAAGCCTCTGCCAAGACTTTAACAACATTCTAAGTTGAGTTACTCTGGAAAATTTGGAAAACTGCCTCATCGCAGCACAACAATAACAAATCCTGTGAAAATTCTCAAACACACATCTGTATTCAGATGACCAACAAAATCACAAAAATGCCACCAAAATGGCATCACCTTCCTCTGCTGCTAAAACCAACATAGTCTGAAAATATCATTAAAATCTGTTGAGAAGTTTTTGAGTTTTTAGTAAAAGTGTCAACAAATCCTTTAAAAAACTGCTGTTGCAGTCGTATTTGGATCACCACCAAAATCAGAAAAAAACAAGACACACAACACAAATTCAAATAATCACAACAACTTAAAAAAGACATCAAATCAGAATCACAACAATAGAGAGACAACAACTACAACAACTTAACAGAAAACAAACCAAAAAAAATATGTATTAACAAACCTAAAAGCACCTGCTGTGTTTTTATTTGTTGGTCTGTTTCTTAAAAAATGTTTCATTATCCTTTTTGTTGTTGTGCTTCTTAGTGTTTTTTGTTTAAATTTGCAATTGTTGATTTTTTTTCCTTTTGTGCTTGATAATTTGTTTTTATATGTTGCTGTGTTTTCTGTTTTTGCAATATTTTGTGTATTTGTGTTACCAATTTGATGGGTTTTTTTTTTTAAACTTTTTTTGTTTTCTTCATTTGCTGCTATCTTTTGGTGTCTTTATTATTTGTATGTTTTAATTTTTTGTTTTGTTCTTTAAATTTTGTGTCCCTTCTGTTTTCTTATTTGTTGTCATTTTTCTTTTTTTTTTTTTTTTGTTGTTGTGTTTTCCACCTTTGGTTGTCTGTTCTTGTTTGTCATTTTTTTTATTAGTTGTTTTGTTTTCCGACCTATCATTGTGTTTTTTTCAATTAATTTTTTGTTGTATTAGTTTTTTTTCTATCTGTCATTGTATTTTGTATGTTTTGGGTGTTTTCTTGACTGTTGTTATTTTTTCTCATCTGTTGTTGTGTTTCTTACCTTTCATTTTGTTTGTTTAATTTGTTGTGTTTTGTTATTTGTCATTGTGTTTTGCACTTTTGGGCCTCTGTATTGGAGGGTTCAGACAGATCACTTTGCCTGTTCAAACAACACATCATCCACCAAAGTTGATAATCTGTGTAGCGTCTTGTAAAAAAGTTTTCACCAAAAATGTCAAGCTTCTATTTTTCGATTGTTTCACCGCCCAGGACTGCAGCTCATTTCCAGAAGAACATTTGAATATTTGTTCGCCCGTCATGAAGCTGCTGTTTGTTGAGACAGCTCTGTAATCCCCTTTTCATGCTGCTTGGTGCTTTTGTTGGTTCAAACGTGATATCGTAATGCTAAAACAAAGGTCACTGTGTCCTTCATGTGTGATTGACTTGTGAACGTTTGTGCTGCGTTGGTTGTTTTTTTCCTTTTTTGAAGCAAATGTCTCTTGTGAAACGTGGGGTCTCATTTCTCAGGAAGTTCTGGTTCAGAATGAAAAAGAGGGGACATTACAAAACACTCGGTGCTTCCTGAATTTATGTCATATTTGGTAATTTTAGGACAATCTAGAGTAATTCAAACAAATAATGAGGAAGTGATTCGTCATTCCTGTTGGTGCTTTTTGTGTCAGTGTTGCTTAAGATATGAGCGGAAAAATGAAAATATGATAATAATGCAGTGGACGAGCCTGTTTGTGTTCATGTATCTACAGAGAAGTTTCAAGGGCCAGTCTGTTTATTTTTGTAAAAGTTTTATTATTGGTACATCTCTTACTTGCAGCAGCTGCAAAAGTACCTGAGGACCTTCCTGTACGATATCTGTACATATGAAAAAGAACTTAATGTTTAATATTTATTAAAGTTTAAGTGCCTGTGGTATTTTGCAAACTGTGAGTTCTGTGTATTCTTTGTTGCGACGTGCCATCACAGTCCTGACTGTCTGGATCTTTGCTCTCTGGCCGGAGTCCTGAGCCGAACATGAGGGTCATGGTCACTCTGAGGACCTGATGTAAGCCTGTTTCTGATGCAGCTTCAGACCCCCGATGATTAGATCAGCATGCTAACAAGGTTTTCCTGCTTCTTGATTTGGTTTAACCGGTCCAGTGTGTCCCCGCTGCTCCCCCAGTGACAGCAGGGATCTGCACCAGACCCTGCATGGGAGAAGCAGAGTACACTCAAAAACTAATCACTGATCTTAATTAAATTAATCAACCCTAAACTCTAACCTTAACCCTACTATTCTAGGTCCATTTTTTTCATCTTATTATTAACTTAACAGGCAATTAAACCTTGATTTGACCCCCTGAACACGCTCAAAAACTCACCAAAATTGGCACGCACCCCAAATTCTGTGAAAGATTTGATAAAATGAAAAAATAATGAATAAATGTGCTGTCTAGCGCCCCCTAGGCACACTAAAACTCTTCTTTTTAAGGAAACTTCTATTTTTTAATGTCAGCAGCAAAGTGCTCTAGTGTTTTTACTCTACTTTTATTGAGAGCATCCTGTCCTTTTGCATTATCTGCTGGTTTGGAAATGCAACAGCAGCACAGAAAAAATCCTTCAGGAAAATATAACAATGTGCAGTAAACTGTCAGGCGTCCCATTTGCGAATCTGGACTGCATTTATAAACAGAGAAGATTAAAAAAGGCATTCAGCATTGTGGGTGATGGTGATCAGAGACACTCCTTTCCCCTTTCATTTACACTGTTGCCCTCTAAGCGACGTTATTGTGCTCCTCTGTCCACCAAAAACAGATCCAAATTTTCTTTTGTTTCACAAGCGTCCATATTTTTATGTCAACACTGAGGAACAGTCATGTTAAATAGTCTAGCTGGTCTAGACCCACCTGCCTGTCCATCACTACGAGGTTACCTTTGCTTTTCTCCTCTGTGTGAGTGCATTGTTTGAGTTTTCTAGTGATGTTGATGTGTTTTTTATTTTTATATATGTGTATATTTATGTATTTTCAACACTGTATCAGTGTTGACACTGTATTCTGTTGCCAAATGTTTGGGATTCCTGCCACGATCCAATTTCTCTACGGGGACAAAACACAAACTAACCAACGGCAAAACGTTTGTCTCATTGAGACCCACAAATCACATGGTGTCACTCTCAAATTATGAAGCTGGCAATTTTGCTTTCAGAATACATAAAATAAAGAAGTAGAGTACAATCGAAAAAATAATCATTGACCTTGAGTAAATTGATCAGGTACACTGTTTCCATCTGAATGTATTAGATTATCAGATGAGTATTTAGTCCTACTAAACAAACCCGAACTTCCCCTTTAAGGAGGTAAACTGAGATAGAATAACAAAACTTTATTAAAATGACTGTGCTGGATCAGCAGGATAATCATTAAACATTCGTACATTAAGTTAAACTTTATTTGGGAAGCAGTGATATTATTGTTCTCTGCAAATCAAAAAAAGAGCTTAAGTTGATCAGTTCACTCCTCACATCGTGGTGGCTGTACCGTGTACCAGAGCAGTGCCAAAGCAATGCATTATGGGAGTGGAAAAGTCAGTTGTTGTAAATGTGGGGGACCAGATTTTCAGACCTCAGGATAGGAACACTTCAATTTAAAGGCATGAGCTCAGGATACCAAAATATTTTTCATTCCTGTGCTTTTTAACGCCTAAACAATCAAACCATCGAAATCATCAAACAGTGTTTGAACAATGATTTAGTAACTATTACTGTTATTACACATTTTTATTTTCATTTTTATTAATATTAATATTATTAATATGATTATTGCCAATATTTCTGATATGGTTTTTGTTTTTGCTCTTGTCATCATTACAAAGATTTCTTATTTAAAATTAAAATAAATCTTCACATTCACTTTGTTTATTTAAATATGTTCTTTTTATCTTTACATAATATTTGATCACTCCTGTAATGTTATCTATGATGTTACCTGTTTCTCATTTTATTATCCCCTTTTTGAAAATTGACATAGTATTATAACATGTCATTTAAGAGTTTATTTTCTTTTAAAAACCGTTTTATGTACATAAAGCTGCTCTCTCATAGATAAAACTATCATTCTTGATATTAAGATATTCATATTTATATCTACATGCAGACAAACCAGTGTTGCAAGCACAGTGCAATATTTTGGTGTCTTGTTTCAGTTGGTTAAAATGGCGATGGGAACTTTCTCAAATTGGGACATGTTAGTGTTTTCGGATATTTGTGGGGACGCAGGACACAAGGCTGAAAACAGGACTGTCCTGGCTAAATTGGGACATCTGGTCACCCGATGAAACTGTTTAGAATATAGCATGCATCATCCTTTGCTGTTTTTGTGGCTTATTTTCAGTCAAAGTTCCTCAAATTTGCAGAGTGAGTGACTCCATGCACAGAAATATATAGCCCTAGCTTCTGTGCAGGTTCTTTCTGCACAGACAGAGCTGATCTCCGTCACTGTGGCTAATGTTCAGGGTAATGATTTGTATCTTTACAAACCCACTTCAGAAAATCTGAAATATATCTGTTCCAATTTGAATAAATAAATGATTTTTTTTATTTCAGTTACATAAAAGCAAACATAAAATGCAATCATTTAACATGAACTTGAACAGAAGCACACCTCGTAAGTTGAACTTCCTCCTCTTTGTTTAAAAAATGCTCAAATGCAAACAGGAAGAGTTTTTTACTACACGAAAACATGTCTTAACATGTCTTAAATATCTTAAACATAGGGACAGACAGAGAACTTATTCTCATTATGACTTTTGATGTTTCTGCCCTGATATGAATCAAACCATCTTTTTTTATGAGTTTAATCTCCAGAGCATGACTCTTGGTTTTTTGACAGTCACAGTGGCCCATAAAATCTGATTTATTAGCTTGACTCACAATGTCCTTATTACAGTCTGGGTTGAGATTTGTTCTCACCATAAACAAAAAATTTTCCAGGGAAATAGCTGTTGACATTTTCACAAGTGAAGAGTATTCACCCTGAGGTCTGAGAGATGTTTATTGAAAGTATAAGGCTTGTAACTTTATTTGTTCGATTTTCTTTGGTTTGAGCTTTAAAATAATAATCTTGATTTTATAATGAAAAAAAAAATAAAAACGTCTTCAGAAGAGATCTGTATTTTCTGACTTCCCCTAGCCAAAGGTGACATTTATGCAAAATATGGAGAAAATTCCTGACAGTGTTCTTGAAAAATATAGTTCACAAAGTCAGTCCAGGAGGAAGGATTATGATATGATAAAAACTTAACTTTTTACCTATAACCTCCAAAGTCTAAGGAACTTATTGTTGAATCAGTGAACATTTACTAAAATATTAAAGTAAGTCCATCAAAGTATCCTGCGATATTGCATTCATAAAAATAAGATGATCTTGAGGCTTCATAACCCTTGATCTTTGACCTATGACCTTTAAAATCTACTAAGTTCAGCACTGAGTCAGTGTGGACATTAATGCAGTTTGAGGGAAATTCCAGAGAATGTTCCAGAGAAGACGCATTCAAAAGATTGTTTTAAAAAAAAAAAAAAAAAAGAAAGAAAGAAAGGATATTTAATGAGGCCACACTACTTTGACTTTTAACCTTTGACCTCTCAGATCCGGTGGTGCAGGAATGAGTCCAAAAATGTGGAAGAGAGTTAGCATGTAGCACTTCCTTGTTCCCAAGCCTGAAAGTATATGGGATTTTAGGAAAGTGTAATGGATAAATGTCTGCATTTAGGTTTGTGATGAACACACAAAAAACATTTTTATGTTTAATCTGAAGTAATAAAAGGATCTGATGTTGCCTGCTATTGAATTTTGAAGTGTTTAAACCAACGATTGCTAATGAACTGCTAACAAGGACTGCAAAAATGGCCAGAGAGCCTAATTCAAGCATTTGATCATTTGTTGTTAAACAAAAATTCATACACCATTTCCACAACTATGAGGACCAGCATGGCCAGATCACTTAATTATGAGGAAATTCTGAAACAAAAGGCTTTGACGTGACTTTAAACGTAGAAATATTTAATTACTTTTACGTAGAACCGCCATGTTTGTAGTTCCTTATTAGCTTAATAATAGCTTTTTACCCCTGCTGATTACGTTTAAGATAAATAAAATCATGAAAATCATATTCATTTGTCAAGATTATCACAAAGAAACAAATGTTTAAGTTTCATAGTTTCTTCTCTGCAGATCTTATTATCAGCAATAATCCAAGAACACAGTGAAAAATCCTACAGGCTTTAAGTCAAAAGAACCAGCGTCATGCCAACATCCACGTCAGCCTACTAAAATTCTTCAATGCTGCACAGCTCTTTCTGTCAGAATGGACATATACAGACAGTTTAAGGAAAAAAAAACCCTCAAAATGTTTTTGATATTCGATCACATGCAAAGGGAGATGATAAGGCACCATAACCTTGACCTCTGACATAAACAGTCTGAAAAGTTTGACTTTGAATCAGGATGGACTTTTATTCAAATACTGAGAAAATCACTCAAAGTGTACACAAGAAATCAAGTTCACAAGATCATTATGAGTCTGCGTGATCAAAACTGTTGACCTATGACCTTTAAAATCTGATTAGTTCATCATTAAGTCAGTGTGGACATTTTCTCATTCATCAAAATACTGGTCTCATAAGTGATAAATAAGCATATATATAATCATTTTTATGACTTTGATATATATATATATATATGCATATATATTCTCATCGTTCCTTTGTAAGACGTATGCACCACTCTTCTTTAAAGTCACTGAGGGTCTCACCCTCTCTGCATAACAGGTCTGCTCACAGATTATTGGATTACTCATAAATTCTTGTCAGTTACGCTTTGCCACAAATAAGACATGCATGCTCAATAATGCTATAAGCTACCATTTCTCCACCGCAGGAACACAAGGGGAGCAGTGTGTGCAGAAATAATCACAGAGGAGAGATGACTAACCTCCAACATCTGAGTGATGCTCTAAAGTTCAACAGACATTTTCTCTGGTTAAAGATGAGTGGAGATAAGGGCAGGCTTTCAGATCTATAATATTTACTTTCAAAGTGAAGATGGAAAACAGATAGATAGATAGATAGATAGATAGATAATTGAAAACATCAAACATTGGAAACATTGATACCAAAAATGCTGAAAGCATCAATTGGGGACTTACTGTCTCAAACGAAAAACATTATCAAATCTCTGTGGAAGCAGAAGGGTAACAGTCATACATCTGGGCAGCAGTAGTAAACATTAGAGCACAGTGCTAGAAAGCTGAGGCCATGTTTACCTCCTGAGGGGGGCGTTGTCAGACACAACTAATAACAGTGCGTTCTGAGCAGGAATGAAACACACAAGAACCAAATTATGAGAAGATTTTAAGGCAAAAAAAATATATATATATATGACAAATATGACATCATACCAAACTGACCCCAAAAGGGTGGAGCTAAAAAAGCTGCAGTCTGTTGATTGGTTGCAAAAACCGTCACATAACATGCAAGAGCAGCTAAAACGAAAACAACAAATGGCGGGGCCTGCTGAGGAGGACACAGTCGCACAGAGCTGAGCTCCAGGTGAAGGACCGTTGGTGGGGCCTCTGATTTGTCAAGGGTGAGGAGTGGGCCGGCTGCTTTGAACATACAGCTGCACACACAGCCTGGTTTTTGTTTTTTATTTTGACATCTTCAATGTGGAGCCTAAATTGCATCCAGGGAGTGATTTTGCCTGTCCTCCATTTTCTAAAGGTGTACTTCCTGTTCTTGAGGTAAAGGCAGCAGTGGCAGGTCAGGTTGTGCTTGGAGCGCCCTCTGTTGGATCATGTGGTTCACCACTCTGGACACCATAATGCATATTCTAATGTGTATAATAACCTCCACCAAGGAGGTTGTGTTTTTGCCTCCGTATGTTTGGTTGTTTGTTATCAAGATTATGCAAAACCTACTGGACCGAATAATTGTTTTTGCTCAATAACTGTCTAACTAGTAATGATATCAACATGATTCTGAGTGCGAGGTGTGGGTTTTCAGGGTCAAGGAATCATATTATGATGGTAACTTTATCATGGAGCTATTGCTTATAGATGTAACAGGATTTTGTGAGCTACCTTGGTGGAGGTTTGCGCTCTCCAAGTGCTTTCTAGTCTAATGTATCTTTACAATTGACAATACAATGACAGCCCTCATTGTCCGACCTCCCAAGTAGACCTTCCAAATGTAAAACGAGCGTTTTACTCAGACATCCTGATCTCCGAAATCAAATGGCCTATAAGTTTGCAGCTTCTTCAATAACACTGTGAAACACTGAATTTTCCCCTCTAGATGTTGATAAAGTTTACATATATGCACAGGTACATACAAGGATAAAAATGTAATGATACATCGATAATTATGGCAATATCAAAAACCAGAAAGTCTGTGGTGGCATCTCATCATAGGTCAATAAACTGGAACTCAAAGTTTAACAGGCCTGTAAAAAAGAAAATGACAAACGGCTTTAAAAAGCCAAATAGAAATAAAAACCAAAACTCACCCAGACAGTTTCCCATAAATTCAAAACTTGATGTTTTATGAGGTTTTTTCTATAAATGCATTTTTCTGCTGTGTGCTCAGGGTGTTTCACTTTGCCCTTGTGATTTATATTTTCTGAAAATATTATGAAACCACTTGTTCTTAGAAGGGTCAGTTATGATTTTGAGGAAAAACTGCCTCACATCCCTTCAGAGGATGACTACATCCTTTTTCCCAGAAACTCCCCTGTGGTTTCAAGCATTGAAGCTCAGTCATTGATAAGAAATCGATGACAGGGTTGAAAGTCAAAACATTTCCCTTTATTAGTTATTCAATCAAATGTGTCAGTCAGCAAACTGAAGCTTTTACTGAACACAGAACACAACATTCCTCTCATATGTTAAAAAAGGGAAGAAAAGTTTCAGGTCAAACAGAAGAGGAAAACTGGTCCGTGTACAAAAACATGTCTGCTCTGAAATATTGTGTTTTTATTTACATCTTTCCAGCAGCATCACAGTAAAACATATTGTTTATGACCTGAAATAGAAAACAGGCAGTCTTGTAACTTAGTTATAACTGTGCCGCCACAATCACAAGTGAAACGTCTGCTGAGACCCTGACGGTATTTACAAAGATAACAGCAGAGCCTTAGAAATGTTTTTCAATATTTTATTATTGTCAATAAGTCAAAGGTCAGTTTCACTGACCCCATGTTTATAAGTTGAACATGAATCTCAAAAACACTTTTAAAGGGTTAGTTCAGGTTTTTTGGAGTGGGGTTGCTTGAAGTCCATTGCTCTTGTAAGTAAGAGTGCTGAAAGTGACTTATAAAAATGTACCTCGTAAAAACTCAAAGCATTACTAGTATTACTAGTAACACAAACTACTAGTAGATGATTTTGCTTTACTAGTCAGGTGTACTTGCTTACTTGTGTGCCATAAACCTTTACTAGTAAAACAAAATTTTTGTTTACTAGTATTACTAATAAACTCAAAATATCTCACTAGCCATACTAGTAGACTGCTTTTAATTTACTAGTAGTACTACTAAAGCCAAAACATGGCCTTTAGTTGATATACCTAATGCAAAGTAGGAGGGATTATAACCAAATCCAGCCCCCTGATTGGTTGCATTATTTTCGAAAACCAATGGGAGGCCTGAATTTGCTTTTTCCTGCCCCCTTATTAGCATACAATGCTTACTAGTGGTACCAATGAACATTTTTAAGTCTACTAGTAGTACTAGTGATACTTTTTGCTTCACTTGAAAAGTCTACTTGGGCACTTGTTGACAAAAATTGAGTACATGTACTGGGGAGAGATATCTGGGGATGTAGGGTGCTAGTACACTGCAGTACATGGTGCCACTGAAAGCCTCACAATTAACCTGCTTACAGGGTAAAACTACTCAGAGGCTACATTGGCTCAGCAAAACGCTATGGTAAGATTCTTTTCAGCATTTAACTTTTCTGTTTTGAATGTGTGTCTGTCACATTTTCTTCCATTTTCTTTGTTTGAGGTCAAGCAGACATGGACCAAGATGATCTGTGATTATGCTGGACATTTTTTAATGGTTTAGGTGAGAAAAGCAGCAGAGACAAAGAAGGTGATTCAACAGATTTTCCACAGGAAGTCTATCTTTAAAGGTAATATATCTTATTTTTCTCTCTGTAAGGACCCCTCTTTATCACTGAGGGTCCACTGCAGATGCACTTTAAACATCAGAAATCAAGATTTCTGCACTGAGACACACAAGAGGAGCCTTTGTCACTGAATGAGTGTCCCCTGAAGGACGCTTCGTCACGTTTTCTCCCATTTCCTTTGTTCAGTTGTTCAGAGTAACAGCATCACTGAGGTCTTTTGTGCTCTGCTGTCTTTTTGGTACAGAGTTTCAGCCGGCTGATGTTGTGTCTATCATTACACAGAGCTCTGATGAATGCAATCAGATTGGTGCCCCGGAGTTAGCTGCCACGTGCCAGGATGTGTGAATGTCCGTGTGTGTGTGTGTGTGTGTGTCTCTGAAGCAAATTTAGCTCCTTGTGACTGGTCCGTCAGAGACCCATAAAAACGCCATGAATCTTTTTATGGGTCAGATGCAAAGAAGATGTGACTCATCTGACTCATCAGGGGCTGTGCTGCCCCCACCAGAAACACACATGCAAACACTTCAGCCAGCGAAAGCCTTTTCCACCCACTGGGGGGTCTGGAGCACGTTCATGTGTGAGACTTCACTGCTAAGATGTGTTTGTTCCTGCAGATAAACATCATTAAATTGTGGTTTTAACCTTGCAGTGCAGCTGGATCAGCCTGATTTATTGTCTGTAATCAGACAGATCCATCTTGCCAAGCTCCAATCTACAACAGAGTCCTTTAGAGCAGGAAGAGGTGGGAGATACGAGCGAGACAACAGCAGGAAGTGACTGCCTGTACAGAGATTAGCATAGATGCTAACAGCCTCAGTAGTATTTTTGCCAGATCAAGACTACATTTCTTTATCAAATGCCAAACAAGTAGCAACACTGAAAGCATTCCTTAAAAGAAAATATATTTTCACCCCATGTCTGACATTTTTTGACAAGAGTTTGTTCTAGGAAGTGGCTTTTCTTTTGTTCTTTACACTGCAGCAGTAGTGCCTGTCCATTCGCCTGCCTGATATGCTTTTTAAGGTTCTGCCTATGCTTCAAGACTTGTTGTGTTAAAACAAGTGATTATTTTATTCACTGATGTCTTATAACATCTCAAACCACTCTGGCATTCTCCTCTAATCTTTGGCATCAAAAGCATTTACTAAAACAGATCTGACAACCACTGGATAATTTCTCTTTCCAGGCCATTCTCTGTAAAGAGACGGACGTGTGTGAAAATCCCAGTAGATCAGCAGTTTCTGAAATGCTCAGACCAGCTAGTGTGGCACAAACAACCACATCATGTTCAAAATCACTTACAGATGCAGCTGCTTCAATTTTCCCCTTCCAGCCAAAAGCTTGCTGAGTTCCAGCCAAGTACCAACCAACTCCCAGCCACTGGGAGTTCCCCTCACCTTTCCGGGGATGTGGGAAAGTACAAGTGGCTCCATCTGTAAGTCACCTTGGTTTGAACTTCATCAGGTTGTCTTGATCATGCCTTTATGCCTAAATAGCTTGAGTTACTGCCATGTGATTGGTTGATTAGCTATTTGTCTAATTAATCAGTTAGTTTACCTAATAAAGTTGCTGGTGTATTTTGACACATTAAGCTGACGAATAATATTTGCAAAATTCAAAGGCAATGAAAATCATCCTATTTTTGCTGTTACTGTGATGTGTGTTTGAGTCCAGTTTCCTCCATTAAAGCAATAAACCAGAATGCACTCAGAGAGCACAAACCTCCACCAAGGTAGCTCACAAAATCCTGTTACATCTGTAAGCAATAGTTCATGATGAAGTTACCATCATAATATGATTCCTTGACCCTGAAAACCCACACTTAGCACTAAGAATCATGTTGATATCATTAGTAGTTAGAGAGTTATTGAACAGAAACGATTGTTCACTAATGGTGGTTATCTGGATCACCACCAAAATCTAATCATTTTAAGTTGTGCCATTACCAACATCTCCTGAAAATTTCAGCGAAACCTGTCCAATAGTTTTTGCGTAATCTTGCTAACAACAAACAAACATACAAACATACAAACATACACCAGTAAAATCATAACCTCCTTGGCGGAGGTAAACATGTTCTGATATAGTAATCAAGATAATTTCATCAGTAAAACATGTACATTTTCTGTTTGTCATGTTAAATTGAACCTTTTTTTGTGATTCACTTTTTATTAGTTTTTAGCAAAAAAAACCAAACAAACCAAAAAACATACACATACATATATGTATGCCATAAATCAGAACAAAGTCAAAACAAAACATCTGCAAAGCAACATGAACAAACACACAGAGGGAGTCCCACAGAGACAGTGTACATACCTACACATATACACAAATATGTGCATACAAATGTAGACTGACTAAAAGAAATAACAGAAGGGTGCAACCCACCATTGTATCAAATCACTGCTGTATAAGGGCCCCATATTTTCATGTATAGCTCTTCCTTTTCCCACATCCTGTAACAAAGCCTTTCATATGAAGCAATCTTGGCCATTTCATCAAACCACTCCTTCACAGATATGTCTCCTTTTGTTTTCCAGATACTATCCTGCATCCAGTAATAAGTGCTGTTCTGCACCATACGATCTGGTGGCCATTTAGCCCACTTCCCCTCGATAGCACACCCAACAAACAAAGCAGCGGTTGTTGTACCGATGTAGAACACATCAGGGTATTAATAACGGAGATGATCTTAGACCACAGTAAGTCTGTCTTGGGGCATGAATACAACATATGAACAGAAGTACCACACATAGCATCACATCTCCAATACAAGTCAGAATTTCTAAGTCCTAACCGTGACATTCAGTAAGTCCAGTAAGTTCTATTAATAATTTTATAACTAAATTGAACCCTTTTTTAATATAATCAGCTTTTGCATGTTTGTTCCCAGTCCTGTTTGATTTTCAGAGGTCTGAATCATCCAAAATGTCAAATGCTCCTAAATCCTCTGATGACGTGAGTTTCTGAGAAAGGTGCCTCTTTATGGAAAAGACATCAATTCATCAAATAAATTAAAGGAAATTGAAAACATTTTCCTCTGTTTAACCACCTGGTGACCCTTTTTTATTATGAAATTTATTTTTAAGAGAGACACAGACAAAAGCAGCCCATGGGGAGATCCTTTATTTTTATGTAACCCTTTTTACGTCTGCCCCAAATCCTTCAAAATGGTTTCCCATTTTTATTCAGATAAATATGAGATTTAATCGTCATGCTTCTAAATCCATCTTTAAAAAGAAATTCATTCAGTTTGGCCTCAGCTGGGAGACACTTTTCCATAATTATAGTGGAATATAACCTTTAAAATTTAGCTAATGGTGGAGATCTAAATTCTGAAAATAGAGATGCAGCAATAATAAGCTGATATTTTCATATTTATCAAGAGGCTCTTTCCAAAAGTATGAAGCTTTTTAATAGGAGCAGCCTCAGAGAGTAGATACAGACAAAACTGCTCTGCTGTAGTTCTTGTCTGTTTGCTAAACATTGGGCTGGAGAGGGAGGTTTGCTCAAGGACAAACAAATTAGGAGCTGACGGGATGAAAACTTTGTACCAGGGAGTCGACCAGAAGAATGCAGGACAGATAACGTGAGGACACCTGCACAAGGATCCTCAGTTTGTCTGACACACTACCCAGCGTGGGTCTGAAGGACATTTCTGTGAGTTTCCATCTGAAGTCCCCATCGTACTGGACACAGAGGACAGCTGTTCAAAAGCATGTTCATTCTTAATGTAAATAAATTCTGTAATGTATGGGTTTTATTCTTATTCTTATTCTTTCCCCATTTCCCTATGACTGCGAACACAGTCACTGGCCACTTTAGAAGGTACACCGGTCCAACTGCTCATCACACAAAGAACTAATCAACCAATCACATGGCAGCAAGTCAGTGCATTTAGGCATGTAGACATGGTCAAGACAAACTGTAGAAATCCAGAGCATCAGAATAAGGAAGAAAAGTGATTTAAGAGACTTTGGGTCAATCCCAGTTGTACCCCTTAACCCTTGTTTTACCCCTTAGCCCTTGTTTTACCCCTCACCCCTTGTTTTACCCCTTACCACTTGTTTTACCCCTTAACCCTTGTTTTACCCCTTAGCCCTTGGTTTTGCGCATTCACGTCCAGTGAAGGGGTATCCCGATTCCCCGAAAGGTTAAGGGTAAAGGCTACACAGCCCTTGAAATGAAGACAAACCAGGACCTCAATTGAAATGAAGGGGTATGAGATATTTCCTATAATACACCACACTCGCTGACAAGATGGCAGAGCGGAGACCGAAGGAAGGGCATAAATATAAGTAATTATTAAATCATTAAGAAAATATTAATCATGTTTTGAATTGTTGGTCGTATTTTAAAATTCTAAGACTCTGGGTGATGACGTAACGGGAATTGATTGGCGTCTCATTTCTTCGGGGCATGTTTTCACCCCTTCCTCTTGGCCCTCTGTTTTAAGGGCCAAGAGGGAGGGGTTGTATAAACCGTTTAGAGTGGCGGTGGTGTAAAGGTGAGGATGATATTTCCTTCACACACTTTGGATCCAGCAGGCGACAGAACTGATGAGCAGGACCAAAATCCAAACCAGGATCAGGAACATTTTTATGGTAATAAATCCCACAGTGGTGCTGCTAGCTATCTGGTTACAAGAAAGCTCCCCACATCTAAAGCGGGGTACACACAGAAAGATTATTGGGCTGTTTTTGTCCCGACTTTCCCCCTTCCTGACCAAGGAAGGGAAACGCCAGATTATTTTATGTCTTATAAGATTATCCTGTGTTCTGATGTGTGTTAAGAGTGAATTTGTCCTGATAATGAGTCAACAAAAGGGTTGGGGCCGACAATCATAAATATTAAACACGTTAAATATTTACCACCAAAAATCTTCGTGTGTGGGGAAAGCAGACAACTCCCGAGTCATGACACCGTGAATTGTGACGTGGAGCATGGCCGACCTGAAACATAAAGTTTGGTGGACCTCAGAAATGGAGGACCAGTTCACGCGTTCACACTGTCTCCAGGATGTTTTCCACAATCTTTTCTTTTATTTAGTTTAGGATTTTTCCATCAGAAATAGTCCCAAGACCACCATCATTTCCTCTTCTCTATGTCCTCTTCCATTTTGCGTGTTGTGTTTTCCAGTTGTTGCCATAGACATATACGCTTATGGTTGTTGCTGTGTTTCTTCTTCTCCGTTTCTGTGCGATAACGTTTGATCACATGACATTTCTGGCTTGGAGGACTAGATTCTAGATCAGTGGTGGGACAGAGTTGTTATGTGTGTGGTGTGCTGTGTTGAGATTATCGGAGAACACCACACACAGTATGATACAAACTGTTCAATGCCTGATTTTTTATCTGCGTGTGTGGGGTCATTAATAGATAAAATATCTCTTCAGATTTAGAAAATCCTTACGTGTGTACGTAAGGATTCTTGACATGAGGTGAAAGGTCAAGGTGAATCTTGCTTGCTTAAAAACTGAACCATTTGAGATGGTTGCTTGGCAGGGTGTATGACAAGCAGATGAAGTTCATTAAACGGGATTTTGCCTTTATAGTCAGATTTGTGATTGATTTTCTCGAAAATCAAAGTACTAGAATCTCCGACGTCATGATAGGTTAACCAATTCAGATCAGTTTATCAGACAGGAGTGTGTCACGGACAAATGATATACAACTGGCACACTGAGATACTTTATGCGTGTTATGATGGAGCTGTAACCCTATAAGGTCACCAAATGTCGTTAACAATGAGCAACAGCAGCTGACAGAGAGAAATAAAAGATCAAACACAATGTGAATGGACTGATGATTGTAAATTATTGTAACTGGCTGTGAATCTCATCCAACAGAAGAACATTGTGGTCTCAAAGTCTCCACATGCAGCACATGAAGCCTGCGGTGAGGACACATCCTAAAGCCAAACACTTCCAAGCATGTGCCAAGCTCTCACATGTGCGCCACATTTGCACTCATTACTGGCTTATCACATTTAAGGTCAAACATGTTTACACCAGCTGCACAATGGGGAGAATTCTAGTCGGAGATGTTGTCTTATTTTGGTGAATCTACCCAAATTAGAGGAGGGTGACTGCGCTCAGTCACACATAGACATTTATAGAAACAGCATGCCTCAGAAAAATGAGGGAAAAACAACCTCCCATTCCTGTTTGCCTATTTTTCTCTGATTGTCATCCCCTTATTTTTATCCTTTTCTTCCCTTCTTTCTTCTCCTGCCTCTGTTTTTCTCTCTCCATCAATCGGTCAGCCAATGACAGAGCCAGGGCTGAGGAAATGGATGGTGCGTCTATTTTTAGAAGCAGGGAAGGAGGGCAAACCAAAAGTAAGCTTGGGAGAGAGAGAGAGAGGGAGGGAGGGATGAAGAGGGATGTGAGGAGAAGATAAATCTGCATTCTGCCCGCTGCCTCTGGTCAGAGACAGCTGGAGCGAGGGAGCGTGCTCGGGGAGAAGCAGGAGCATCACCGGCTGGAGACAGAGCATCATAAATCAAAAATACAGTTATTTGCAAAAACAGGGCTGCAGAATATTTAATTTGTAAGACTGCAAGAGGAGAGAGAAGAAAATATCAACAGGATTTGACAGAGACAAAGGTGAGTCTGGGAGCATATTGTGCAGAAAAAGCGCACATCATTGCTGAAAATGCATGAGATGAAAACACTGGGAGCCTGTTTTTGTGCTCCAGGACTGCTTCTGCTGCTGCTGTGGAACCATTTTTAGCCACTGTAAACCAAAGGTGCAGGCTAAATTTAGCAATGGTTACACCTTGGAAGAAACTGGGAGAGGCTGGCATTCTGGTTTGGCTGGTTCTATTTTTGGCAGCGAGGTGGAGACCAAAATACTCAGCGGTTTACTCTTGGTTAGAACAATATGGGCTTGCATAACAGAAATATAAGCTGACACTCTGCGGCTCCACATGACTGAGATTGCATTTAAACTTAGCATCTATTTATGCGTTTGCAGCCTCTGGGATTGTTTGTATTTTGGGGTTGTTTGCGCTGCCACTCCAAAGTAAGCAGGGCACGGTGCGTGAAAATGGAGAGGAGGAGGAGAGAGGAGCTCACATGTGGACTGGGTTTGAATAAGGCAGACATGGAGGAATGTGATTGGTTCTTTGTGGTTATTTATAATTTGAGAAATGCCCAAAGATGACAGCAAAATAACAACAGTGGCAAATGGTCTGAATGATGTTTTGCACCTTTTAAAAAGAAACCAAGCATACAATGAGATATCTTTCTATGATTTTGATGCACAGTTTGGTTCATTATGATGTTATTTGATCATCAGTGAAGAATGTTATGTTTTGTTGTGCGCCTCGCTCGAAGATTTGGATGTAAATACTGTTCTGATTGCAACAGAAGCAGACACACAATGCTTTTGTTAAACCTTTAAGTGACATCATCCATCTGATTTTAAGAGTACTCTCAATTTAAGACCACATCTGCTGTCAGAGGCAGTTATTCTGTCAACATTTATATATTTTTAAGCTGAAATGCATGCAGTACTTAATCAAATGAGTTTAACACAGAATTAAGGCCAGTTTCAGCTGCTTCTCTGATGCATGTTAGAGTATGAATTTGCTATTTAAATGTTTTTTACTTACATTTTTGTTTCTATGTTGACAAATGCATGAAAGGAAATTTCTGATAGTGATTGTAACTCTATTTTAAGGGACAATTACCATGTTTAATGTTGTTCTGGCAGATTTTGTCAGATATCTACATGAACATAATCATGTGGGCCGCATTGAGGGTGTAGGCGGGCTGCATGTGGCCACCGCAATGCCACTTGCCCACTCCAGCTTTAACTCCTGGCTCGATTATTTGGTAGACGCAAACTGATCAGCTCATAACTCCAACAACAGCAACGCCAGAGACTGGGACCCCAACTATCCCTGGACAGGGCACCTGTACAATTCTGAGGGGCCCACATAATAAATATTTTCTAATAAAGTAATTAAATCTTTACCTATGAAATAAAACTTACTTCACATTTTGCAAACTACGTAACTGTAACCTTGTCTTTTCTTGTTTTTATTGCAAAAAAATGTTCATCTTAATAAAGCAGTGAATTTGTCTTAGAGGTAAATTCAGAAATGCTGACATCAGAGATCATGAAAAACATTAAAGGCTTGAATGAAATTTTGAATAATGTCCTAAAAGTTAAATATAGTGTGTACTTCTTGAAAGAAGAAATAGCATTTGACTTGATTTTTTATTTTTTTTATAATTTTCTTATTCACATTGGTTAGAATATATGTCTCCTACAAAGCAGTCTTATTTCTATGTTTTTTGTAATAAACAAGAATAACAATAACAATGACATAAGATGTCAAAAGCAACATCAACTAAAGAAAACAAAAACAGCAGCAACATTAATCATAAATAGATATTGCGGTATGACGGAACTTTAAGTAGCGTGGGTACTATGGCAAAAAAAAAAAAACAGTGACAGCTAGAAGAGAAGAAATTAAAAGATTAATAATAATGCAAGCTTGAGCTGGAAACTTATGATGGCAGCAAAAACTAAAAAGCTATGCGTCTGAAAACAAATAAGACCTGCTTAAGGTCAGCATCGTCATAGAGTAGTCCAAAGTAACCATCCATATTGTAACACTGACCTCTCTCAAGTCCTTCAGGTACTGTAATACTGGCCCCCATACTCCGTCAAAAATTGCCCGTCTGTCTGCATTTTTGTATCAAAGTTTCTCCATGCATAGGGTCTCACCATGGTCCCTCATCCACATTTCAACTGAAGGTGCATTATCTGACTTCGAGTGTCTTAAAATAAGTCTTGACTTGATTTTTTTAAAATTTTTGACCAATTTTTATGAAAATACTCATTTTACTGTAACTCAACTTTTTGGTATCAGTCAATAATATCAGGCTTATTTTCTTTTTTTCCAGAGTTTTCTTTCTATATACTCCAAACCATTTAAGATGTTAAATGGCTTCAAATGTGACCTTGTTTTTCTCCCTCAGCCATGCGGCCCAGATCCAGACTGCTGTCCAAGAGGAGGCTCCTGCTGCCCACCATCAGAGAAGGCTCTGAGGAGGCGGTGAGGGATCTAAACGAGGCCAACTCGCTCATCATCTCAGGACAGTGCCAGGCTGTCTCCTCAGAGGACTACCTCCTCTCCATCTGCCACCTGGCCCACCCCACCTTCCCCAGCAGGGAAGTGTCCTCCTTCAGTGTCCCCTCACAGCAGCCCGTCGCCGTGCACCAGAGGCTGAGGCTGCCACGGATCAGCGAGACGACATTGAGCACCTTCCAATCAAACCCAGAGGAGGAGGCTCATGGCATCCAACAGAACGAGGAGCTGATGTTCGGAAAATCTGACCCTCTGGAGTTTCTGTACGGGCACCAGAATAACCCCTCAGAAGATGGGAGGAGGGCATTCATGGAGGCGAGGTTTGTGAGGCATCATGGGAGCATTTGGGAGGGCCAGGCTCGCACCAGAGCTCACAGCATCCCTCGCTCTTCAAGTCCGGACGTCCCACGCCAGCGCAAGAGCAGCTGCCCTGAGCTACACAGCAGCACTAACTCTCTCGTCCCAAACATCTCCCCGAAGCACAGGAGCTCCCCCAGGAGAGGGAGGCCAGCAGACAGAGGGGGAGCCGAGGGGGGGAGACAGACCTCCCCCATCATCAAACAGTCCCTGCTCTCACAGTGGATCTCTGACTGCAGGGCGGCGTGGAGGGAGGCGAGGTCTCGGGCCTGCATGCTGCCCGCCATCGCCGAGATCTAGACCACAAATGGACTAAGATCTGACGTGTTTCCACCAAGCAGTCGGGTTGGTTCAGTAAGGTATGCAGGTTTTTGTATTTCCACAGTCAAAAACTGAGTACGGTACCAAAAGAACCAATAAGTATTGCCCCACTAGGGTGATGCTGAATCATGCTATCTACCAGGTGAAGGTACGATTGGCCATGGAGGCACATGCAAGACTCGGTCGACCCTTAAAGCTTTAAGTCCTGTGATAAGGCTGGAGAGCTAAGGAAGAGACGTCTAGCTTTGACCACTTTATGGAGCTGCAGCACAGGCTTATACTTTTTAATTTCTTTAAAATGATGCACCTTTACATCCTGTGACTTCTGGGAACACTGGGATATTGATGTCATTGTCTTTTTTAGGCACTTTGGGCACTTTTATATCATCTGAGATGCTAATTTAATAATAATAATAATAAAAAAACAGCACAGTCTGTACCAGGACATCAGTTTATTTAAATTTACAAAATGTAAGAGTGGAGAATCCTTCCTCTTCCACCACAAAGATGGAAATCTGCAGATTAACAATCAGTTTTATTTATTTATTTAGAATGTGTGAGAATCTGCAGTTCTGCTGTTTGAAAAGGAAGGACCCAGAAATTCTACATCCAAGAACAGAAGAGTGACAGGCTAACATTAGCTCTGGAGTGTCACTTAAGACGTTTCAGGCTTTTTCAGTCTTATATGCACCCAAGTGTTTAACTTGTCTTATCTCGTTTCCCCGGCCCTCCCAAATAGACCTACCAGTGTGATGTCATACCATTGTCACTTTAATCTAATTGCCTCTCAGTTGCAGAGCACAGACATTAGAGTGAAAGCAAAGCTGTTGACCACATGGCACCAATCAGCACTGAACTGATCAGTTACCAGTTAATCTGTAAACCAATCAGAGTGGACCAGGCCCACCAGGGGAAGGAAGTCTTTGAGAGTCAGGAGCTTGAACAGAGCATCTCAGACAGAGAGAGGATACAGCACTATCAGGGGTACTCTGAATGTAGCTACAGTCACTGATTGTAAACATATTCTAGCTGTCATCAAAGTAGAAAAATGAACCTGATTTAAGGCAAAGGACGACCTCTTTAATGCAGTATTTTATGTCAGAAGAATAAGTCTGTTGTAATCTACAGGGACAGCAGACTGTGTGACTGCATTAATCCACAACTTACTCCTTTGTTGTTTTTTGTGTAAAACAGGATCTGAAGAAGTAAAACATGGGCTTGACCTGACTCGGTGGTCAATGTAATCAGTAGAAAACATATTTGTCACTTATAAAAGGAAAGATCTGATTAAATTGAACAGGTGGTAGGGTGGTCATGTGTAGGAAAATATTGATACACAAGTATATCACAATATCTTGCTGACGAAAGTTGTATTAATATTTTATTTTTCAGTGATAATATAATTATTTCTGTTCCTGGGACAGGCTGTAAAGTCTATCTTTGATGCAGTGATATTGCATTTTACAAATAACTCCAATTAGAACCTACATTTTTATCCATGTAATACTTTGGATTTTAAACCATGACCAAATAGACTACATTGTAAAAGTAAATTTAGATATACGGACCCAACTGTATGGTGATAAACCATATTGTCGACGCCTGTGTCGTAATATGCATTGCATCATCAGGTACTTGGCAATACAAGATGACAACCAATATTGTCAACTTCTCCTCTGTATAAAGAATAGAAACGGCTTAGGATCAACCCTTGACGTGTGCAATAGTATCTATGAACAGACTGTAGAAAATACTGGTTGATGTGTGAGTGATGTGATTTGTTTACAGATGTGGGATTCTGAGTTCAAAAAGCTAACTTCCAAAACTAACTTTGGTGGTATCGGCCGTGACCCTCAAGAAAATTCAGAGCTGTGATAAAATCTGAACTGATGAGTTGAAGAAAAATCAACCACTGTCCAGTGTGAGGACATAAAGACATGAGCTGTTCGGCTGAAACAGTTTTCTTCAATCGGGCTGTAGTTCTGCTGTAAAAATTAAAGTGTGTAAGTGTGTGTGACTTCAGGTGTTTCTGCAGCCAGCCTCAAGTGGACACTCATGGTACTGCAGTTACATTGGTTCACTTTCAACACCGAAAGTCACTGCTTGGCTTAACAATACCGAACTCAACTAAACCAACCGGCTGCTTGGTGAAAACCCTCCAGCTAAGACAGAAAACATTCCTCTTTACAGTATCCTGAACATTTTGTCAGTGCATGACACAACGATGTTAGGAGATATATAGATGTGTATTATGCAGGTGTATATTTAAGTGACACGATTAAATGCACATTAAAACGTGCAGAGCAGAGGCAAGTAACCATGTAATCATCTGTAATGTTCCATCAGTGTCATTGTTTACTACTCAGACTTATCTATGCTTCATGTATGGAGATAATCGTACCAAAACAATAAACAAATCTGCAAATGTTTTTTAACCTCCAAGTGTTTTGTGACCTCATTATGAACGAATAAAGAAATAAACCTTTTGATACCCCAAACCGAGCCATCATTCTGTTTCTTCTTTGTACCATGCTCGGTGTAAATCCCTGGAAAATAAGCTCCTCTCTCCTCCCTGCTGGTGCTCACGTTTCTATGGTAACTGCCGTGGGATCCCATTCTTGTAAACACGAGGGTGGAGAGATGGAGGCTGAGCGGAGAGGACACCGAGTAGGCAGCCACGCATGCAAGATGTAGGTCGTTTGTTACTGGGGGAATATCATCAGAGTTACACTGTGGAGGTGTGAGAACACTTACATTACAGTGTGTTCTCAGTCTTCTACAGCAGGAGATTCAGGTCTGAAATGGAGAAAAAACAATATGACTGGGCGACCCTCTGACTCCATGGACAGCAACAGTGAGAAGACAAAAACAAAACAAAGTCCTCTTTGTTGTAGTTTTAGAGGAGAAACACTAGAGGGCAGAATAAAGTCAATCACTCGCTGTGAACACAAACAAGCTTTCACATTTTCAGTCCTCAAATCTTCAGTATGCTGTACAAACACGTACATACACATCTTTCAAATTAAGAACAAAACAGAATGAGGGTTTAAGCATCATTAAGCAACATAACCACTAAATTAGAAATATGTCTCTTTTGCTTACTCAGCATTCACACTTAACCTTGTGCAGCAGCTGGATCCCCCTGATTGAATGTCTGTAATCATGCAGATTCATCTTGCCAAGTGTAGTAGGTTGAAAAATGCTACACGTTATATTTTCATTTAAACAGACACCCCCTTATTTTTCATTAATTCAGGGCTATATTAATCTTTATGGCATTAGTTTTGAATCATATATTTAAGCTTTGTTTGTTTTTATCATTCTTATTTAACAGTATTGTATTATTTATCTCAATGTATTTATTTATTCATTTTAATTCTATTATTTTCTATTTCTGTTTTATTGTTTTCACTTTAATCGCCAGTGTTTTTTCATTTTGAACTCATGATGATGTTTCCACAGTTTCTTGCTTACAAACACATAGTTCTGTTGTTGAATCAAGGTCTTTGATGTATGTATGTGTATGTATGTATGTATGTATATATACATACATATACATATATATGTTTTATATATATATATGTATATGTATGTATATGTGTATGTATACATATATATGTGCATTTGTGTGTATATTGTTTTATTTATTTACTGTTTTTGCTTGATTTGGGCATGTTTGTTTGTTCTTATTGGTCTCTGTTTATGCCACATTTCATTTGATTTGATTTGATCTGATTTGATTTGATTTGATTTGATCTGATCTGATCTGATTTGATTTGACAGTAGTTTTTCGTGGTAATACACTTTTTGCCCAGTAGATGGGGCTGTGGCGCCGCTGTGGAGTTTTTGAAAAGACCCTCGGTCGCCGGTTCTGCACATGCGCAGTTCACTCATTAAACGTGCTGGCATGAGTAAGGTGCTAACTGCTGTCCTCTGTCACTCCACAGGTAAAACAAAACTTTATATAAATCTTTTAACTGGCTGTGCATCACTCAAACATGCAGTTAAAGTTCTTTCTGATGCTTTAATATGAGCCACAGTTTAAGTTTGTAAGCTTTGCTTGTAGCTTCTCATCTAGACATGCAGTGAGTGCTAAGCTTCAATTCATGAGCTTCAATGAGGAGAGTGAGAGTCACCGAAGTGAATGCAAAGTAAACCTGCTTGAATAAAAGGAAATATCTGTCTTCACATCATGAAAAATATAAGCTGTACTACAATGCCAGAAGTGTTTAATACAGATGTGTTTTATAGTTTTACCTTCACGTTTCAACTCGCTGGTTAAAGCGATTTGTGAGGTAATAGTAAAGGCGGCATGCAGTGTTAAATTTAATAGTTAGGTTGAGTTTGTCTGTTAAGGATCATTTTAATCTTTTTTTTTGTAGAATTTTGGTATGCTAAGTCAATTGTATGTTGGTTTTATTTGTAGTTAATGTTGAATTATTTTAAGTTCTTGTACTTTTTATTTACCTTATGCCAATTTATGAATTGTTTGCATATGTTGTGACTGATATGATTTAGTTATTCAGTTCAGTCACTAAACGAGCCAGCGTGAGCAAGGCACTAACTGTCGTCCTCTATCACTCCACAGATTTTTTTCCTTTAATTGGCTACACAGTGTGTCCTCGCCTGTGTGACCTTTGCTGCCGGTGCAGATTTCTCCTAGGTCAGGCGCCGGTAACACAAGCTCCAATCTACAGCGATTGTGAGCACACTGGGAGGCAATGGGTAGTGTTAGCCTGCCTCTGCCTGCAGTCATCAGATAAACTCTTCAGCAACTCTAGACGGTCCTGTGTGCGCAAACCACCACGGAAATGCTTTGTTTTGAGGCTTTGTTTTGACCTACTTACAAGCATGTCTATGGTGGTTTGCGCATGCGCCCTGCGGTTTAGTTTCATATGCATTTCTTTCAAAAGTTGCATAAAGTGATAATCTTATTCTTAAAATAGATAATGTAACATGACTATAGGCAGAGGTCTCTTCCTTGTTACTGGACACAGTAACAAGAATGGTGTCTATCTGCTTGTCATGGATTCGGGAGTGAAGTAAGACACAAAACGAAATAAATGTTGGCGTATCCCTTTAAAAAACATTAAGAAGTGCATGCTGTCAGGTCCCAGGCCATGTCCGTAGTCCCTGTTAGCAGTTAGTCAGCATCCAAACACACAAAAAGGCTTTAAAGTTTAAAAACAGGAAACATCAGATGTACTTAAGGCTGCAAAATGAAACACTGAAATCTTGTTTGCATGTGTTCACCACAGTATCTATCCAAATGAAAACAGATAAAATTGGTTAAATGTAAATGTGGCTTTTTTAACCCTTTAACTACCAGCTCAACTGTTTGGCAGAGGTCATAAATAAATTCAGGGATATTTAATGTTTTAAAAAACAGAACAAATCAAATCATTGTTTGATTCTGTTAGCATTTCAGGGAACAGAGAAAACTACAAACAAACCAAAAACCTGATATTTTCTTGGTGTGTGATTTAAATGTCTAAAAAGCTAACAGTTGGTTATGTGATGACATAAAAATGCACAAATATTTGGGACAAAATCAATCAGAAAAGGCAGAAAAGTTTGTAAATAAAATAGCAATCAAAAATAACTTAAAGTAGATGATATTAAGTTTGACAAACACACAAAGTAAATGTTTTTGATGAATAACAGATTATATATGCAGATATATAAATCATTATATCAGTAAATGGTTTAGTATTTAAAATAGTAATGGTGGTAATAATAATAATAGCTTTTAGCTTTTTAAACCTTTAAATCCCAAACAAAGAAAATATCTGTTCTTTTGGTTTGTTTGCAGTTGTTTCTGTATCCTAAAACAGTTGAGCTGGGAGTTAATGTGTTGACTTTGTTGTCACAGAGCAGTGTGGGTTTATAGTGTTTTCAGATGGAGTGTAGAGAAAAATGCACTTTTATGCCTAATTACATCTCATACAGACTGTCAATGCTGAATGATCTCATAAACAAAAAGGAGGACCTGAGGGTTTTTTAGTAATTACTTAAAAGTCAGCAGCACTTTTCTTACAGCAGTCTGAGCTTCATTCACAGTGAACTGATGTGATTGGTGCTGCTTTCAGGGCCTTTTAACGCTGCGTTTGTTCTGAGGA
This sequence comes from Cetoscarus ocellatus, assembly GCA_037902135.1. Lineage (NCBI taxonomy): Eukaryota > Metazoa > Chordata > Actinopteri > Labriformes > Labridae > Cetoscarus > Cetoscarus ocellatus. The sequence goes on from JBAMNC010001232.1 coordinate 101,429, forward strand.
TCATCTATTATTAAACAGAGGCACTCTGAAAAATGACGCCGCTGTTAGATTTGTTTCTCAAGGCCATGAGCTCCATAAACAAATCTGCCTTTTCCTTCATTGTATCAGTGATTTAACAGGAATTGTCTGTAAAAGGAGCCAAAATACTTCATGGAGATAAACAAACATTAAATAAAAGTTAAAACAAAATTGATCTTTAACATTAAAAGTATTTTGCCCCAAGTAAAATCATAAAAGCACAAAATTGTTTTTAGGGCTGTCAGTAGTAACACATAAATCTTGACATGAGTAAGGTGTGATGTTTGCGTATTTTGATTTTATTAATAGTGTTAACTTTTCTGTCACCCAGCCAAATTTTTATCTTATACACACCCACACGTCATTTATATCGATATATTTATATCATATTTATACTGTAAAAAAGTTCAATGTTCATCTCTACAGCTCCTTCACTAAACCTTTCATATGTATTGTTGGGTTGGCTTTTGTTCTTAATTAGCCCTTTTTATATATTTTGCATATTTTTGAGATATACCAACGTCAAATTTGCACTATTCTACCTTTTTTATACTTTATTTTATTCCCCCTGAACATTATTTTATTCTTATTCTAACTATATGTTGATTGTTTTGCACCAATTTACCAAGTCAGATTCTTTATATGTGCAAATGTTCTTGGCAATGAATAGAATTCTGATTCTGATTATCTGCTGTCAACCAGTGATTTATTTTTATATTAAAAAGTGCTATTAATCAGTAATGGAAAAAGTTATGTTTGTGTTGAGACATTAAAAAGAGCACCCTGGTCACAGGAAAGAGGTTGCATGCAAGTGGAAGTTCCAGCCGAAGTGCCCACAATAGAAACAGGAAACATGCTCACAGTAATGTTGTTTTTTTTTTGGTTTTTTGCTCCCCTCTCTTTTCACACCTATCTCATCCCACCCGTGAGAGACGAGAATTTTGGTTTCAAACCTGACCTCGCAGACACGTACAATAACATCTCAAACCTGGGACACAGTTTAAACTCTAGGTTCATTAACTCTGACACAAAACTACCAAAAAAAGTCAATTTAATTGTTAAAACAGTCAAATTTGTCTTTGCCTCTAATATAACCAAAACTAAAATGTGAACTTTGAGAAAATGAAATAAAAATCACACAGGCTCTGGAGAAATCAGCCATAATCCGTCACTAAATGAACTGAATTGTAGACTTCTGACATTTAAAGAACGAAACAGGCTGTGGCAGGAAACGTCTACGAACACGCTGAGTGTTTTTGTGGCATGAAGCCTTTACTCACTGAATATACTCCTCAGAAATAGCTTAGAAACATCATATGAGTCCAATTGTTTCTCACTAATTACTATTATTTTAATATTATTAGGAGCCTTGACTGTCGTGGGTCTGTAGATTCTTATGAATATTTCTCTCCCTTGTTGTACTTCTATGCACAAGACAAAAAACAGTGATATCTGGACGTCTCTCTCTCCTCCTTTAACAGTGCCAGTGGCTGCTTCAGAGGGTTTGTTAAACCACCAAATCAGATCACTTCTTCCTTGTGCCACTGCCAACATTCCTTAAAAATTTCATCTGAATTAGCTGAGAACTTTTGAACTCACAGGTGGGAGGATAAACAAAACTAAATGTTCATAAAAACATAAAGATCAGTTTTAGATAATGAACCATATCCTTACAAAACTGTAGTGGGCCTCTTCATGACTCTGGGCCCTATAAAGTCTTGTATCTATTTATCCATCCATCATCTATACCGCTTATCCCTCTCTGGGTCGCAGGGGCTGGGGCCTATGCCACCTGACATTGACCAGTCACCAGCCAATCACAGAGCCACATAGAGTGACAAACAGCCATTCATATCACACTCATCCCTAAGGGCAATTTGGAGTCACCAGTCAACCTAAATGAGCATATTTTTGGTCTGTGGGAGGAAGCCAGAGTGCCCCAAGAGAACCCATGCATGCGTGAGGAGAACATGCATACTCCACACAGAGAGGCCCTGACTGACACGGGGGTCGAACCAGCAACCTTCTTACTGTGAGGCAAATGCACTACATTACACAACCATGCCGCCCTCTATCTATCTATCTATCCATCTAGTGCTTAACAAATCTATTCGACCACCTGGTATAAAAACAAACCAACATAAATATTTAAAATCTTTTGAAACCTCGTTAAATCTGAAAATGTTGTTATTGGACATGCATTTTGAAGAGGTATGAGGAATGACAAACTGAATTCACATTTTCATACCTAAATATGAGCCGCTCACTGAGCCTCTCTGAGAAGTCAGAAATTATTCAGGCATGACATTCAACCACTAAAACTGTTTTTCCTGTTCAGAGATGCAAGTAAAAAACTTTTGACTTCTTAATCAAGGAAATAATAAGAATGTACTTTTCTATTTTCTCTGTTTTTTTCTGAAAACTATTCATTTGAAAATTCATGGATAACAATATTTATATTTTAGCATTAAAAATATCATTTTGGTGAATACTGATGAATTAACAATTACAGAAACATAAAAATGATTTTGGTAATTACCAATGCTGTGAATTTGGGGCAACTGTGGCATAAACCTTACACTGGATGGTGGTTTGATAGATAGATAGATAGATAGATAGAGGGTGATGAAACAGGGGGATTTACCAGCTGATGCTATAATTAATAACTCAACTATTGAGCAATTATTGTGTCTCAAAATAGATTATAATTCTGCACTTACTTAAAAAAAATAATCTTTTTCTGTATATATTACCATGGACCATGTTAGTCTTGCTGTGTAGACATTTTCACAAAAATTTAAATTCTGAATATGTGGGCCAAAAAATAAAAGTCCCACGAGAGAGCAAACAACCCTAATTTATATATGTATACAGTGCTATACTGTGTCCTATACTCAACAAAAATATAAACGCACAAACTCAAAGGTTAGGTTAAAATGACCTTTTCCTTAACATACCCAAAAACATTATTTATCTGTCTACAGATTGCTTTGCTTTGCTCAAATCAAGTTAGTTTCAGTTAATCGCTCCCAGTGAGTACAATCCATCCATGAGTCTTATGCCACGTTACAGTGTGGTGGTCAGTCAGTGGGACCAGTTCAGTCATTCACACTGTTTCGTGCATTTATATTTTTGTTGAGTGTATTTATAAATAAATTAGGGGCTTTTGCTCTCGTGGGCCTTTTATTTTTTGGCCCACATATTCAGAATTTAAATTTTTGTGAAAGTGTCTACACAGCAAGACTAACATGGTAATATATACAGAAAAAGATTATTTTTTTTAAGTAAGTGCAGAATTATAATCTATTTTGAGACACAATAATTGCTCAATAGTTGACATATAAATTATAGCAGCAGCTGGTAAATCCCCCTGTTTCATCACACCCCCTATCTATCCATCTATCTATTTATCTATCTATCTATCTATCTATCTATCTATCTATCTATCTATCTATCAAACCACCATCCAGTGTAAGGTCTATGCCACAGTTGCCCCATATTCACAGCATTGGTAATGACCAAGATCACTTTTATGTTTCTGTAATTGTTAATTCATCATTGTGTAGAAACTCCTTCACCAAAATGATGTTTTTAATGCTAAAATATAAATATTGTTGTCCATGAATTTTCAAATGAATAGTTTTCAGAAAAAAAACAGAAAAAATAGAAAAGTACATTCTTATTTCCTTGATTAAGAAGTCAAAAGTTTTTTACTTGCATCTCTGAACAGGAAAAACAGTTTTAGTGGTTGAATGTCATGCCTGATTAATTTCTGACTTCTCAGAGAAGCTCAGTGAGCGGCTCAGATTTAGGTATGAAAATGTGAATTCAGTTTGTCATTCCTCGTTCCTGTTCAAAATGCATGTCCAATAACAACATTTTCAGATTTAATGAGGCTTCAAATGATTTTAAATAGTTACGTAGGTTTGTTTTTATACAAGGTGGTCGAATTGATTTGTTAAGCAGTGTATGCATATTTATAAATAAATGAGGGGTTATCATGTTAGTCTTGCTGTGAAAGTGTCTACACAGCAAGACTAACATGGTAACTACTTTCCATTTTTGAGTCACTGACCAAAAATAAAAACAAACAACATTACAGTTTGATCAGTGGAGCATATAAATGTGATTTTTGTTTAAATTTGTGGTAATTAAAGTCACACTTTTGCAATTATAAACAGAAAAGGATGATCTTTTTTTAATTAAGTAAGTGCAGAATTATAATCTATTGTGAGACACAATAGTTGCTCAATAGTTGATTTATTAATTATACCAGCCGCTGGTAAACCCCCACGTTTCCTCACGCAGTTACAGATTTTAGCCTCATCTGGAAACTGAAAGTGTTTCCATGAGCCGTGCTGGTATGAAGACTGAAAAGGAGCTCCAGCGTTCAGAGTGTAATAGGAACAAGCTGTGCCTCGCTGCTGTGCACTATCCAGTCCACAATAAGAAAAGTCATGAATTATTGAGTGAAGAGGAATATGAAATATGCAGGCCTGGAAAGTGCAGTGTGTCTATCAGGACAGCAATAGAGTTATCAAAGGCGACAGCTGCATACTGAGCCGCTGCAGTCCACTGTGTCCCAAACCAGAGAGAGGTTGACCCAGATCCTGATGTGACTCCCCCTCCATACACACTTTTGTTGTTTATGTCGCCTAAAAACTCAGGAGTGAATCTGAGCCTGATGACCAGAACTGCTGCACTCAATCGACCAAATAATCAATACAGAGGAAACACGGGTCAAGGATCAATAACTCCATACTTCCACATCAACCTGAGATTTTGATTTTAAAGTCTGTCCCGGGTTTTCTTTAAAGAGCCCTTATTCTCCTTAAAGAGATACGCCAACATTTTTTTGTTTTCATGTCTTGCCTCACTCCTGAGTCCATGACAAGCAGAGAGACTCCATTCTTTTGACTCTGCGTCCAGTAACAAGGAAGAGACGGGCAAAGATTGCCCACCGCTAATTAGCTTAGCTCAAACACTGGGAGTCAATGGGTAGTAAGGCTGTCAGTTTCCCCAAAATCAGACTGAACAGTTTTTGAACATACACGCAAATAATTAAAGGTATTGGGTTATTTTACAAACCCCCTCCCCCCCCACCGTCACTAGTAAGGCACAGAGACTATTCTATCCGTGCCTTCAAGAAGGACCCTGCCGAAAAAAACGCGGTCACACAGGGTTGACTCTTGACAAAGCACCGCTGCACTCGGCTGCAAAACTTGGATGAATGGCCGACGGTTGAGAGGTCGAGAGAGAAATCTGCTTTGCACATAACTGACACACACCCCGTTGATTTTGCCATTAACATAGAACCCAAAATACTACTACACAGCGCCCCTCAGATGATCCGGTACTGTTCTTTATTTACTCTTCGGTTATGGATATTTATCCCAATGCTCAAATGGTTATTCGAATATCGAGTATAATGTGACAGCCCTAATGGGTAGTGTTAGCCTGCCTCTGCCTACAGTCATCAGATGAACTCTCCAGCATTTTTGAACGGTCCTGTGTGCTTGTTATGACTCATTTTTAGTGTGTTAAATTACGCTATCTTCTACTATGTACTTATATCTTCTTCTACTTCTTTGTTTTACATGCACATCCCCAATGGTTTGTGCATGCGCCCTGTGGTTTAGTTTTGAATGTATTTCTTTCAAAAATTACATAAAGTGCTAATCTTAGTCTAAAAAAAGATAATGTAACATAAGGGGGTAAAAAAAAAAGAGTCACAGCAAGCACACAGAACCGTTTAGAGTTGCTGAAGAGTTTCTGCGATGACTGCAGAGGCAGGCTAACACTACCCATTAACTCCCAGTGTTTGAGCTAAGCTACATAGCAGTGGGCAAGCTTTGGCTGTCTCTTTCTTGTTGCTGCAGGCACAGTCGAAAGAATGGTGTCTATCTGATTGTCATGGACTTGGGAGTGAGGCAAGACACAAAAATAAAAAAATGTTGGCATATCCCTTTAAGTCAGGTTCAAATATTCGATATTGATGGTTACATACTCGTTCATGTTCAAAAAAACTTCTATTTCTGATATTCTGAGTCCCCCTGATCCTGCTTTATTCTCTCTCCTGACCTTATAACCCCTTTCCCCACATGCCCCATATCCGCTCTGAATTTGTTTAACTGGAGGCGTAATCCGAATGAAAACATTACACAGAGGAAAGTCACGGGTATCACAGGAATTCCTGTTATCAAGTCTGCAGATGACTTACTTTTGTTCATGTGAGTGGGACCAAGGTGTTGGCAGACTGTATGCTAACTGAGCTAAACACATGACTCATACAGAGGGATGCTGATCTACTTCCCTGCCGTGTGTTTTGTTTCCTGATGCTGGTCCAGGGGAAGTCTTTTCAAGCTGACCCAGTGCTCATGATGCCTTACAGTCTGGTGCCGGATGTCTTTCATTTTCAGAATGTCATCAGGGGAAACCCGAGAGTCTTAAATTAGCTCTGTCACTTGTACTCTCACGCATTTCTCAAGAACTCACGACCTCATTCCGAGGAGTAAAAAAATCTGGCCAGTGTCCTAAGAGGATGTCCATTAAATGAGTTTAGCTCATAGTGAATACTTGAACATGTGCTGATTTTGATATTTTACTTGAAACCTTTGAAATGTCTTGGAGATGGTCACCATGCATTAAAGTGGCTTTGCCCTGATGGGACAACATATCTCCATCTTAGGCACCAAAAACACCTTCAGGGGGAAAGACAGAGGGAGGGCATGAATAGAGGGTCTGCATCCACACACATGCAGCCAAATAAAAAAGAAGAAAAAGCAGGTTTGAACAGACATAATGCTCTCAGCTTTGCTCACACTCTGTAGTCCAGGTAAAAGATTCATAAACAGCTATAAAGCCATAAAACTACAAATAGCTCTCTTAGGGCATCAATAATCACCGATCCCTGTCTCTTTGCCTGTTTTCATCTTAATTTTATGTTTGCTTTGGCTAATTGTGACTTTAACAAGTGCTGCCTAGGGAGGCTGACAAGAGCAAACAGCCTGCAATGGCTTAATGGAGTTCAATGAGAGGAAAACAGCTTTAAAAGCAGAAAAGCTTCAAGTACAGAAACACAACCAAAGATCAGAATGAAATACTGTTTTCTGGGTTTGGATCATTTGGGCACATTATTTTGTTTGCATTTCTGTGTTTGTATTTTGTTCTGACCTTTGTGTTTCTGTACTTGAATCTTTTCTTTTCTTGCAGCTGTTTTCCTCTTATTGAGCTGCATCAAGCTGTTGAAGGCCCTTGTCGGCCTCTGTAGCTGCCACTCCACATCTCAAACAGAAAAGCTGAACATTTTTCAACTTTCATGCACGCACAAAAAACTCAGGAAAACACCCAATAAAATCCCAGTAAGGGCCCAATGAAATCTGTGTTATTTTTTCCCAAATTCCCATGTTCTGTTTTTTTTCGGTTTTCATTTTTTGAGAATTCGGTTTTTAGTGTTTTACACGTTCGTCGCATCGTGGGAGGGTTGGCCCCGCCCCATTGCGGCTGTACATTGACTTTACATGAAAAGTGGCTGCCCAGGTCACCCAAGTGGAGTTCAGTGTGAATGCGGCTTTAGTGACCTCCTCGGAGCATTTCCTCGAGAGAAATGTTCCCTTTATTTTGAAAAAAAAATCGTTAAAAAAACTCAGCCATTTCCATGTTATTCCCCGTTTAGATTGAATAATGCTTTTAATGTCCATTCTATGATTCTCAGATCATGGATTTTATTGGGCCCTACACGTAGCATGGCAGCAATTGAAAAAAAGCCTGGTAGGCATGAAGCTATTAAAGGCTGATATATTTAGGGTCCTCGCACTAAGGGCAAGGATCCCTCCTGTTCCTGCTTTGGGTCTTTTTTTACTAAACCAGGTATAAACCTTAATTTAACCCCTAAACATGCTCAAAAATTCACCAAAATTGGCACACACCTCAGATGTGGCAAAAATTTGATAAAATGAAAAAATTAACCCCTAACATGCCAAAATGAGCTCTCTAGCGCCACCTATGCACAAACCCCCCCCACTAAAATGGCCGTAACTTCCAGTCGGAATGTCGTAGAGAGATCAAACCAACGTCGAAACATTCGTCTCTTTGAGCCGCAAAAGTGCCGACAACAGGAAGCTGGCAATTTGCCCTTCAAAATAAAACTTCAAGGAAAATATATGCCAGGCAAAAAATGTATCTCCTCCTAGGCTGTACATTGTATTGGCTTGAAACGCGGACAGATGACAGAGGAGGCCATGCTGATCAAAAGTTCTAAAGGAATTTGTTGTTTCTCAAACGGTTTCCCAATGACAAGCCCTCAAAGTAGGTCAACCCCGATGCAGCCCTCCCAGCTCCTCCCATTCAAATGAATGGGAGAAGAAAATACAGCTCAAGACGACCTGTGGATGTAAGGCCTGTACAGACAAAACAAAAAGTCCTACAGCTTTAAACAATAACATGGATGGATTCCTGACTAAATTTCCAGTTAAAATATCTTATTTTTACAGACATTTGGTCAAAATTGTGGCAATTATGTATTTTTCAATGAAAATTTCAGTCTTACTTTATTTTGAAAGGCAAATTGCCCTTGGGGCGAGGACCCTGATAAACACTGAAAACTTGCAGATGATGTCCTTCACTCACTGATTGTCAGCTCAGTGCAGCTGGTCATGTGACTCACTGAAGGTGGAAAATGAAGTGTGTAATACACACCCATTATAAAGACTGAGGAGGAGAAACAATACATCACTTAAACTCTGATATCTCTAAAACACTCACAGATAACAAACATGTACAACTCAGATCTGTACGTCAATGTCCTCCTGATGGGAGGACCAACCTTGAGGAGTAAATAAAAAATCCCTGAAAACTTGCAGATGATGACATTCACTCACTGATTGTCAGCTCAGTGCAGCTGGTCAGCCGTCCTGCTGCTGTCATATTTTTAAATCCTGTCTTTGCTCCCCCACAGTCAGCGTCGTGGTGTCGTGCTGTGTGATCTCGGCAACTGTCCTCCACCCCAGGCACCTCCAATCGTCTCACCAGGGTCCAGGTCCAACTGCCCATAAGTCTGGCATCTCACCTCGTCCTGCAGCACCTCAGTCCATCGCATCAGGGTCCCAGCAAGCTGCCAGAAGGCTACTTCTCATCTTATCCTGTATTCCTCACCACCACTAGTCTAGACCTCAAGGGGGGTGTCCTATCTCACATTCACCTTCAGTACTCCTGAAGCACACTTCAGAAATTCAGATCTTAGCCAGTGTGTTTGTCTCATTTCAGGTCAAAAATATCAATGGCACTTCCTCAAATTTCAGATTAATTTGAAAGCCCGGATGCCTATCTTATGATGAGAAATAAAACGCTAAAATACGGCAACAAGTTGTTTGTATTTATCAGAAAATATGCGAATGAAACAAGTGTCGGAGTACTCAATAATGGTCTTAAGTTCAGGTATAACCACTTCTAAAGATAACTCATCTTATTTTTAAGACACCATACCAGCAAAATTGGTGTTGTCTCACTGATATTTTTACTTATTACAGGCAATTCAGGCTTTAATTTCAGTTTTTATGCATTGAAGTCGTTGTGAAGCTCAACATGCTTTAGGCAGTTTTGGCTTACAATAAGTCTAGTGTGATTTTCAGACTTTAAACTGGACAAATAAATATCCTTAGATTTTAGTTTTTTCGGCGTACACCAAGACATCATAATGGAGTCTAATTGCCAGCGTAATTCTAACCACAGAGACTTTGCATATTTTCAATCATACCAACTTCTACAATAAGTAATTGTTCTCTCAATTTTGGTCTCTCCTGATTACTCAGAAAAAAACACAGTTTTACTGTTGATGCTTTTGTGACACGTCCCAGTGTAATCACCCCCGTAGTCCTCCTCATAACTTAGAGGTTTTAAGACATACCTCAAACTAGATCATCACCCAATAAAAGTATGGATACAAACTTTTACATGCGAGTGAAATAAATTTCCAAGAGCCTTTTTTATATGGTGTGAACACTCAACCAACTAGGGCAGCCTCTCTGTGGCCTATTTTGAAGCCAGAAAATGATCTTTGGCCCTCCAAAACCCTTAACCAAACATGAGCTCAAAGTATTTACCTCCTTTAGTTTTATCAGCAGATTTCAGGATTAATACATAGTTTCACTCCTATTTTTTCTTGTAATACTCACTTGATTGCGCTTTCTGATTTCAAAACTTTAAGCAATGTAGTGAGGCATTGATTAAAATGTCCCCAATTAATTCAATGCAAGTTTAACTGTGAAGAACAAGTTTGCATGTAAGTTAAATTTCCTGGCTTTTTCCTGTTACTTCAGTGATTAAAAAAAATGAAACTCAGCACTTTGTGGTAATTTGACATGAGACTGTAGTCATGCCTTTGGTTTTTATTTATTGTAAATGACTTCTCGTGGCTGACCTACAGTACCTCCATGGCTCCAGCCTACAGATTGTGAAGCACTGCACCGGGGTGATCGTCAAAGATGACTTGATCAATCAAAAAATAATCGTTATTTGTCTTTCAAAGAGGTATTATACGGGGGTGCTGGTGAAAAAGTTACATTCCTGTATTAGAATGTATTGAGCCTCTCCCTTCATATGGGCAGTCCAGGTTCAATTCCAGCCAAAGACCCTTTTCCTGCAGGTCTCCCCCTGCTCTCTTTCCCTGTCTCTCCTATATCTATCAGTGCAAACCCCCTTAAAGGCATCACCAGCTGATCACAATAAATGCTACAATCTCGGGTTAAGTTTCCCTTTTGTTTCATCATCATGTGCCATGTCCTGTCATTCCTGTTTTATTATGCAATCACTCACCCTTCTCCCATTTCAGGTTTTGTATCCTGCCCTCCCCTCTCTGTGTCACCTGCTTGTTGTTTACCTTCACCCGTGTTTCCTGACTCACCTGTGTCTGATTACCCCTGTGTGTATATAGACCCCATTTCCCCTCTGCTTCTCTGCCAGATTGTACCTCATGTTATCTCATTTCAGCATGATTCCTCATGTGTCCCTCCATGTTTCTGATCTCACTAAGTATATTTTTGACCTCTCTTTTCCTGCGGAGTCTGATACCTCTGCCTGTTTTTGGATTGATATTTTTCTGTTCTGAGCCTCTGACTGATTAAAAGGAGACGCCAGCATTTATTTTGTTTTCATGTCTTGCCTCACTCCCGGGTCTATGACAAGCAGATAGACACCATTCTTTCGACTGTGCGTGCAGTAACAAAGAAAAGACGGGCAGAGCTCATCCAAGGCTAATTAGCTTAGCTCAAACTGTGAGAGACAGTGGGTAGCGTTAGCCTGCCTCTGCCTGCAGTCATCAGATAAACTCTTCAGCAACTCTCAATGGTCCTGTGTGCTTGTTGTGACTGGTCTTTTTCACCCCTTTTTTGTTATGTTGTCTATTTTTAGACTAAGATTAGCACTTTGTGTAATTTTTCTAAAGACATAAATATAAAACTGTTCCACTGCCCCAGCATCTCTTCATTCTCGCTCAGCTTCCAAAACATTTAGTTCCTCCTCCATATCTTGTGGTTCTAATGGGTAAGGTTGTGGATCTTCGTCAGTCCTGAAGAAATCATCCTCGTCCTCTTTTACAAATTTGGCCAAAATCCTTTGTACCAATCTTCTTGTACTTGTAAACAGAGGCTTTGTTTTGTTGACCTCCTTACAAACATGTCCGCGTTGGCTTGCACATGTGCCCTGCAGTTTAGTTTCGTATGTATGTCTTTAAAAAAATGCAGAAAGTGCTAATCCTAGTCTAAAAATAGATAAAGTAACATAATGCAGTAAAAAATGAGTCACAACAAACACACAGGACCGTATAGAGTTGCTGAAGAGTTTATCAGATGACTGTACGCAGAGGCAGGCTAATGCTACCCATTGACTCCCAGTGTTTGAGCTAAGCTAGTTAGCAGTGGGGGAGTTGCCCATCTCTTCCTTGTTACTGCACACGGAGTTGAAAGAATGGTGTCTATCTGCTTGTCATGGACTCGGAAGTGAGACAAGACATGAAAACAAAAAAAGTTGGCGTATTCCTTTGCAGGTTTTTGGGAACTTTGACTTTTGAGTTGTGCTTTTGCATCCTTTCTGGTTCAGCTTTGTCACAACCTGTGGTTTGCTGTAAAGAATCATTCTGTATCATACTGTCGAACCAACATGTTCTTTTTAGTAGTTTTAACTGTGAGGCTTTTTCTATCACCATGAACTGCTATGTACCGACTACCAACTGTCCCCCAGGGTCAAAGCTCATGAGTTTCTTTATTGGCAGTAATATTTACTGGTGCCATGGGCCTCAAGCAACCTCACTTCAAAAAACCTGAACTAACCCTTTAAAGTTACAGCATTGCGGCATTGGGAGCCCTTTTAGCCCTTTCACTGATGGCTGTCAATGAGCTAATACAACCCAACTTCAAAATACAGAATTTTTGTACTTTTCTGTCGAGCAAACGTTCAGACAGTTGTTATAACAAAACTAAAAACATGATCAGTTTCTATATTGGCCTGTCCCACTTAAGGGAATTAGTGATCAGTTCCGAATGCAAAAAGCCTGATTGGGACATCCCTAGTTTTGCACACCATGTGATATATTTGTGTGTGACATTTTGAAAAACATGAGCTCTCCCTGGGAAAACCATGAATCGTCCAACATGTCAGAACAGCTGCAGAGTCCCCGAGTCCTTCACAAAGACAGACTAACAACAGGTGTGTCCCAGCGTCTCAGACCACTGGACAAGATAACGCTGGGTTAGACGAAACAATCTTGAATAACTTTCAGTTCTGTTATTTTGTTTTTGCCCACAAAAATGCATGCAGTCATTTGTCATCTGCTCAGGAATCAGTGCAGATTCTTCTGTCCTTCTGTGGAGGCATTACTTTCTTTTCATGACTTTGGCTCCTTGATTTCTTTTACCACTATCAGTCTTACAGATTACAAGAAAGATGAGCTTTTACTGTGACTGCAGTGTTTAAACTTCCCTTTTGTATTTCGTTCCTCATCTCAGCCTGTGTTCATAAGAAAGGAGAAGGACAGTGACTTTGAACTTTGTCTTATATGTTAAAGGACACATGCCGTTCTTCCTTTTTTCTGAAGCTGAGCGTTTCCCTGTAAACTGATTCAGGACGTCGTCACATCCAGGGATTGTGTCACTTAAAGATAAGACTACAATCATCAAAATTAAATCACATGTTTTCACAACTCAAATCTTTCAAAATCACAAACGGTATCGACCACGCAGCTTCAGTGGAAACTGTTTTTCCAAGTGCCCTCAGAGGCCTTTGGGGCTGTGGGGGCTGTGGTGTTAACCACACACATCGGCCCACGTGCTGGGCTACCAAATAATGTCAGATATTTTTAACATTTGAAATCACCCTAAATGTGAAAGGTGAGATTTAAATGCACACAAAAAGTGTTATAACCATTTTCACATTGAGGTTTTGTTTTATTATACACTGATTTAGAATTAGAAGCTTTATTGTCATTGCATTAATACAGTGTATTTACACACTCGAATGTAAGGTGCTACTCAGGACAGTGCTGAACAAGAAGTACTAAAAACATAAATAAAGACAATAAATAAGCATAGATCCCAGGCCCCAGTTTAAAAACCTCATACATAATGATATTTTCTGTTTTTGTCTTAAAATAAAACAGATGAAAAATGCAACCACAGACAAAAAAAAGGTATTGAACAATAAAAACACATTGAATGACAGAACAGATATTATAATGCATGAAGCAGCCAAAGTAAATTGTCACACTTTGTATTTATCTCTTTTGATTTTTGTTTTTTCTCTGAGCTGTTTTTGTGTTATTATTTTTATTTTGTTTTATTAGTTTTATGTGATTTTTATTTTTTTTAATTTGTTTTTCCATGTGATTTTTTTTCTTTTTTTGTCTTTATGTCATTTCTTTTTTTGCAGTTTTTGTTGTTGCATCTTCAAAAATGTTTGGGGTTGTCTTCAGTATTGTGTTCTGTAATTTATCATTATGTCTTTAAAATTAATGTGCATATTTTGACAGTTACCTGTTGTTTTGTTTTTTGTGTGTGGGTTTTTTTAAATGGTGTGTATATTATTGATTGTTTTAATTGGTTGTCTTTTTGTTTTGTTTTTAACATGTTTTTTCTTTTTTTACTGTTGCATATTCTAAATATTTGGAGGTGTTTTTTCAGTTTCATGTTTTTAATTTGTCACAGTGGCTTTTAAGTTGATGCGTTTTTTAATTTGTCATTTTCTTGTTTGATTAGGTATTGTGTTTTTATTTTGTTGTGTCATTTTGTGAATTGTGTATTGTATTTTCTGCTGTTTTGATCCATTGTTGTTGTGGGTTTTTTTGTAATGTTTTGTTGCAGTTTTTGTTGTTGTTGAATGTTTTTTATCTCTGCCAAGGAGCTTATTTTTTTGCCGGGGTGTGTTTGTTTGGTTTTTTTAGCAGGATTACTCAGAGATTTTGGTAAAGGCACCTTAAAAATGATTAGATTTTGGTGGTGATGCAGATAACCACCATTAGCGAATGATTGTTTTGCTCAGTAACTGTCTAACTAATAATCACATCAACATGATTCTGAGTGTAAATGTTCATGTACATGTTCTTTTTTATACAGCCCTTTACAACAACCTTTTCAGTGAACCAAAGTGCTTTAGAACAGATAGTAAATAAAAAGGAATAAATAAAAACAATAAAAGCAACAAAAGCAATAAAATAGAATAAAAATACAATAAAATAAAGTAAAAGTGTTAGCACGCTACTGGGTATGAAAAGCCATCCTAAATAAATATGTTTGTTTTGTGTGGGTTTTCAGGGTCATGAATCATATTATGATGGTAACTTTATCAAGTATAAATGTAAAAGCAGTATGTGAGCTACCTTGGTGGAGATTTGCTGTCTTCTGCTTTCTAGTCGTATTTTTCTTTTTTGTGATGTTGATTTGTTGCAGTTTTCGTTTTTGTTGAATATTTTAATTTTTGTTGTTGAAGTTTTCAGATATTTGGACAAACTGTATATTTCATTTGATCTCATCTTTGTTGTATTTTTCTCTTAACCCTTTAAAGGCTGAAAACACAAATTATAGCCAGAAAATTCTAACTTTTTGGAGCTGAAATGTTTATTGCACTTTCTACTGAAATCCAAAAAAATCTAAATTTACATAAAATTTAACATATATATTTTTTGTATCTTATCAGTTACATTAGGTGTTTCTGGCAACTGATAATCCACTTGAGGACATTTTTATCATTAATCTGATTATATTCAGATGTTTTTTTAGTTATTTGTTGATCATATTGATTAGATAGAGGTATCATAAAAGTATGTATCAAATATGATACAACAGCCTTGAAAGGGTTAAACATGTCTTTGCATCTGTTTATATGTTGTGTCGTATTTGCCAAGGCATGTTTTCTTTTATGTGTCAGTTTATTTTTTTAATTTGTTGCGTTTTTCTATTTTGTAGACTAATTAGACTTTTGAAGCCTACAGTGTGATGTCATTATCAGTGCATATAGAGAGAGGAGAAAGGAAAGTAAAATGAAAGGGCAAAAACTGCTGATGTGGTTTTTCAGGTTTCACTTTCCGAGTGGAAATTCCCATGATGATGAAATGAGGTATGAGTGATGGGGATTCTGAAGAGTATATAAGAGGGACCACAGCTGTTTGTCCGACAGCTTTTCGATCAGATCACATCTGAGGACAGAAAACATCATCACCTTCTTTCTCTGACCATCACAACAAGAAACAAAGGAAGCCAACCATGTCGAGCGTCCTCAGAGTCTTTCTGCTCCTTGCTGTTGTGGTCTGCATCTCTAAAGCTCAGTGTAAGTTTTTACACTTTTAACGGGAATTTACATTTATTTATTATTATGATTATTATTGTTATTATTATTGTTGTCATTATGGTCTAACAGCTTTACCAGCATGAATAGATTATTGGATTGTTTCACATGTTGTAATGGAGCTCTGAATTTTAGCCTTTGACCTCAATATACCAAAAATGTCCTCCACTTTTCCCTCTCAGCTGTCAGCACGATTGTACTCATGATGTTATTTTTTGTTTGTTGTCTGCAGTCAATGACCCAGGATCATCATGTCTGTGTCGGCGAGTCAGGAAAGGTTTCTTGCCTGGAGCTGAAATCAGCAACATCCAGGTTCACAAGCCGAGCATCTTCTGTGAAAGAATCGAGATTGTGTAAGTGACTCTCAAATCATGGAAACAGATGAATTAATATTACAGAACTTATGATTTGCATTTTTATGCTCAAAATGTTGAGGGAACATTAGCATTCCTCAGTTATACTGATAATATTTAGCATTCCTATTGAGTGTGAGGGGTTGTTTTATAGATTTGTTCATCTATTTCAGTGTTTCTGTCCCAAACAAATAGAATATAAGTTCATACAGATCCACTCACAGTCCACAGCACCTCACCTGTTAAGATCAGAAGGTGTTGTTGTTCGATCTAAGTTGAATTTAAAAGCTCAAGAAACGAGAAAACTGCAAATAAAAGCTGATAATACTTCTTAAGTCAGGTCTGGATTCACACCATAAGGGTTAATAATGATCTATAGTCATTATTTTTTCAGTCTGAATCATTCAAACATACCTTTATTCTCTTTACCTGTGCTCACCTGTCCTCTTTCTCTCCACAGAATCAGCACCAAGAACAACCATCCATACTGCCTGAACCCTAACACCAGTGCTGGGAAGAAAGTCCTGGAGGTGTTCAAGTGAGTATACAATCATAAATCTGAGTCTCATCTTCAGAACTCCCCGGGGACCCTCAGTGGCCTGATCTGCTCTGAATGAAAGTGTTAATAATTTTTCTTTTGTCTCCATCTCCAGGTAGAATGTATGAAGACGCATTGCTAATGGCACCAGCCCTCTGTAACACTTTGGATCACTGAAGTTTAACTCCTGAAAATCAAAGAAAGCACCTTAAGACCAGTGTGGATGTGAAATGAGTGAATGTATTTATGGTGTATTTATACTGGTGGGTACATGAAGGATGTTTCTGTTTATGTCTTCTGTTGTTTTTGTTGGATTTACTTGCTGTGGACAAAGTTTGATGCATTTGTTCTACTTAATTTTTATAATAAAATCAATTTTAAATGATTTCACTGAGTGATTGTTAATTTATTTTCTGTAATAATCCTGTATTTAAAGCAGGGTTTCAGAGGGGTGGAACATTTCCGGTAAATTCCGGAAACTGTCCAGAATCTTCCCAACTGGGAATTATGGGAATTAATGGGAATTTAGTTCTGTCATAGGCCGACATCCATGCAAAATAATACAATTAAAAACATTTCGACAGATTTATTTGTAAGTAGAACTTCATCACATATTAATTATTTTATTGAATAATCAATCTCAACTTTACTTTGTGTAGTCCAGGGGCTCAAATGTGTGTCCTCAACAGTCCAGGGTTCTAGAAATCATCTGCACACGTGATGGATGAGCACAGTGCATGTAGAAGGCATGGTCTCAATACCCCAGCAGTAAGCAGTGTGCATGTGATTGAGGAACAGCAACAATGTCCTCAAGTATACTTGCATGACATCTGGCTGTTTTAGAATTTATCTGTTTCAATAGAATTTCCCTCAACATTAAAATCCCTCTCGCCCAGTGTCAGCTGGGATAGGCTCCAGCCCCCTGTGACCCCAAAAGGGATCAGTGGTATAGGTGATGGATGGGTGTATCAAAGTCCCTGTAAAAGACAGACCTTCAGTTTTGTAACTTCATGGTTTATTCCCGTTAATTCCCATGGTAAGTTTCCAACTTTGAAAATTGTTGAAATTTTGCAGCCCTTATTTTAAGCAACAATAATCCTACAAGTTCAGTCTTTTATTCTCAATTTTTACTCAGTTCTTTACGTGTAGCACTTATTTATTAACTCTGACTCTACACTGTATTTGAATCTCATGAAGATCCCAAAGTCTTCACACCAGTAGCTGCTCCTAAGTCACTTTTACTGAGGATTATCACCAGAAATGTGGAGTTTCAGGTCCTAGCCCTAAGCACTTCCATTTATAGCAGGGGTATTCTATTAAAAGTCACCGAGGTCCAGGTAATAAAGTTTCCACCCATAAAAAGGTCAGAACCGAAGTCCAGTTTGTGTCTTATAGCCTTCCTTATGTCCACATTTTTATGGTTTCAACAATAATGTGTTTAATATGTAACAGAGACTAAGGGGTAGGATCAGATAAATTTTACTTCTTCCTACTCCTTTTTGAGCATGTACACTGCAACTTATGATGAATATTATAAATTAGTTATTTGTTTTCTTATTTTCTCTTTGTCTTTTTTTTTTTTTGATATTTTTGTTGTTTATATGTTCAAAATAAATAAAATAAAAATAAAATAAAATATTTATTGTCAGTTTTTAATGCAGGATATGTTTTATTGAGTGCACAGCTAGCTCCTTTACCATAAATAAAAATAGTCCTAGGCAAATTAATTTAAGGCCTTTATTTCAGATCAGCCATTTCAGTCCTCATCAGTATTTCCTACACAGGTTGGTCACAAAGCTTGCAGGTGACAATCGTCTTGTGTTTTTGCACTGGCAGGTTATTTGGCACTGCCTCCTGTTTGCTGGTGCTTGTGGCTGCTGCAGCTCGTGCTGCAAACACGGTAGCGGCGGGAAAATCACCTCCGCTAAATGAATCATTATGTCTCGTTCCTCTTTAGTGCTTCATTAAACAACCTTTTAGGCTTCAGAAGACATACAGAACATAAAGAATATTTAAGAACACTCATGGCATGACCAGCTTGTGATCAGACCACAGCAGCGGTTCTAGTGTTAACTGGAGTAGCAGAGCCTGCTGTAGATCTGCGACTGTTGGAAAAAATGCTCAATTAAAATCTATTCTTGTGAATTTATCAGAGATTGGTCACGGGTCCGGACAGAACCATCCGGATCCGGACCAAGGTCCGCCATTTGGTGATGCCTGATTTATAGAATCCAGGGGGTCACCTGACCTGTCATGTGGTCCTCACAATTATACAAGAGGCAAGTTCAACAAGGATGAGCATTTATAAATTAAAGTTACCAGAGAAAGATAACATTGTAGATAGAACCATTAGATTTATTTATCCATCCATTCATCTTCTTCACTTATCTGGGGTCAGGTCGTGGGGGCAGCAGCCTAAGCAGGGAAGCCCAGACTTCCCTCTCCCCAGCCACTTCGTCCACCTCTTCCCGGGGATCCCGAGGCGTTCCCAGGCCAGTTGAGAGACATAGTTCCTCCAGCGTGTCCTGGGTCGTCCCCGGGGCCACCTACTGGTGGGATGTGCCTGGAGCACCTCACCAGGGAGGTATCCAGTCCAGGGGCACTGCCCCCGATGTCCATGCGATGTTACAGAGTCGTGTCAACCATGACAGCCCCATAACTGGAGGAACTCTAGGCAGATCCCATCAACCCCCGGAGCCCTGCCACTGAGGACCACCTCTGCGACTTCAGCCCCAGAGATAGGAGAGCCCTCTACAGAGTCCCCCAGGTCTGCTTCCGCACTGGAAGACGTGCTGGTGGGATTGAGGAGGTCTTTGGAGTATTCCTTCCACTGATCCACAACATCCCGGGTTGAGGTCAGCAGCACTCCATCCCAACCATAGACAGTGTTGACAGCACACTGCTTCCCCCTACTGAGACGCCAGATGGTGGTCCAGAATCTCTTCGAAACCTTCTGGAGGTTGTTCTCCATGGCCTCACCAAACTCCTCCCATGCCCGGGTTTTTGCTTTGGCAACCACCAAAGCCGTATTCCACTTGACCAGCCAGTACCTGTCAGCCGCCTCCAGAGTCCCACTGGCCAAAAAGACCCGGTAGGACTCCTTCTTCAGCTTGACGGCATCCCTTACCGCCGGTGTCCACCAGCAGGTTTTTGTGCTGCCGTCGTGACAGGCACTGAGCACCTTACAACCACAGCTCTGATCAGCCTCCTCAACAATAGAGGCCCGGAACAAGGCCTACACAGACTCAATGTCCCCCGCCTCCCTGGCGACATGGTCGAACTTCACCCGGAGGTGGGAGTTGGAACTCTTTCTGATGGGAGACTCTGCCAGACGTTCCCAGTAGAGCCACACAACACGCTTGGGCCTACCAGGTCTGAAGGGCATCCTCCCTTACCATCTGAGCCAACTCCCCACCAGGTGGTGATCAGTGGACACCTCCGCCCCTCTCTTCCCCTGAGTGTCCAAGACATGCGTGACATGACTACAAAGTCGATCATCGAACTGCGGCCTAGGGTGTCCTGTTGCCAAGTGCACATATGGACACCCTTATGCTTGAACATGGTGTTCATTATGGATAATCTGTGACGAGCACAGAAGTCCAATAAAGAAGCACCGCTTGGGTTCAGATCGGGGGGGCCATTCCTCCCAATCACGCCCCTCCAGGTCGCACTGTCATTGCCAACCTGAGCGTTGAAGTCACCCAGTAGATCGAGGGAATCCCCAGAAGGGTGTCTGTCCAGCGCCCCCTCTAGGGAGTCTGAAAAGGGTGGATACTCTGAACTGCCGTTCAGTTCAGAGTATCCATGGGCTGTTTTTGTGTTATTATTTGGATTTTGTTCTTATTCGTTTTATGTGATCATTGAATTTTTTATTCAATTTGTTTTTTATGTGATTTTTCTTCTTTTGTTGTTACTTCTTTTTTTTTTGTTGTTGTTTTTGTTGCATGATCAAACGAGTTTTGGGGTTGTTTTCAGTATTATGTTCTGTAATTTATCATTATGTCTTTAAAATTTTTGTTGTGCGGTTTTTAACAGTTATCTAGTTTTGATTATTAGTTGTGTTTTTCTTGTGTGTGTGTTTTAATATAAAGTTTATATTATTTATTGTTTTAATTGGTTGTCGTTTTTTTTGTTTTTAACATTTTTTTTTCTTTGTGGTTGTGTTATGTTTTTATTTTATTTTTTTTTACTGTTGTTGCATATTAAAAATATTTGGAGGTGTTTTTTCAGTTTCATGTTTTTAATTTGTCACAGTGGCTTTTAAATTAATGTTGTGTTTTTTAATTTGTCATTGTATTCTTTGATTAGCTGTTGTGTTTTTATTTTGTTGTGTCATTTTGTTAATTGTGTTTTTTATTTTCTGCTGTTTGATCCATTGTTGTTGTGGTTTTTCTTTTGTTGATGTTGTTTTGTTGCAGTTTTTGTTGTTGTTGAATGTTTTTGTCTCCACCAAGGAGCTTATTTTTTTGCCAAAATATGTGTAATTGTTTGTGTGTTATGCAAAATTACTGAATGACTGGATTTTGCTGAAATTTGGAGACAAAAGAAAGATGTTGTTACTGGCCGAACTTAAAAAGATTAGATTCTGGTGGTGATCCAGATAACAGCCGTTAGTGAACAATAGTTTTTGCTCAATAACTTTCTAAAACAATAATGATATCAACATGACTCGAAGTTCTAGGTGTGGGTTTTCAGGGTCAAGGAATTCATATTATGATGGTAACTTTATCATGGAGCTATTGCTTATAGATGTAACAGCAATATGTGAGATACCTTGGTGGAGATTTGCACTGTCTGAGTGCTTTCTAGTTGTTGTGTTTGTCTTTGTTGTAATGTTAATTTGTTGCCGTTTTTGTTGTTGAAGTATTCACATATTTGGACAAGCTGTATATTTCATTTGATTATTTTTATTTGTTTTGTATTTTTATTAGTGATTTCTTTTTATTTGTTTTTGTTTGGATTTTTTTTTTTTAGAAAGTTGTCCTGATTAGTTTGTTGTTTCTTTTTAATATGTCAATGCCATTTCATTTGCCACAGTTTCAGGTGGTGTTGTGTTTTTGATCTGATGTGTATTCTGATTCCTTGCATTTGTTCCCTTCCATTTGTTGTTGTTTGTGTTCTTCTGTTTGTCATTGTTGCCTTTTGTCTTTGTTGTTGTTTTTTGTTTCTGTTTTTGATTTGATGTTGTTGCTTTTTTTAATTATTATTTTGAATTTATGAACTTTGTTTTTGTTTGTTGTGTTGTTGATTTCATATTCTGTGTAAATGTGCCATTTGTTCTGTTTGTTTTCATTTGCTGTTTCATGTTTGTTAAATTTGTAACAGAATGTCTCTTTTTTGTTTAGTTTTTAAAAATGTGGTTATGTTTGTGTTTACATCTTTGTTGTATTTTTCTCTTAAACATGTCTTTGCATCTGTTTATATGTTGTTGTTTCTTTTTTGCCAAGGCATGTTTTCTTTTATATGTCAGTTTATATTCTAATTTTTTGTGTGTTTTTTTTATTTTGTGAACTAATTAAACTTCTGAAGTCTACAGTGTGATGTCATCATTGGTGCATCTAGAGAGAGCGGAAGGAAACTAGAATTTAGAGCTTTCCGAGTGGAAATTCCCATGATGATGAAATGAGGTATGAGTGATGGGGATTCTGAAGAGTATATAAGAGGGACCACAGCTGTTTGTCCGACAGCTTTTCGATCAGATCACATCTGAGGACAGAAAACATCATCACCTTCTTTCTCTGACCATCACAACAAGAAACAAAGGAAGCCAACCATGTCGAGCGTCCTCAGAGTCTTTCTGCTCCTTGCTGTTGTGGTCTGCATCTCTAAAGCTCAGTGTAAGTTTTTACACTTTTAACGGGAATTTACATTTATTTATTATTATGATTATTATTGTTCTTATTATTGTTGTTATTATGGTCTAACAGCTTTACCAGCATGAATAGATTATTGGATTGTTTCACATGTTGTAATGGAGCTCTGAATTTTAGCCTTTGACCTCAATATACCAAAAATGTCCTCCACTTTTCCCTCTCAGCTGTCAGCACGATTGTACTCATGATGTTATTTTTTGTTCGTTGTCTGCAGTCAATGACCCAGGATCATCATGTCTGTGTCGGCGAGTCAGGAAAGGTTTCTTGTCTGGGGCTGAAATCAGCAACATCCAGGTTCACAAGCCGAGCATCTTCTGTGAAAGAATCGAGATTGTGTAAGTGACTCTCAAATCATGGAAACAGATGAATTAATATTACAGAACTTATGATTTGCATTTTATGCTCAAAATGTTGAGGGAACATTGTTTTATAGATTTGTTCGTCTATTTCAGTGTTTCTGTCCCAAACAAATAGAATATAAGTTCATACAGATCCACTCACAGTCCACAGCACCTCACCTGTTAAGATCAGAAGGTGTTGTTGTTCGATCTAAGTTGAATTTAAAGGCTCAAAAACAACAAACTGCAAATAAAAGCTGATAATACTTCTTAAATCAGGTCTGGATTCACACCATAAGGGTTAATAATGATCTATAGTCATGATTTTTTCAGTCTGAATCATTCAAACATACCTTTATTCTCTTTACCTGTGCTCACCTGTCCTCTTTCTCTCCACAGAATCAGCACCAAGAACAACCATCCATACTGCCTGAACCCTAACACCAGTGCTGGGAAGAAAGTCCTGGATGTGTTCAAGTGAGTATACAATCATAAATCTGAGTCTCATTTTCAGAACACCCCGGGGACCCTCAGTGGCCTGATCTGCTCTGAATGAAAGTGTTAATAATTTTTCTTTTGTCTCCATCTCCAGGCCGAATAAGAGAAGACACATCGCTAACAGCACCAGCCCTCTGTAACACTTTGGATCACTGAAGTTCAACTCCTGAAAATCAAAGAAAGCACCTTAAGACCAGTGTGGATGTGAAATGAGTGAATGTATTTATGGTGTATTTATACTGGTGTGTACATGACGGATGTTTCTGTTTATGTCTTCTGTTGTTTTTGTTGGATTTACTTGCTGTGGACAAAGTTTGATGCATTTGTTCTACTTAATTTTTATAATAAAAATCAATTTTAAATGATTTCACTGAGTGATTGTTCCTTTATTTCCCGTAAAAATCCTGTATTTAAAGCAGGGTTTCAGAGGGGTGGAAATTTAATTAATGGGAATTTAGTTCTGTCATAGGCCGACATCCATGCAAAATAATACAATTAAAAACATTTTGACAGATTTATTTGTAAGTAGAACTTCATCACATTTTAATTATTTTATTGAATAATCAATGCCAACTTTACTTTGTGTAGTCCAGGGGCTCAAATGTGTGTCCTCAACAGTCCAGGGTTCTAGAAATCATCTGCACACGTGATGGATGAGCACAGTGCATGTAGAAGGCATGGTCTCAATACCCCAGCAGTAAGCAGTGTGCATGTGATTGAGGAACAGCAACGATGTCCTCAAGTATACTTACATGACATCTGGCTGTTTTAGAATTTATCTGTTTCAATAGAATTTCCCTCAACATTAAAATCCCTCTCGCCCAGTGTCAGCTGGGATAGGCTCCAGCCCCCTGTGACCCCAAAAGGGATCAGTGGTATAGGTGATGGATGGGTGTATCAAAGTCCCTGTAAAAGACAGACCTTCAGTTTTGTAACTTCATGGTTTATTCCCGTTAATTCCCATGGTAAGTTTCCAACTTTGAAAATTGTTGAAATTTTGCAGCCCTTATTTTAAGCAACAATAATCCTACAAGTTCAGTCTTTTATTCTCAATTTTTTCTCAGTTCTTTACGTGTAGCACTTATTTATTAACTCTGACTCTACACTGTATTTGAATCTCATGAAGATCCCAAAGTCTTCACACCAGTAGCTGCTCCTAAGTCACTTTTACTGAGGATTATCACCAGAAATGTGGAGTTTCAGGTCCTAGCCCTAAGCACTTCCATTTACACAATCCAGGGGGGTCACCTGACCTGTCATGTGAGCCTCACAATTATACAAGAGGCAAGTTCAACAAGGATGAGCATTTATATAATTAAGTTACCAGAAAAAAATAACATTTTAGATAGAGCCATTAGATTTGTTTAATTTATTAATAATATTTTTAATCATAACAGCGACAATAATCACAATACTATTCATAAAATAATGTACATAATAATCATACTTACAACATTATTAAGAATAATTTCTATAATAATTAAGGAAAATAATAAAATAGTATTAAAAATAATAACAATACAAAAACAATAGAAAAATGATAACAGTTATATGTTTATACTAAAATTGGTAATAATTATGATAATATTTTTATTATTATTATTGTTGTCAGTATAAATTAAATCATTATAACTAATATTTTTTTTACAGTTAATTTTATTGATCATTTGGCTTGTGTTTTTTTGCCATTTTTTCCACGAAATTTCACCTGGGGATTAATAAAATATTTAAAAGCTTAAAAAAACGTTAAAAAGTTTTGTTATTACTACTATTATTATTATTATTATTATTATTATTATTATGATTATTGTTGTTATTTTAAAATTATTATTATTATTATTTTTATTGTTGTTGTTGTTGTTGTTGTTATTTTTATTATTGTTATCTTTATTATTATTATCATTGTTATTATTTAAACATTGTTATTATTATTATTATTGTATTATTTTTGTTTTTTGTTGTTATAAAATTATTTTCAAGAATAATGCTATCATTACTCTTATTTTTATTATTACTTTTTATCAATATTTCGTGATATTAAGAATACAGAATAAAGAATTGGGATTTTATTTTAATTATTTTTCTTATTATGACCATTATCATCACTTTTTACTCAATTATTATTATTTGCATTATTTGCATTATTACTGTTTTTATTGGCATTGTTGTTATCATTATTATTTTCATTGTTATAAGTATTATAAGTCTTATTATCATTATCATCACAAATCATAAAGTTATTATTCTTATTACTATAATCATAACTAAGGCTCCATGCTGCGCTGAATTATATAAGTTGTCCCCTAAAACAAGGATTTCTAAATTAATTTCATATAAATTCTTGTATTTATTCTTATATTGTGTAATAACTTTTGTTAACTGACTGTCTTATTATTTCTGAATGCCGTGCCTCTTAATGCCCTCTGTACTGTCTGTTTTTAACCCCTTAAAGCCCTTTGAGCCCTGGTTATGAATACACCTGCCCTGCCTCACACAGCAGCAGCGCCACCTCCTGGTTCTCACCTGTCAGTGCGGTGCAGAAAGTGTGTCAGTGTGTCCAGGATTAGGCTGCCAAGTGTTAAATAACAGGGGGAGTCTTACACACTCTTCCTGGGCAGTGGAAGTATTTACATGTGACACACGCAGAAACAGGAGCTGCAGGCTGGCATTCATGCAGACGGGGTCAGTAAACAGCCAGCAGAGGGGGGGTGTGTCTGCGGTGACGGGGCGGTGACGGGGCGGCTCGGATCACTTCGGCCTCATAGGCTGTGACACCCATCACACCCACTTACGCACAAAGACACACAAAAACAATTCCTGCACTTATCACGTCCTCCTGACCTGCTCTGTCAAATCAAGATGTGCCCTGAGACTCATTTGACCTCAAACGCGAGTTCAGCCTGATGTAATGTTTGAACCACAGGACGCACATCACCTACTAACTACTAACAAGGAACTAAAACCAGGGCAACTTTGTTTAAACTCTGAGAGGAGGATTAATTAATCATGTAACCAGATCATGTCATTTAAGACTCAAAGATAGAGCACTTATCCAAGGACAGAGAGGGAGACATTTAGTCTTAACTTATTTTCAAGCATTGTTATTTTCACTATTTTATCCACACAAAAAAATCAAATTTAGAGCATTTTTAAATGAAATATAGTCCATTTATTCAACATAAAGTTTAAATCTATTAATCGTACTTTTCCTCTGTTACACTTTATCAGTCAGGAGAGTTTGTAAAAAGTTCTTGATCAAATTCTCTCAACACAAATGCAGTTTTACATAACAGAAATGCAAACAAATATGAAGTTAAACTCATTTTTCTTTGATAATGAGTAAATATTGGCTGCACAGTCTCACACCCGGGGCATTTTAGAGACAGCGATTAACCAAACCAGCATGTTTTTGGTCATGGATGAAGCTGGACTACCGGTTGTCTATGCATGCAAAATTTGACATAGAAAAACAGTCTGGGATTCAAACCAACAACCTTCCTGCTGTGAGGAAACAGGCATTGGTGGCTTGAACAAAGCAAGACTTCAAACTTTTTTATTTATTTGTTTGTATACTTATTTATAAATAGTTATTTTAATATGGGTTTCTAAACATGGTCAAATTAACTCTCCAATCCACTTTATTTATTTAGCACATTTTCAACAATAATAAAGTTACCAAAGTGCTGCACAGAATCATTAAAACATAAAAAACACCTAAAACCAGAAAACAATCCGATAAAATGAAATCAAAATGAAGAGAATACACGACAGATAAACACAGAGATACACAGAAACAGAGACCACGCAGCTTTCGTGCTGAGTTAAAACCCAGCGAGTAAAAGTGAGTTTTAAGACGAGACTTAAGAGTAGGTGAGGAGGGGGACATCCTGATTTCAGGGGTCACCACAGAGCAAGCTCGGTCACCACAGGTTTTAAATCTGACCTTTGGGACGATAGGATGAAGCTGATCAAAGATCTCGATGGGGTGTAGACTTCTAAAAGATTAGAGATGTAACGAGATGCAAAGACATTTAAAGATTTAAAAACAATAAAATATTCAAATGAATTCTAAAATAAGGAGGACACCACCAGCGTCAATATTAACACTATGAAAGTGTAAATATTGGTCCACACCACAGAGTGTTGGTACCTGAACACTAATCAAGTGTAATTATTGACTTATTTTGGAGTTAAAGTGACAATTAGAAAGACTACCCAGTGTTACTTTTAATTTTAACACCTGTGCAGTGTTAGAAATGTGCTCTCATCAGAGTTTTTTTTTTATTAATTGTTCAATTGTTACCTTCATATTAACACTCCAAAGTGTTTGTTTGTGTTTGTTGTTTTTGTGGTTTTATAGAAAATAATAGAAAATCTACAAGAATTGATCATTGTAACACCACTAGCACAACAGTTCAGTAGTTCAGTAGTTCAACTCATCCACCTGATAACACTGGCTCTTGTTCTTATTGACACAAACAGTTTAATGAAACGTTGCATCAGTTAGCCTGACGTCAAACTTAACCCTTTAAAGTAAAACTCATTTTCTGCTATTTGTAATCCACCTGGATATTATTTGTAATGATGCAAGTAGAACCTCGAACCTTCTGCGCAAGCTCAAGATAAAGACATCTTATTTTTTCAGAAAAACCTGAGATATCAGAATATTTATGCTGTCAAAATGTCAGGTTAATGTTTTAAATGTTTTATGACCATAGAGACAAATTAAAGACCCAAAAAATCAAATTCCACAAAACATTATGACAAATCACACAAAGATCAGTGATGGACAAATCTTTTTTTTTAATCTGAATATGGTTCCTACTATCAGGAGAAAAAATCAATATAAAATGAAACTTACAGCAAAAACTATTTACAAATGAAGATTTGTTTCTCTAGATACTTCCCCCCCCCTTTTTAAAGTCATCTATGCTGGAAATACAATTATTTTTAATATAAATATTACAATACAATTTCTGAATAAAAAAATGGCACTGTATGGCTGGATTGAAGTGCTAACACAGTTGCAAAGAAATAAGTAAACAATGTGAGTAAAACCACTTGAGGAGTTGGAAAGGTTCACAAACTTAGTTCACTGAATGTTAACTAGAAAACTGTTTTGTTTTTGTTTTCTGACATTGATCCTGATTACAGTCTTTGCCATTAAATTGGAGAAACCTGAATGAAAAATGAAACTACATGAGAATCTGCTCAGGGCTGCATGGTTAGAGTTTTAGCTCCCATTAGCTTCCAGTGCTACTGCTTTCCTACCAAAAATAAATCGTAAAGGACTTGACTCCATCCAGAGTTCACCAACACCAAAACTTCAACTCCTCTCAATTTTCTGTGTTTAAACCTAAAATGACAGTCACAGGCCTACGTGATGATCATTTTGTACACAAACAAACTTTTATTTTGGATTCTAAATTGGCAAATGAGATTTAAATTTCTTTGTTACAAAACTCTGATAGTTGAAAATAAATTACTTAACAGAATTATGTCAGCATGTTTGGACTTGGCAGAGTCTTCATCAGGACAAGATCAACAAAGCAGGTCACAGGTGTTTAAATACAAGGAGGGTGTCATGTGACCTGTGACCTGACACTCGACAGTGAAACATGACCTGTGCATGAAATTCACAGCAACAGTTTTAAACAAAAAGTTTTATTTGGAATTTGTCAAAGGAAACATGATTTATTATATCAATAATCATGTGTGAACACCTCAGTGCACCTGAATCCATAACACTATTATCTCAGAACAGGGTTGATGCTTGACACAATGACAGCCTCAATAATGCAAAAGGAAACAGTGACAACATGTGCAAATCACAAAACAAATCACAGAACAAAAACGTTAACGCCACAGAAAATAATCAACAATATAGTGAGGGACTTGACCATATAATCCTGGTATCATGGTCAAAATTATGGTGAAGTGATATCACCTCTGACACAATGTTTTGTCATGATAATGCAATAGAAATTATAAATATGGTTAGGGGAGGATTGGAAAGAAAAAATAAATTAAATATTCTTGATGAGGTTAGTTCAAACTCTTAAATGTGCTTCAAACACAGAAATAGTAAGACAGATGAATGGCTGCTCCCTGAGGGCCACACCCATACCAACAAACACAGAAAAGGTGCTGTTTTAAAAAAGCTATTAAAAAATATAGACATTAATATTGTATTCTGCTTTCACTGAGCTGTTTTTTTCAACTACATCTGCCCTTAAAGTTGATATCAATTTAAAATACATTTTTAAAGATTTTGACCCTTTAAATTTCAGGTTTTTGTCATGATGCCATCATGTATTCAGATGGAAAAAAAAGAACAAAAAAATGTTTTACATGTTTTTTGGCAGCAACATTGATTTGTTTGCATTATCATTTTATGTGCAATGTCTAAAACTCACACTCATACCATAATGCACAAAAATGCACTTTTATAAGATAGCTGTAAAAAACATTGAACACTGATATAATTTTCAACTTTTTTAGGCCTGATTTTTAAACCAACATCAGTCCTAATCATGCTCATGAAATATTCATTAATTATAGAAGATTTTTCCTCTTTAAATTCTAGGCTTTTTCAGGATGACTCCATGTATTTAGATGAAAAAAATTCCCTTTTAATATTCCAAATGCAAAGTAGATCTTTTGTCAAAATTATTACCGATCTGGATGTGTCCATGATTCGCAGCAACATTGATTTTTGTCCCTTATATTTCTGTGCAGTGTCAAATAATCACACTTATACTCATACAAGTAATATGACGTAATCTAGTGGAGGGCAGTCAAAATAATTAAGTCCAAGGCAAAAGCCCAGATTGACACACAATATAATGAAGTGTATGTATTATGCTTTAATGAAAGTGAGATCAAATATTGCAGTTTGACTGGATTTCAGTGGCACATTTTTGTACTTGACAGTGTAACACTTCTTTGTGCTCAGTTTATTACAGATTTACTGCAGGAGCTGAGCTGGAAATAAGAAGATCAAATATAAAACATAATCCTGCCAAAATTCATGCCAAATGAATGAACACAGACAAAAATATCAAATAATGAAAGCTGAAATTAAAAATAAAATGTGCCCAACTGTCTTGAAGGGTTAATTATTGTTATTATTATTATTATTATTATTATTATTAACCTTTATTTAACCAGGAAAACCTCATTTGGATTAAAAGTCTCTTTTTTTAAGAGTGTCCTGGCCAAGACAGCAGCACATTCAGCAGTTTTAGACAAACACATGTAGTCATCAAATAAAAATAAACAACAAACACATAAGAAAGTGAATGATTTTATTTCTTTCATGTAATTTTGTGATTTCCTTTGTAATATTTTGAAGTTTGAGGGACAACTATCCTTAAAGGTTAAATATTATTATTAGTAGTAGTATTAGTATAATCATTGAACTTTATTTAACCAGGAAAATCTCATTGGGATTAAATTTTTTTTTTCCAAGAGTGTCCTGGCCAAGACAGCAGTGTATTCAACAGTTTTAGACAAACACTTGTAGTCATAAAATAAAAATAAAACAACAAACACATAAGAAAGTGAATGATTTTATTTCTGTAATGTAATTTGTGGTTTTCTTTTTGACATTTTGAAGTTTGAGGGACTTTAGTTTTTTTTTTAAAGGGGTGTACAACCGTCCTTAAGGGTTAAGAAAGTAATAATTTTCTTTTTGATATTTTGAAGTTTGCAGGATTTCTGTTTTTTTTTTTTTTAAGGGGTTCCTTCCACTGGATCATGTGTGGGGGTCCTTGGTGGTAAAATTGGACCCTCTGGTTCGCTGTTTGTTTCCAGTTTGGTAAATGATATGAGCAATGTAGGACACGCGCACTCACACAACACACGCCCTTAAATGAACCATTAAATCACAGAGACGTGAATTATTACACAACTTTTACATAAGACCGTCCAGACGAACAGCCTTTACTTTTACGCACGCCTGTGGCTGCACTTTCTTTCCCTCTCTCTGACCCTAAAACGCTCTCCTCATGCTGTAACTCTCCGTTACATTGCAGCACACTTGTTCCCAGACTGCAGGCTGCGGGGTTTCCAGTTTCGGATGACCACTTCCTCTGGCTGCCTCCTGCGGGGTGCGTTCACTGGAGCTGCGGACGTCAGTGCTCTGTTTACTCTGTGCATGTCCAAAAGTCATGGATGAAGCCCCCGAAGAGCAAACACTCTCTATTTGTTCATTCAGCCTGACAAGCCGGAGCGACTGGGACGAAGAAATCACTGCAGCTGAGGAATAAACACTTCAGGAGGGGAAATATCAGCAGGGAGGGTGAGTGTTAAAGTCTGTGAGCATGCATGACGAGTTATTGTCCTTCATTTGAACGCTGCAGAATGACTAAACAATATGAAGTGAAATGACTGGAATGACAGGCGTGTGGAAATGTCATCGGGATCAGAGGAGTGATGTAAACACTTTATTTGTTTGACGTTAAATGCTGTCCTTTGTGCTTTTGTTTAATCATCATAATTTGCAGATTCTGTCAGATTTCTACCACACGCCCAAAGCCAGACAGTCTCTCTGGTTCCTGTTTTTGCAAGTCACTGTTTTTGGCTCCCCTCAGGCTGACGTGAACAGCACTTTGATATCAGCTGTCTGACAGCAGACTGGACTGCTGAACAGCTCCGACCCATTTCTTCAAAGTGTCAGACCTGCACAAATTTAGATTCTGTTTCTGCAGATCAGCGTTTTTTAATGAGAAACAGTCATGTCAGAGTCAATGGAAAGTGATCTTAGAGGGAGCTGATAAGAGCTCTGATAACAGAGGTGCGCAGGTTCAGCAGAGCACAGGAGCACTTTTTGCATCATACACAGGGGCGGTTTGAGTAACTGCCAGGCCCAAGGCAAAGAGCAATATGAGGCCCCTTCCCATTTGGTTTAACACAGACGTAGACATTGGACTTGAGCTTACAGCACTTAAAATCTTTCTGACTACTCAACCAAAGGTCAAGTTTACCCATTCACTCTGCTGTTTCAAGGCTGAATATTCACCCCTGTGTGGCGTTTTACCTCCACCGTGCGGCAGTATGGGGACATGAGTTGACTCCCTCTTCGCTCTGTCTCAATAGGTCATAACAGGTGTGGCACTGAAAAGAGGGTGGCACGCAGACTTGGCGGGAAAGAAGTGAGTGTGTATATGGAGGCACATACGTGAATTGACAGGGACATTATGACCTTACAGAATTGGTCGTGTCTCAAGGTAAATATAATAGAGCCTATGGAAAGACGTTCAAGCATAAAATTGATATCAGTGAGTCATAGTACTCAAATTTGGAGTACATGTACTCAATTTTGGTCAACTAGTTTGTGAGTAGACTTTACTAGTGAAGCAAAAAGTGTCACTAGTACTACTAGTAGACTGGTTTGGGCCTACTAGTACTTCTAGTAGACTTAAAAATGTTCACTAGTACTACTAGTAAGACTTATAAGGGGTGGGAAAAAGCAAATTCAGGCTTTCCATTGGTTTATGAAAATATGAAAACCAATCAGAGTGCTGGATTTGACTATAATCTCTCGTACTTCATTTGCATTAGGTCTACTAGTATTACTAATAAAAACTATATTTACTCCTTGGCTTTTTACACAGAATCAGCATTGTGTGTTCCCTGTGTGTTTAAGTCCATAGCGCACTAGTGCACGAGCAGGATGTACTAGTAAAGCAAAATTGCCTACTAGTAAACAATTTTTCTGTTACTAGTAATACTTGTAGACTTAAAAAATGTTACCAGTAAAAACTCAAAGTTTTACTAGTAGTACTAGTGATAGTTTTTGCTTCAGTAGTTCAGTCTACTTACGCACTAGTTGACCAAAATTGAGTACATGTACTCCAAATTTGAGTACTAGTAGAGCTGAACTACGGATGATATCACCAATATCAGTTCTATGCCCAAATGGCTTTCTATAGGAGCCGTTGCAGGAGTTTTGTGTAAAGGCACTGTGGACATGGCTACTGAAGTTTTTGTGTGGTCCATCAGCATTTGCTAACACATTTGTGATCTTTTCATCCTCATTTACACACCACTGACGCAGCAGAGGGAGCAAACCCCCCCGACATATTATAATATTTGTGACCCTCTGACGCTTTCGTCTGAGCTCTGAATGTCTTGGAGATGGAATGGAGGGAGTTGACCTCCATTTGCTCCATCAGGAGTGTGATGGTGCGTTTCATTGAACCTTGGATATGAAATTCAGAATACAAAAATACATCATGCTCTAGTTAAATGTTCCAGTTACAGCTTGGTGAACTTGGGGTACCTGAAAATCATCCATCCTCCCGAGCAGAAACTTGACCTAAGCAGATGTTCCCAGAAACTGCAGCTTGTACATTCTGACATTTGAGACCACATTAAACGCACCACAATATTCGTGAGAGGGGGACCCACAGTCAGCGGGGGACTGAAGTGCTGTGAGTGTGGGTCTCTGCCTCTGGGAGTGTGTGAAACAAGAGCCATGTCCTGCTCCTTCATACACATCTAAGTTATTGCACTGTGAATAGACAATATTACATCATCATGAAATTATTGTGACTGTAAACTTACTTTCTAAAATAAATGAAATAAATAAAAATCAACAAGCAAAAGGTCTAAAAACTCTGCATCAGTCAAGCATGGCAGAGTCGTCTTTAGAAAACTGTTCCCACATAAAGCTCTTAGTTGTTCCCTTTTCTGGTTTTGCCCCTTAACAAGTCCTCTACTTTTTTATTTTCTAAACTTATAAACCTCAATCCCCTTCTTTTATGGTGATGTTAGGTAATAAAATGTGAACTCTACGTATAAACACGTGACTACACATACAGATAAACTCAAGAACTAGTCTATCATTTTTCCCAGTAGAAGTTTCATTTCCTGCCGTAGCTCAGAGTTTTTTCTCTGACATGGTATGTGGGAGCGTGACTCTGACATTATTTGATATTAGTGATGCTGTTGTAACAGGACACCTTGCTTCTATTTGGAGCAGGTCAGAAATGGGACACCAAGCACTGTACACTGTAAACACACATCTCTAATGTCATCATCTTCAGCTAACCCGTGGTAAACCCTGAAGCGTCAAAAATGGTCAGAAAATTCTGATCCAGCCAAGTCTAAATAAAACTGAAAATAAATAAATTAATTAAATGAATAAAATTTTACACGTGTGAGCTCTGTAGGCTATTGTTCTACCTTTTATTTAACTTGTTGATCCTAATATGTTTAATACGATGTTAAAGCATGCACAGTGTATTTTTTCCTACATCTTTAAGTGTAAACTTTTAACTCAACCAACCCTTTTCCCTTAATAATTTAGCCCTTGGCTGTAAAATCTTTATTTCTGTCTTCAATTCCTCCTTAAAATTTCCATTTTCTGTTCCAAAACTGACATAGAAGTACCCAACAAGAAATAACTTGCATATTGATCTGTTTTTAGCAAATATTCTTTGGGGGAAATGAAATTAGTTTGAAAAGCAAATGGCTTGTTCTGCAGACATCATATGGAAAAAAACAATATTTCCAATAATGGACCTAACTTTGACTTAGTGAGCCCATATGATTTCTGACTCAGTTTATTTGATTGAAATGTCTGCTGGATTACATTCATTATTGCTAATTATAAAAAAA
Source organism: Cetoscarus ocellatus (assembly GCA_037902135.1). Taxonomy (NCBI): domain Eukaryota; kingdom Metazoa; phylum Chordata; class Actinopteri; order Labriformes; family Labridae; genus Cetoscarus; species Cetoscarus ocellatus. The sequence goes on from JBAMNC010001232.1 coordinate 136,500, forward strand.
ACTTCTCGTTGTCATGTACCAAAAACCCCTGATCCAGCTGTATTCTCTCTCTGTCTGAGCTGCTCCTGTTCCTTTAAGGCTCCCTCCTCCTCATGTTTTAGTGGCTCTGCCTTCTCTCTACAGTCCGTGCTCTGTGCGTGGATTGCTACCCCGGGCCGATGGGCTTAAACTTAAGCTAAGTTAAGATGAAATGATGGTAGAACGTCACTCTGGTAGGTCACTGGTAGGTCTACCAGCTACTGGCGCTGTAAACAGAGGGAGAGAGAAAAGTCCTGAAGACACAGGCTTTTTGTCTAATTTATAGAAGTTCTCTTTCATGCTGGAGGAAACTCATAAAACATCCTGAAGGGCATATAAAGCTTAAAAAAAGCACAATATGAGCTTTTTAAAGCTATGACATTAAAACTGTATTTTTCAATAGAGGAGGTGTTGTTTTCTAGATTTCATGATGTGCACAGTGTTGAAAAAGATTCACCCTGGGTTCCTGTTGTATATCATACATTATACATGTATTTTCCATGTATTTTTCTCTCTGTCCTCATGCCAGTTTTTGTGCTCTGTATGCTTCTTCTCTACAAGTATCATGTTTCCTCAAAAACTTTCACAAGATCAGATGCTGTTGTATGACACACTTAACTTCAGTAAGTGCTTTACTGTCAGTGACCCTGAAACACTGTTGATGTGGTTGTGTGTTCAGGTTTGGAGACACAAACAAAGCAGAGAGGACGTCCTCACTAAAACACTCCTTCAGCCGTCTGCTCTGATCTGTTAAAATGACCTCCAGGCAGGGAGACATCCCAGGTTAATTCAGGATTAAGATTCAGGTTGATCATAATATTTAGTTATTGTTAAATGTTTACTGTTTTTGTTGACATTCCTGCTCTTCACATCCCTCAGCACTTGAGTCTGGCTCATCATCGGACTCTTCGGCGCCTTATCTTCCCCCATCGGGATGACTCGGCGTAATATCAGCTACGATGATTACATGGACGCCCCCATGCACTCCCCTCCTCCAGACCTGACTGTCAACATCTTATGGAAAGACCCATCTCCGAAGCACAAGTTCAGGAACACTGCAGAGGTGTTTATTCTGACTGTCTGATCCAAAATGTTCTGATGCAGCCTGAACAAACATTGTTTATGTTGGCCTGGTCTGCTGCTTCTTCCTGAGGTTTAGGTGCATTAGGTGCATGCCTGCACACGTTTGACTTGCTTGGACATTCATTATGTAACTGGTTTGCAAGTTAATCTGACAGTCTAAACTTTTGTCACTAGGGAAAATGAGAGCGGGGGGAAGTTGCTGACTGCCTGAGGTTCCCATCACCCGTAGGTCCCCGGTGCCTGTTGTGAAAGCTAAAGCTACCTCTTTAATGAACTCACTGAGGATGAGTAAGTCAACGAAGCAAACTAACTCAAGAATATTATTTTTCCACTTTGATTAGTATACAGTAGACAGATTGGACAGGGGCTAGATTAGACATTTGGAGGCCCAGAGCGATGACTTATATGAGGACTCCTTGCTGTAAAGTTATCATAGCATGTGAGTTAGATACTTTGAGGCTATTTAAAGGCTTAACATCTGTTTCAGGACTGGATACACTTTAGCAGCATGACAGATATCTCTCTATGCCAAAAATCTAGAGATTACCAGTATGAGGGCTTGCCTAATTTAAACTGTGAGCCATGTGCAAATCTCAGCCAAAATAGGCTAGAAAATCAATTTAAGTCAGGGTCATATTTACCTTGTTTTAGCAGATATGTTTTTTTATATATATGTGAAAGACGGAAAGAGTTTAATTTATTTACTGTTGGTGCCCTCAAAGTAAAAGCCCAGTTTGCCAGTTCTATTAATAAACTCCCTTTGTTCATACAGAAGGCTTTTATTTTGAAGTTTGCATGGGTCATCAGTTAAAAAAAAAGATTTATTTGTGGTTCTTCTTGAAACTATCTTCT